>CM069166.1:1352717-1770217 GCA_035221665.1 Okamejei kenojei | reverse complement strand
CTGGTTTACACTGAAGATACACAAAATGCTGGAGTAGCTCAGCGGGACAGGCAGCATCTCTGGAGAGAAGGAATGGGTGATGTTTTGGGTCAAGACCCTTCTTCAGAAGGACCCATTCCTTCTATCCAGTACACAGAGTCACCAATTTGGCACAATTCCCAGTTGTTGTAAGTGCAGGGATCTTGACCTGACCATGAAGGTCTGTAGTCCTGGCGGCGATTGCAGGGTCGGCCTGGCCAAGTGTAGCCGGGTGTCCTCCGCCGCTGCTCCACCGCTGCAGGCCGCGTGGGGCCCACCTGCTCGGCCTCTTGGAGCGGCGTCCGGTCCCGCCGTGTTGGACACGGTGGGAATCAAATACGGGTGAGAAACGGGTGTGGAGCCCAAGAGGAGGGGATAGCATGGAATTAGTGCATGGGTGATTGATGGGCTGAATGGCCTGTTTCCCTACTCTATCTCTAATCTGGGCATTTAAGAAGCTTTTAGATAGGCACATGGATATGCAGGGGATTAATTATTCATTGTACCGCTGCTCGCAAATTCATTTCACTGCACTTATGTGTGTATGTGACAAATAAAACTGATCGATTGATCGATCGATTGATTGATTGATTAATTGATTGATTGGAAATGGAGCAGGTACAGGCAGTGGAGATTACTTTAACTATTAATTTTTCTCACAATTAGTTCAACTTGTTCAAAAGACATTTGGACAGGTACATGGATAGGAAAGGTTCAGAGGAAATATGAGCCAAACGTGGGCAGGTGGGACTAGTGTAGATGGAACATCTTGGTCGACATGGGCAAGTTGGGCTGAAGGGCCTGTTTCCATGCTGTAATTCGTTCGGTACAGACACAGTGGGCCGAAGGGCCTGTTTTGGAGCTGTCCTGTTCCATGTTCACTGAACTCTCTGAATGGCAAGTGTATTGTACCTTCCCCAAGGATACCAGACCTCGACACAACTCTCCAGATGTGATCTGACCCAAACCCAATATACTGTAAAATGTTGGGTTACACAAAAAGCTGGAGAAACTCAGCGGGTGCAGCAGCATCTAAGGAGCGAAGGGGATAGGCGACGTTTCGGGTCGAGACCCTTCTTCAGACTGGTCAGGGATCAGGGAAACTAGAGATATAGACGGTGATGTGGAGAGATAAAGAACAATGAATGAAAGATATGCAAAAAAAGTATAGATGATAAAGGGAACAAGCCATTGTAAGCTGTTTGTGGTGTGAAAATGAGAAGCTAGTGCGACTAGGGTGGGGGAGGGAGATAGAGATAGAGGGAATGCCAGGGCCCGAGGGATGAGGGAGAGGTGGGAAGGGGAGGAGACAGCAGGGGTTAACAGAATACTGTAAAATGTTGCCTATTTTGTTCGCTCTGTAGATGCTGCCGCACCCGCTGAGTTTCTCCAGCATTTTTGTTTACCTTTGATTTTCCAGCATCTGCAGTTCCTTCGTGAACATACTGTAATTGTGTTCAGACACCATCACCTTGTAATCAAAGCCCTTTACAATAAAGACCAGCAAACCATTTTCTTCCTAATGGCTAGCTGTGCCCATATATTAACTCTCAGTGATTAGGACACCCAGGTCCCGCTCAACACCAACACTTTTTAATCTCCCAGCAGTTAAAAACAAAGATCCTATAGCGAGCAAGATAGATCATAGAAACATAGAAAATAAGTGCAGGAGGAGGCCATTCGGCCCTTCGAGCCAGCACCGCCATTCACCGTGATCAAGGCCAAATCACTCGACGAAAAAGACGTGGTACGGTCACGGGCAGATTTGCGGGTAATTTCCGGCCCCATTTCCGTAACCGGCTCCCGTCTCCGCACCAAAGATCCCGTAGCGGAGCAAAGATAACTAGTGCGGAGACGGAAGCCGGTTACGGAAACATCCTCCTAAAATACAAGTTATTTGGGAAAAAAATCTTCCCCTCATTTTCAGAATTATAATTTATTAACACAAACTGTTCCCCCCGCAAGGTTGATTACACTGCGAGTCGGGCCAGGTCGGGTCGGGTCGGGTTACTGAAATGGATGAAAAAAAGGCCCACGTTCCACTCCGTTGCGTACTACATGTCAGCCCGTTGCATTTAGCAGGAGTGGTCTATCTTGCTCCGCTATTGGATCTTTGGTTAAAAAATCCTCCACCTGCAATAGACACAAAAAGCTGGAGTAACTCAGTGGGTCAGACAGCGTCTTCGGAGAAAAGGAATAGGTGACTTTTCAGGTCAACACCCTACTTCTGACAGGGAACTCTCAGTCTGAAGAAGGGTCTTGACTGGAAATGTCACCTATTCCTTTTCTCCAAAGAACATTGGGAGAGTCCCAGCCTCAACTACCTCCTCTGGCATCTCATTCTATACACCCTTTATGTGAAAAAGTGACCCCTCAGATTCCTATTAAATATTTCCCCCTTCACCTTAAACCTGTGTCCTCGATTCACCTTTGGAGGAGCAGCACCTCATATTTTGCTTGGGTAGTTTACACCCCAGCGGTATGAACATTGACTTCTCTAACTCAGATAGCCCTTGCTTTCTCTTTCCATCCCCTCCCCCTCCCCAGTTCTCCCACTAGTCTTACTGTCTCCGACTACATTCTTTCTATGTCCCCCCCCCTCCCCTGACATCAGTCTGAAGAAGGGTCTTGACCCGAAATGTCACCAATTCCTTCTCTCTATAGAAGCTGCCTTCACCCGCTGAGTTACTCCCAACATTTTGTGTCTCCCCTCGATTCACCTACTCTGGGCAAGAGACCCAACTGTGCGTCCACCCGATGTATTCCCCTTGGGATTTTGTACACCTTCGCTGAGCTCTCTGTACCTGTGTGCTTAATGTCACGGAATTCGTGGATATTTAATGATCCAAGCTTAAATCCTGCCTTCTGGGAATGACTGTCATGCCAGCCAGCTGACAGCTGCAGTCTGCCAGAGTTTACCAAAGATTCACATTTCACTCTGAGCCAGTTGTCAGGGTCTGCACATCATTGCGTTATAGAGCTCCAAACTGCTGCATTTCTGGCTTGCCTGAGGCATTAGTAATGAAATAATCTTATTGTTCGCCTCCAAGGGTTCTTCAGTGAAATGCGCATTTGAACAGCCGAGCTATGATACAATGACAGACTCACTCAACTAACCCAGGCTTTCAGAAAGTAGGTCGGGATAATCGCAGACGAATAATTAGAGGAAAAGTAGATTTGAGCTTCATGTGCCAAGGTAGTTTGGAGGTACAGTATATGTATTTTCCAGAGGCTCTGACACTCTCCCTCTCCTCTCTTTATCCATCACTTGCCCTCTTTCTGCCACTTTTGTTCTTTCTCTCTCTCTCTCTCCTCTCTTTCTCCCCCTTCTCTCTCCCTTATTCTCTCACTATTTAGACAATAGACAATAGGTGCAGGAGTAGGCAATTTGGCTCTTCGAGCCAGCACCGCCATTCACTGTGATCATGGCTGATCATCCACAATACTGCCTTCTCCCCATATCCCCCGACTCTGCTATCTTTAAGATCTCTATCTAACTCTCTCTTGAAAGCATCCAGAGAATCGGCCTCCACCGCCCTCTGAGGCAGAGAATTCCACTTACACAACTCTCTGGGTGAAAAAGCTTTCCCTCATTCCAGTTCTAAATGGCTTACTCCTTATTCTTAAACTGTGGCCCCTGGTTCTGGACTCACCCAACATCGGGAACATGTTTCCTGCCTCTAGCGTGTCCAATCCCTTAATAATCTTATATGTTTCAATAAGATTCCCTCTCATCCTTCTAAACTCCAGAGTGTACAAGCCCAGCTGCTCCATTCTCTCAGCATATGACAGTCCCGCCATCCTGGAATTAACCTGGTGAACCTACGCTGCACTCCCTCAATAGCAAGAATGTCCTTCCTCAAATTAGGGGACCAAAACTGCACACAATACTCCAGGTGTGGTCTCACTAGGGCCCTTTATCAGTCATGCCCTCCCTTATTCTCTCTGTCTGTCTCTCCCTCTCATGTCCATCTCTCTTTCTGTGTCCGTCTCTCTCAGTGTCACTCGCTCTCTCTCTCCCCCTTCTTATCTCAGTCCGTGTCTCTCCGTCCAGACTGTCCACCTGCCTCTCTGTCTGTCTTTCTCTCTCAAAGAACTACAGATGCTGGTGAATGCACAACAGGACATAAAGTGCTGGAATAACTCAGCGGGTCAGGCAGCATCCCTGAACATGGATAGGTTCAGTCTGAAGACCCGAAACGTCACCAAATGTTCTCCACAGATGCTGCCTGACCTGCTGAGTTACTCCAGCACTCTGTGAAACGTCACATATCCATGTTCTCCAGAGATGCTGCCTGACCCGCTGAGTTACTCCAGCACTCTGTGAAACGTCACCTATCCATGTTCTCCACAGATGCTGCCTGACCCGCTGAGTTACTCCAGCACTCTGTGAAACGTCACCTATCCATGTTCTCCACAGATGCTGCCTGACCCGCTGAGTTACTCCAGCACTCTGTGAAACGTCACCTATCCATGTTCTCCACAGATGCTGCCTGACCCGCTGAGTTACTCCAGCACTCTGTGAAACGTCACCTATCCATGTTCCCCACAGATGCTGCCTGACCCGCTGAGTTACTCCAGCACTCTGTGAAACGTCACCTATCCATGTTCTCCACAGATGCTGCCTGACCCGCTGAGTTACTCCAGCACTCTGTGTCTTTCTTACACTGCATCTTCTCTGAGACTGATTTGGTGGTGTGGAGGGAGAGTTATTTACTGAATTACCCATACAGTGCTTGCCCGAGGAGCGTTGAAGAGCTTTGTCAGTCATCATAGATAATTGCGGCGTAGAAACTAAGAACTGCAGATGCTGGTTTATACCAAAGATAGACACAAAGTGCTGCAGAAACTCAGCAGGTCGGGAAGCATCTCTGGAGAACATGGATAAGTTCAGTCTGAAGAAGGGTCCCGGTCCGAAACATCACCTGTCCATTTTCTCCAGTGATGCCGTCTGGCCCTCTGAGTTACTCAAGCAGTTCAGTCTAGTTTAGTTTATTGTCACGTGTACTGAGGTACAGGGAAAAGCTTGTGTTGCGTGCTAACCAGTCAGCACTAAGACAATACATGATTACAATCGAGCCATTCACAGTGTACAGATACATGATAAGGGAATAACGTTTAGTGCAAGGTAAAGCCAGCAAAGTCTGATCAAAGATAGTCCGAGGGTCACCAATGAGGTAGATAGTAGAAAGCATTTATGTTTGTGTTTTATGTGTACATCTGTATGTGTCTATATATATATATACTATATATATATATATATGTATAGGAAAGAACTGCAGGTAGACAAAAGTGCTGGAGAAACTCAGCGGGTGCAGCAGCATCTATGGAGCGAAGGAGATAGGCGACGTTTCGAGCCGAAACCCTACTTCAGACTTGCAGTTGCTGGTTTGAATCGAAAGTAGACACAGAATGCTGGAGTAACTCAGCGGGACGGGCAGCATCTGTGGAGAGAAGGAATGGGTGACGTTGGGATGACATCATAGCATAACAACCCAACACTCTTGACTCTTGAATGTTAGTCCGGAACCAACAAATATATTTAAAGTGATAAATAGGGAAATAAGTGACCTGGTGGAATAGCACCACATATTCCAGGCACACCACAGTCCTTAAGATTCAACCATGAATTCAGCAAATTCAGCCAATCTTCCCTGGAGGTTTGTCAAGGAGGACTCTCTCTAACTTCTACAGGTGCACAGTAGAGAGCTTGCTGACCGGTTGCATCGTGGCTTGGTTCGGCAACTTGAGCGCCCAGGAGCGGAAAAGACTACAAAAAGTAGTAAACACTGCCCAGTCCATCATCGGCTCTGACCTCCCTACCATCGAGGGGATCTATCACAGTCGCTGCCTCAAAAAGGCTGGCAGCATCATCAAGGACCCACACCATCCTGGCCACACACTCATCTCCCCGCTGCCTTTCAGGTAGAAGGTACAGGAGCCTGAAGACTGCAACGACCAGGTTCAGGAATAGCTACTTCCCCACAGCCATCAGGCTAACCCTAACAAATCTCTGAACATTAATAGCCCACTATCTGTTTATTTGCATTTTATCAGTTTATTTATTCATGTGTGTATATATATATTCAATGGTATATGGACACACTGATCTGTTCTGTAGTCAATGCCCTCTATGTTCTGTTGTGCTGAAGCAAAGCAAGAATTACATTGTCCTATCTGGGACACGTGACAATAAACTCTCTTGAATCTTGAATCCTGAATCTTGAGTTTGATTTGTAGTGGTGGAGGGAGATTTATGTTCTGGCCAACCATCGCAGTGTTGAAGAGATAGTTTTAGCCAAACGAAAGTGCCTTTGATCAACCTGCCATCTCCTACTGTGTAGGGGGGTGGAGAGATCGGTCTATTTATGGAATATCACCTGCCAGAGTTGTGAATCTGTGGACTTCTCTGCCACAGAAGGCAGTGGAGGCCAATTCAATAGACAATAGGTGCAGGAGCAGGCCATTCCCTTCGAGCCAGCACCGCCATTCACGGCTGATCATCCACAATCAGTTCCCCGTTCCTGCCTTCTCCCCATATCCCTTAACTCCGCTTAAATCACTGGATGTTTGCAAGAGAGAGTTAGATTTAGCTCCTAGGGCTAACGGAATCCAGGGATATGGGGAGAAGGCAGGGATTGCGGATGATCAGCCATGATCATATTGAATGGCGGTGTTAGCAGGCAGGGCCCGAATGTTCCTGCACCTATTTTCTATGTCTCTCTGTCTCGGTGTGATAACAGATGGTCACGTTTTAGGTGCAATGACTAATTGGTGTTCTCTTGTGGAACAGGTGCAATAATCGTACGCAGTGTGTGGTGGTGGCGGGATCGGACGTGTTCCCCGACCCTTGCCCCGGGACCTACAAGTACCTGGAGATCCAGTATGAATGCGTCCCCTACAGTAAGTGGCCACTTTGCGTTTTATCTCTCACCTCGCGGCCCGCTGCCCTTGTTGACGAGTTGTCACTCGGTGGGGGTTGTCCTCTCACCTCCAGCACCTGGTGGTGCGGGTGGGGAGGGGAGGGGAGGGGGAGCAGTCAGGCCCCTGGTGAAGGGGGACAGACAGACAGACAGACAGACAGACAGTGGTCCGATTGGATTCAGCAGGATGCATCTGCCATTTCTGTCTTCCCTTGCAGATGCTTGCATGGCAGTGTTGAATCTTCTCGATCACAACTCCCTCCCCACCCCGAGACTAATGACTGGCCCTGCTTGGTGACTGCTGCTAACTCGATCCTTCTAACCCTGCTCACCGCTTCTTTTCAAGACTCCTTCCTCCTTTTCCTCCTTTCTTCTCCCTTTTCTGCCCACAGCTCAGCGAGAAGAGGACTCGGCGGAACCAGCGCAGGATGGTGAGGGGTGGGGGGGGGGGTTGAAACCATGAGTTAGGGTCTGTTTGTGTTGTGGAAGTCGTGTGGGGGGGGGACGTTAGGTCCTTGTGGCGCATGATGCTACCTAACAGTGTAAAGAGACTGGCGTTCTGTATCTGCTGGGGTCTGATAATGAGAGCCCCCTCCCCCCCTACACCCACAGCCCCAGCCCTGGGTGACCAAGGGTCCACATCCCCCCAGACCCTGCTCTGCAATGTGAGGATGCAAACATCTCTCCTTAGTCTGGGCCACAAGGTCCAGTCTGTACCTCCCCATACAGGTCTACCTGGTAGAGTGTGAGAGGAGGTCCACCATATCTCCACATCGCAATGTCCAAGGTACTGTCTGATAGGGAGACTACCTCCCCCAGCCCAATGCACGTGCTCGAGTTATCGGAGGTCCAAGCATCTGATAGGAGGTCCCACCATCCCAGCCCAAATGGCGCAGTCTGACAGGAAGTCCACCCCTCCCCCATCCCAATGTCCATGGTATAGTCTGATAGGTGTTCATAAGTGATAGGAGCAGAATTAGGCCATTCGGCCCTTCAAGTCTACTCCGCCATTCAATCATGGCTGATCTATCTCTCCCTCTCATCCCAGCACAAATGGTGGAGTCTGTCAGAGGGTCTGCACTCTCTCTTGTCCAAAGCAGCACCTCACCCCACATGTCCACCCCGTCCACCCCGTCCTACATGCGTGAGTAATTGCCAGTGAGGACTAGCCACGTGCAGTCTCAATTGGTAAGGTCCAGGATACCAGTGTGGTGTGCCCTGGTGTGAATAGAGCCCACCATGCAGTGAGCACCAGTGCAGTGTCCACCAGTGCAGTGTCCACCAGTGCAGTGTCCACCAGTGCAGTGTCCACCAGTGCAGTGACCACCAGTGCAGTGTCCACCAGTGCAGTGTCCACCAGTGCCAGTGACCACCAGTGCCCAGTGCAGTGTCCACCACCAGTGCAGTGTCCACCAGTGCAGTGACCACCAGTGCAGTGACCACCAGTGCAGTGACCACCAGTGCAGTGACCACCAGTCCAGTCCAGTGCAGGGTGCCTCCAGCCCCGGCAACAATGCAATCATACTTTATTAGCCAAGTATGGTTTGCAACATTTCATTTGCCAAGTCAGTCATACAAATAAAAAGCCACAGAACACAAAATACATTTTAACATAAACATCCACCACAGTGCCTCCTCCACATTCCTCACTGTGATGGAAGGCGAAATAAAGTTCAATCTCTTCCCTTCTTTGTTCTCCCGTGGGTTTTCACCGGCTGCTCCGGTTCCCTCCCACACTCTAAAGACGTACCGGTTTGCAGGTTAATTGACTTTGGTAAAGAATTGTAAATTGCCCACAGGGTGGTGTTAGTGTGCGGTGATCGCTGGTCAGCGTAGACCCGCTGGCCAGAGGGCCTGTTTCCACGCTGTATCTCAACTTGCAGTGTCTAAATGCACTACATAAATGCAGGTTTAATTTAATTTAGTTTACTGTCACGTGAAAAGCTTTTGTTGCGTGCTAACCAATCAGCGGAAATAAGTCAGTGGAGTGAGGCAGCATCTCGGAGTATAGCCTTCCAACTACCTGCCTGCTTTCTTCATCTCACTGGGTTGGAAGCAACTGCAGATTTACGTACTACGTTCTATCTCTATCCTGCCCACTCCCCTGAGAGTCTAAAGAAGGGTCTCGACCCGAAACGTCGGGTCTGAAGAAGGGTCTCGACCCGAAACGTCGCCTATTCCTTCGCTCCATAGATGCTGCCTCACCCGCTGAGTTTCTCCAGTGTTTTTGTCTACCAGCGGAAAGACAATACATGATTATAATCGAGCCACGCACAGTGTGCAGATACAGGATGAAGGGAATAATTTGAATAACGTTCTTTCTTTTGTAAATGGGGGCGGGGACTGCTTTGCATCCTTTGACACCACACAGTTCTAGATGCGCAGCTGATGTGAAACAAAAATGAATTACACAGCAATTGTTGCTAAAACTGGCCATTATATGAAGTGTGTCACACAGCTGAGAGGTCTAATGTACAGTCTGTTAAAAAACACCAGCGAGTTGAAGACAGGCACAAAATGCTGGAGTAACTCAGCGGGTCAGGCATCATCTCTGGAGAGGAGGAATTGCTGACGTTTCGGGTCTGAAGAAGGGTCTCGACCCGAAACGTCACCCATTCCTTCTCTCCAGAGATGCTGACTGTCCCGCTGAGTTACTCCAGCACTTTGTGTCTGTCTTCAGTGTAAACCAGCATCTGCAGTTCCTTCCTGCACAAATGCATAAGGCATGTTGGGTTCAGACTGAGTAAACCGCTGCAGAGGCAGATGAATGAGGGACAGGCGATTTCCTAACAAAAAGAAATTTCAACTTGACTGGCTCGGCATCAGACAAGCTTCCTCGACATCTCCCCAGGGCTCCTGAAGAGAAGATGATGAGCACCATTTATGTGTGATCTACTCTCTCATTTCTCCCTGTCACGACGGTGAATAGAGGGATGTGATATTGCTAATATTATTTATGGATGTTCTTTAAACAGCAATGAGGCACCAAAACCATTTCAGCTGCTTTATGCAAGTTTTCGCAGATCACAATTTGTTACTGGAGACATAAGGAAGCATTGAGACAGGATAAAGGGTCTGGGCGCCACACTGGTGCAGCGGGTAGAGCAGCTATCCTGACCTCAGGAGCTGTCTGTGTGGAGTTTGCACGTTCTCCCTCTAACTGTGTGGGTTTCCTCCAGGTGCTCCGGTTTCCTCCCACATCCCAAACACATGCGGGTTTGTACGTTATGTGGCCACGTTATGGTTGTAGGTGGGCGGTAGACTTTGGAAGGAGTTGATGCAAATGCCTGGAGAATACAACAGGTTGGGTTAGGATTAGTGGTGATGATCAATGGTCAGGGCGACCAGGCTCAGGGTGCAGAAGGGCCAGCTTCAATGCTGTATGACTCAAACGGGCCTCGGGAGAAAGGTAGAGGTGAACCTCACCGACACGCACAAGGAAACTCAACACAACGTTACAGAGCGCAGGAGATATAAACCAGATGGGCACAGCATGGGTGACCACACTCTGTAGGTGGTGGGACTCACCTGGCCAAGATGTACCTGGCCAAGATCTACCTACCATGAGCTGGGCCGGGTTAACAACAACTAGATAGAACACGAGAGGGAGAGGTAGTTGTTCTACTAGACGTCCTAGCCCAATGAGGCAGAGTGATGGATACAATCAGAATAGACACATAGACAATAGGTGCAGCAGTAGGCCATTCGGCCCTTTGAACCAGCACCAGCATTCTATATGATTATGGCTGATCATCTAAAGTCAGTACCCAGTTCCTGCTTTCTCCACATATCCCTTGATTTCTTTAGCCCTAAGAGCTAAATCTAACTCTCTCTTAAATATCCAGTGAATTGGCCCCCACTGCCATCTGTGGCAGAGAATTCCACAGATTCACAACTCTCTGGGTGAAAAGGTTTTTGCTCATCTCAGTCCTAAATGGCCGACCCCTTATTCTCAAAAACTGTGTGATCCCCTGTTTCTGGATGTGAGACAGAAGGAAGACTGGGAAGGCGAAGGAGTTATTGAGGGCACGTAGGCTTAGTGGGACCAAATGTATTTCAACGTGAAAATCCCAGCGTATTACCTGACAGAAAAGATGAATGACAGTCATGGCCACTCTCTCTGTCCTGCTTAGTAGCTGTGATTTATTGACCACATTCACCAATACTGCTGCGCATTCTCATCTAAGTGGCAGGACAGGATTGTGAAAATAGGACTCGTCCTAAGGTGCAGTAGACACAAAAACCTGGAGTAACTCAGCGGGACAGGCAGCATCTCTGGTGAGAAGGAACGGGTGACTTTTCGGGTCGAGACCCTTCTTCAGACCTCAGGTGTTTGGTGTTACGATACAGTCACGGCACACCTGACTCTGCCGGTTGCGTGAAGGAGCCAAGTTCTAACCATTTGTCTTTGATGCCGCAGAGGGACTGTTACTGAATTAATGACAGATTCTATCACATTGTTTCAGCTCCGTCTTGTATCCCCCTAACTAACTGTTTCCACATCACTGTCTGGGAGGAATTAATGTGACCTTTCTCCACAGAGGAGCTGTATAATCACTTTTTGCTTTTGCAGATGTGGAGCTGTGCAAACAGAGCTGGGACCAGGCTGGATTTTCTAATCACTCTCCTTCCTAATATTAAATCATCACATGATGAATATTTTCAGAGATGCATGAATATCTGCCCCATCTTTCATTGTTCTCTTTGGTGCCTCTTTCCAACCTCAGCCACACTTGAATACGAGTTCTTTATCTTTCTCTCTTTTGCTGTCTTCTGCCTCCTTCCCTTCATCCTACCCCTTCTCCTCTGCTCTCCTCCTCACCCTCTTCTTTATTCTCTTCGAGTGCAAGATGGTCAGAGTTTTCACATTCGCTTCTTACACTCGTTTTCTCGCTCCAGACTGTGGCCTCTTTCTATGCTCCTACTCTGTCGTGCATGGGACCATTGTAGGGGTTGGTGGTGAAGAAACTAACCCTGTTTGTTTACTGATCTAGCAGGACTATTCCCACAGACTAACAAAGGAAGTACAACTGCTGTGTTGTGTCTGATCTTGTTGGATAGCATAGAAACATAGAAACACAGACAATAGGTGCAGGAGTTGGCCATTTGGCCCTTCGAAGCCTGCACTGCCATTCAATATGATCATGGCTGATCATCCAACTCAGTATCCTGTACCTGCCTTCTCTCCATACCCCCTGATCCCTTTAGCCACAAGGGCCACATCTAACTCCCTCTTAAATATAGCCAATGAACTGGCCTCAACTACCTTCTGTGGCAGAGAATTCCACAGATTCACCACTCTCTGTGTGAAAAATGTTTTTCTCATCTCGGTCCTAAAAGACTTCCCCCTTATCCTTAAACTGTGACCCCGTGTTCTGGACTTCCCCAACATCGGGAACAATCTTCCTGCATCCATCCTTCCCCAACATCGGGAAGCCTTTAACAATAAACACAAATCAGACACAATCACTTTCCCCCTTCAGAATAACACAAGGAAAATATAAATTTCCAAAAATCAAGGCAATTTATTGGCGGATAAAGCATTAGGCAAGCACATCACAGCGCGAGATTGAATGGAACACAAGCGGGCAAAGTGTTCAGTTGAGTTTATTGTCACGTGTACCGAGGTACAGTGAACAGCTGTTGTTGCGCGCTATCCGGTTAGCGGAAAGACAATACATGATTACAGTCGTAATCGTAAAAGAGAGAAAGGTTATACCAACTCAAGAGGCACTCGATAGCGGAGTCAGGGGATATGGGGAGAAGGCAGGAATTGGGCACTGATTGGGGATGATCAGCCATGATCACATTGAATGGCGGTGCTGGCTCGAAGGGCCAAATGGCCTACTCCTGCACCTATTGTCTATTGTCCATGAAAACCTCTGCGTTTACAATCATCTACAAAGCCAAATGATCTCATGGTTTTCTTCTTGTGGATTTGTCAGTGAGTGAGCTGGAACCATGAGCAGTGGGCGGAATTTGGTAGCTTCAAGGGATTTGTTTAATGTTGTCAAGCTTCTCATCAGGTTAACCCTGAACTGTTCATTGATAAGATTTGGGCACAGACATTCTCAAGCCCGGCCCTGCGTTCATTCCATCTTTAGACAGGAACAGGAGAGACCGGGTTCAGAGCCAACGTACCATTTGCAGGTCAAGGAAAAACTGCTCCCTCTTTGGCAGCTTTCAAAGTTCATTTGCTCGCAAATGAAAAGGAAATGTTTCCCTCCCCACTCTCAGCCAATCCTATCCTTGCCGATCTTTCAAACTAAAGCCGCAAGATAAAAATAAATATAGAGATCAATCTGACCAGCGTCCATCTGACAGGAACGTCCAGCTTTCAATTATTGCAACAATAGCCTCTCCGTTATCACTGTTGCCAGTTATGTTGGAGTGAATACTCCGATTCTTGTTGTGGTCGTAACTAATTACTTTTACTTCCAGACCATCCAGAACATTTACAAAGAATTTGAAAGGAACACAAAAGATATGTGATTACTATAATGTGCTTATTCCCTTCAGATATCCATCTTGTGTTTGGTTCACAATGTCCTTGTATCAGATGTATCTTTCCTTTCTGTTCCTTTGTCCACACCCTTTGTCCTACCTTCCTCTCTTCCAATTACTCAGTCTCCATCACACTCTCATCTCCTTATCGTTTTTGCATCTCGTATCTATCCAAATCTCTTCTCTCTCAACTCTCCTAATTCACAATTGTATAACCTTTGGTTCTTTAATCACTAAAGAATTTCTGCAGGTAACAAACGCACCCTTACTCAAAATATCCTGCATGTGTGGAAAGAGAAATAAGTTCAAAATGTGTAGGAGCTGAATTAGGCCATTCGGCCCTTCAAGTTTTGGGTCCCCTAATTTGAGGAAGGACATTCTTGCTATTGAGGGAGTGCAGCGTAGGTTTACACGGTTAATTCCCGGGATGGCGGGACTGTCATATGCTGAGAGAATGGAGCAGCTGGGCTTGTACACTCTGGAGTTTAGACTGATAAGAGGGGATCTTATTGAAACATGTAAGATTGTTAAGGATTTGGACACACTAGAGGCAGGAAACATGTTCCCGATGTTGGGGGAGTCCAGAACCATGGGTCACAGTTTAAGAATAAGGGGTAAGCCATTTAGAACAGAGACGAGGAAACACTTTTTCTCACAGAGAGTTGAGAGTCTGTGGAATTCTCTGCCTCAGAGGACGGTGGAGGCAGGTTCTCTGGATACTTTCAAGAGACAGCTAGATAGAGCTCTTAAAGATAGCGGAGTCAGGGGATATGGAGAGAAGGCAGAACCGGGGTACTAATTGGGGATGATCAGCCATGATCACATTGAATGGTGATGCTGGCTCGAAGGGCCAAATGACCTACTCCTGTACCTATTGTCTATTGTCTATTTACTCCGCCATTCAATCATGGCTGATCTATCTTCCCTCCCTACTCCATTCTCCTAGCCTTTCCCCATGAACCCTGACACCCATATGAATCAAGATCCTATCAATCTCCACCTTAAAAATATCCATTGACTTGGCCTCCACAGCCGCCTGTGGCAATAGTTAATGTTTCTCGCCATCAGGTCCTTCTGACAAATAACTTTGTAGCCTACATCTTGAGTGTTTCCAGAATTATTATTTGGTTCAGCCATTTGCCATCACATCTGGCAAGTAAACTGGAATAGTGACGAATCCCATTTAAATTGCTCATTGATCCATGGTCATGTCGGAATCCAGAGAGCTTTTGTCTTTTCCATTGCAAATCATCTTAAATCTTAAATACAGTGGATGAGCTTGAGGCTCAGTTGGAAATTGGCAAGTTTGAAGTTGTGGAAATTTCAGAGACATGAGTTTGAAGAAGGGTCCTTACCTGACACATCATCCATACCTATTCTCCAGAGATGCTGTCTGACCCGCTGAGTTACTCCAACTTTTTATGTCTGTCCTAAACTTCTCCCCTTCTACTCTCAGGCTCTTTATAAATTCATCTTTATCAAAAGAAAACCTGCTGCTCCCCTCCCTGCAGTTATTCACTCAATATTATGGATCATCAAACCTTTCTTCCCAATACTGTGTCGTTGAACATCATTAAAGGTGCTCTACTCTTGTAATGTTCTCTTTGCTTTATTATTTATTGAGTTTGTTCTTTCCAAAGAAATCAACAAAATCTTTTGCCTTACATCACCCCTGTCTCTACTTTCCTGTCCTTCTTGAATAAGTTGTGTTCTCCAAAATTAATATTCTTTCTAATCTAGAATTACTAAAGTTGTAGAGTCTGGAAACAGGTCCTGCTTCTCAGCCTGACCATGTCAACCAAGATGCCCCATCTTGGCATCTGAAGAAGAGTCTCGACCCGAAACGTTGCCTATTTCCTTCGCTCCATAGATGCTGCCTCATCCACTGAGTTTCTCCAGCATTTTTGGCTACACTAGTCCCACCTGCCCACATTTGGCCCACATCCGTCTACACCTTTCCTATCCATGTACCTGTCCAAATGTATTGTTCTATGACCTGTTTCAACTACACCATCCGGCAGTCTGTTCCATGCACCCACCACTCTCTGGATGAAAAACTTGCCCTTCAGATTTCGTAAATCTTTCCCACTTATCTTAGAATCATAGAAACATAGAAATTAGGTGCAGGAGTAGGCCATTCGGCCCTTCGAGCCTGCACCGCCATTCAATATGATCATGGCTGATCATCCAACTCAGTATCCTGTACCTGCCTTCTCTCCATACCCCCTGATCCTTCTAGCCACAAGGGCCACATCTAACGCCCTCTTACATATAGCCAATGAACTGGCCTCAACACCTTCTGTGGCAGAGAATTCCACAGACTCACCACTCTCTGTGTGAAAAAAGATCTTCTCATCTCGGTCCTAAAAGACTTCCCCCTTATCCTTAAACTGTGACCCCTTGTTCTGGACCTCCCCAACATCGGGAACAATCTTCCTGCATCTAGCCTGTCCAACCCCTTAAGAATTTTGTAAGCCTCTATAAGATCCCCCCTCAATCTCCTAAATTCCATCTTAAACCTGTGTCCTCTGGTTCTTGATTTTAGGAGATATTCAGGGTGGGGTTGGGGAGAGGGAAAGAGAAAGGGGGGGGTGGGGGCAAGATCAGAGAGAACGTTTGACAAAGAGGGGACACGGGAGTGGTAAGTAGATGAGAGTGCAAGGAATTGCGTTTAGGTTTTTTTGTTGTCATGTCTACTGAGTTACAGTGAAAAGATTTGTTTTGCATGCAATCCAGGCAAACCCGACAATGCTACACAAACCAGACTCAAGTACAATAGAGTGAAGGGGACGATACGCAGTGCAGAATATAGCTCTCACCACTGTAGTGCACCAATTCCAGAGACAATGTCATAAGGTCATAAGGAGTAGTAGTAGAATTAGGCCATTCGGCCTATCAAATCTACTCCGCCATTCATTCATGGCTGATCTATCTCTCCATCCCAACCCCATTCTCCTGCTTTCTCCTCGTAACCCCTGACACCCGTACTAATCAAAAATCTATCTATCTCTGCCTTAAATATATCCACTGACTTGGCCTCCACAGCCTTCTGGGGCAAAGAATTCCACAGATTCACCACCCTCTGACTAAATAGATTTCTTCTCATCTCCTTCCTAAAAGAACGCCCTCCCACACTCCAAAGAATGAATGAGTGAATGCCTTTTTATTGTCACTATACACATGTACAATGAGATGTGCGGGTTTGTAGGTTAATTGGCCTGGTATGATTGTAAATTGCCCCTAGTGTGTGCAGGGTAGTGTTAGTGTGCGGCGATCGCTGGTCGGTGAAGACTCGGTGGGCCAAAGGGCCGGTTTCCATGCTGCAATTCTAAACTAAACTAAACTAAACTACACCTGAATGGAGTACACTCACCTGGTCTCTTCCTATTTAGGCAACTGTACCACTTTCCTGTACTCACCCCCCATTGACTTTAGTCGACCCCAGAAGAACCATGAAGGACTTTTCTTCTGCCTCTCACCACACGCTGCATGGTCCCAAACCAGCAGATGTTGACAACTGCAACAATCCAACGCTTTGGAATTCCCTCCCTGTCTGATGTCTAAATTATGATGCTCCTTAAAAATCTCCTGTCTCTGCGCCAAACTTTGTTAATAAAACATTTATGAAACACCTTTGGGTATTCAATGATAAAGATGTAATAAAAATATATGTTGCACTTAATGCTGTCCAAGCTCACTAACACACTCTGGTATTCTGTCTCCTTGCACTCTCATCTACTTACCACTCCCGGGTCTCCTCTTTGTCAAACGTTCTCTCTCATCTTGCCCCCAAACCCCCCCCCCCCCCCCCCCCCCCTCTCTCTCCCTCTCCCCACCCCCACCCTGGATATCCACCGGGATCTCTGCTGAGTGGTTGATTGCTATGAATTGATTTCATAATAGCAATATCACTAAGTGCATGTGTAATTTAACAAAGCAGAAATGTTCTAGCATTTTATCAATATTAACAATTAATATTTTACTGCAATAACCAGGATGCAGACTCCCTGTCTCACATTTGTATAGATCTTGTATTTCAATTCAAGTGCAAATACCTATTTTTTTCCTGTCCATATCACTTGTGTGTGTGTTTGTCCTGATGGACTGGGATGATGCTGGGAATTGGAATATGCCCCCCCCCCCCCTTCCGTGCCCGTATCACATCTGCTCTGATGTGCGGTGCTGGGTCACATTCCTGCCGCTGTGTATCGTTTGCCCTGTTGCCTTTCTCTCCACCATCTCCAGCCGGCTGTGATATCAAGCCTGAGGCTGGACAGCACCATTGAGTTCCACTGGTAGTAGTGCCACAATAATATATCGGTTATGGATAAAATATAACCCCAGTAACGATGCTGCTGTCTGAACGACGGAGGGGAAACAAAGAGAAAACATTAACACTGGCCGCACAACAGTAAATATGTAATAATGTGTCACATAGAATAACCTACCAAAAATGTAATAACATCATTAAACACGTTCCCTTAAGATCATCAGGCATTGGAGCAGAAGTAGTGTTCAGCCCATCCAGTCTACTCCGCCATTCAATCGTGGCTGATCTAGTTTTCCCATTTCTCCTGCCTTCTCCCCATAAACTTGGACACCTTTCCTTATCAAGAATCTGTCTCCACCTTAGAAATACCCAGTGTCTTGGTCTCCACAGCCGTCTGTTGCAACAAATTCCACAGATTCCCTTCATACAGTATCCAAGCCAAGATATCCCTGCCCTGGAAGTACATAGTAGGTAACAGTGAAGGATATTAACTGGTTGAATCTGTGCTGTGCCTGAAGGATTGAGATTTCACACTATGCAGGTGGCCTTATTCCCGATCTAGTTGTCCTGTTCACAGCACACAGCAGAGGAAGATTAACCAGGTTTACCATGAAGTCAAGCCTTCCGATTTAGTTTAGAGATACAGCACGGAAACAGGCCCTTCGGCCCACTGGGTCCGCGCCGACCAGCGATCCCCGCACACTAACACTATCCTACACCAAGCCAATTTACCGGCAAACCTGTACGTCTTTGGAGTGTAGGAGGAAACTGAAGATCTCGGAGAAAACCCACGCAGGTCACGGGGAGAACGTGCAAACTCCGTACAGACAGCGCCCGTAGTTGGGATCGAACCGGGTCTCCGGCGCTGCATTCGCTGTAAGGCAGCAACTCTACCGCTGCGCCACCGTGACTGCCCCGTGAATCTGTTGCATTCAGAATGGACAATCATAGGCCAGGTTTCATGGCTCTGAGTTTGGACAGTCTATAAGACCATGAGTTAATACTTCAGCTGCTCAACCATTCACTGCTCATTAACATCTGCCAAGCTTCTATCTCAATACCATATCAATACCAGGATTGAGTGGTTTAACCTACGATGAGCGTTTGTCGGCACTGGGCCTGTACTCGCTGGAGTTTAGAAGAATGAGGGGGGACCTCATTGAAACTTACCGAATAGTGAAAGTCTTGGATAGAGTGGACGTGGAGAGGATGTTTCCACTAGTGGGAGAGTTTAGGACCAGAGGGCACAGCCTCAGAATTAAAGGACGTTCTTTCAGGAAGGAGATGAGGAGAAATCTCTTTAGTCAGAGGGTGGTGAATCTGTGGAATTCGTTTCCACAGAAGGCTGTGGAGGCCAGGTCAGTGGATATTTGTAAGGCAGAGATAGACAGATTTTTGATTAGTACGGGTGTCAGAGGTTATGGGGAGAAGGCAGGAGAATGGGGTTAGGAGGGAGAGCTAGGTCAGCCATGATTGAATGGCGGAATAGACTTGATGGGCCGAATGGCCTAATTAGAAACATAGAAAATAGGTGCAGGAGGCGGCCATTTGGCCCTTCGAGCCAGCACCGCCATTCATTGTGATCATGGCTGATCGTCCCCTATCAATAACCCGTGCCTGTCTTCTCCCCATATCCCTTGACTCCACTAGCCCCTAGAGCTCTAGCTAACTCTCTCTTAAATCCATCCAGTGACTTGTCCTCCACTGCCCTCTGTGGCAGGGAATTCCATAAATTCACAACTCTCTGGGTGAAAACATTTTTTTCTCACCTCAGTCTTAAATGACCTCCCCTTTATTCTAAGACTGTGGCCCCTGGTTCTGGACTCGCCCCACATTGGGAACATTTTTCCTGCGTCACTCTTATCTACTCTGTCACTTCTACTTCATAACTCTACTCTTATCACTTATGACCTTATGCTATGGATTGTGAACGGCTGGGTCCATCACCACCGCCCACAGCTGGTCACCCTAATCAATTAATTCCCCAACCTGTGATTTCAGTTCAATGTCCAATCCTCTCCCTATATCAGCTCATTACTCCAACCTCATGTGCTCCTATCTTTTTGGCCATCGTCCCATGGAGAATTTAATTGAACATCACCTCCACTGGTTACCCCTTATCTATTCCAGACACACCTTCAATGAAGTCCAGCAGATGAATCAAGCATTATTTCCCATTCCCAAATCCATGTTAGCTCTGCTCAATCTAATTTTCTTTTCTAGGTGTTCCAAATTACATTATTGATTCCACCATTGATCTCAGGATAACAGATCAGAAGTTCCCCATCTCACTCTCCTTCTGATCTAAATAATGGGGTGACTTTTGCTACGTTCCCATCTGCAGGAACATTTCCAAGATCTGTAGAATTTTGGAAGACGACAATCAAAGCCTTCTCTTTAAAGCCACCCATGTTTCAGTGACATCTCTCCTCATTCTTCCAAACTCGACTGTTAGCAGGTTTTGTACATCAACCCTGGTCATCCCAATCTTTCATAACATCATCACACCATCCCAGGAATCAGTCTGGTGGAACTTTGTCCTGCAGCAAATCCATTTTTCTTAAGTAAGGAAATCAACACTTCACACCATATGGCACATGTGGTCTCACCAAGACCCTGTACAATTGCAGGACATCTGTATTGACAACCTCCAGCAGTGAAGGCCCATGTATCAACTCCTTTCTTAACTACTTAGCTACACCTGTATGTTTGCTTTCAGTGACTAATGTACAAGACTAATGTACAGGTTGTTCGTGCTGCAATATTTCCCCTTCCAGCACCAGTTAAATAATATTCTGCCTTTAGTTATCTTAACATTTAGCCATACTAGACTGCATCTATCATGAATTGGCACATGCATTCCACCTGTCTAAATCATCTTGAAGCCTCTTTACATCAACTGAATGCACAATCCCATCCAGTTTTGTGCCGTAGATATATTTAGAAATATCCCATTTAGTTCCTTCACTCATATCATTGGTTGTGATTAGCTGTCTAGTTTCCAATTATCTTACAATTGAACAGTCTCAGCCCACTATCCCAGCACACTCACTCTCAGGTTTTCTCCACATTTATTGAGTTTGAACAGCCCTAGTTCAGTTCGTCATTAGACCAAAGTTGTAGACTCTCGGTCTCATTCTTCAGCATCGTGAGTTTGAACAGTTTCAGTCTTGTTCTCCATTGCCTCACGTTGGTAACCAATGTATTGAGTTTGGTCCTTTTCCATTCTCCAATGTAATGAGTATGCAGTCAATCCAGCTATCCACTGTGGATATAAAGAACTGCAGATGCTTGTTTAAAATGACAAAGTGCTGGAGTAACTAAGCGGGTAAGGCATCCCTGGAGAACATGTTTTGGGTTGGGACCTTTCTTCAGTCTTCTTCTGAAGATTGAATTATAAGACCCGACTCATTCATCCATGTTCTCCACAGATGCTGCCTGACCCGCTGAGTTACTCCAGCACTCTGTGAAACGTCACCTATCCATGTTCTCCACAGATGTTGCCTGACCCGCTGAGTTACTCCAGCACTCTGTGAAACGTCACCTATCCATGTTCCCCACAGATGCTGCCTGACCCGCTGAGTTACTCCAGCACTCTGTGAAACGTCACCTATCCATGTTCCCCACAGATCCTGCCTCAGCCACTGTTACTCCAGCACTCTGTGACTTTTTCAGCTGTCTAAATGCACTAGTTTGGAGAATCTAGTCCAATCCTTAGGATATTGAGTCTTTGTCTGCTACAGTCTTTATCCAGTTCTCATTGCCTTGATTTTAGGCTGAGCAGGGTTTCTCAAACTGGTTTGCTGGATCCTGGATAGTTAAAATCCACAATAGACACAAAATGCTGGAGTAACTCAGCGCAACAGGCAGCATCTCTGTATAGAAGGAATGGGTGACGTTTCGGGTCGAGACCCTTCTTCAGCAAAATCCTCACCGGTCTTTGTTGGACAGCCACAGTCTGATACATTGCAGTTAGTATTTTGTGTTGGGTCTCACTTGGCAGAATGCTACGTCAATGCAGAAACCTGTTCTTATTCCGAGTCTGGGAACGGTGTTAAATGCGTAGGGGTTAAGATATATTGACAAGTGTCTGAAGAGGTGCCTTTTGGCTGAGAATGAGACAAAAGCGGTCTTGAGAAATTTCTCATCTGCTATAACCAAACCTTATTATTCCTTCACTTATTGTTACACAGAGCAATGTTCCATTTCTCAGTATCAGTCCTCTCTCTCTCCCCCTCTCTCTCTCTCTCTCTCTCTCTCCCTCCCCCTCTCCACCTCTCCCCCTCTCCCTCTCCCCCCCCCTCTCTTCCTCCCTCTCTCTCCCTCCCTCTCTCTCCCTCCCTCTCCCTCCCTCTCTCTCCCTCTCTCTCCCTCTCTCCCTCTCTCCCTCCCTCCCTCTCTCTTTCTCTCTTTCACTCTCTCTCTCTCTCTTTCTCTCTTTCTTTCTCTCTCCCTCTCTCTCTCGCTGCGTGATCGTTGCATCATTTTCCTCTCTTTATGGCGTGTGAACAGTTTTCTGCATTTCACAAGAAAAAATACATTTGGGATTGTGACCGATGTAATAAAAGCTTCAAACATATCTGTTTATTGGGAACCCAACGATTAACTATAGGTTATATACCTGTGTTGCACAATGATTTAGATGTCAACAGTGCAATGGTGATTGCAAAATTATGCATTATCATATGCCCATATGTATTGCTGTTTTTATTGTCTGTTCGCTGTACAATGGAATCTGTTTTAAAGTACTGCACATTATTATATGCAATATTCACGAGTCACTATTGAAGGATAGTACAATCCATCAATCGACACAATTTACTGCAATGTTACGATTTGTCACATCAGTGGAAAGCAGAATGATGTCGACCAATGCGGATTGTATTACGCTGTTGTCTATGTTTATATGCCTGGTCCTTAAACTTCTGCAGGTTTACTGCTCTCTGCAGAAGTACAAAAGCCCAATACAAGGGTACATGTTTCTCCTCGAGATCCCTCAGTATAACCACGCAACCAGTTAGCGACCTGACTAGAGTTTCAATCCCCACCTGGATTGCTCATCACCCTTTCTCCTGTAAAGACACTGTATTAAGTGCTGCATTCATCATTCCATCATTTCCTTGCCAATAAAACTCTTCTCTCCTTAATTTGGACATCTTCCATCTCCTCTTCTGGTGTACACTTCACTTTGTGCTTATCTCCCCATACCCCGTTGTATGAAATGTTCACATTATCTTACTCTAGATCCCACACCTCCTCACATTATCCAGTTCCGCCCTTCACTTGCAACTCAACTTTTCTCATCTGCTGCACCAACAGCTTTCTCATCCGTTCGATTCTCAGATCCAGCAACTCATTAAATTCCATCCCAAACACTCTCTCTGCCTGATGGAATTCTTGGTCCATTGCCTGACACCCAGTCTTCCCATTTGATGCTTTAACCATTTGCCATTGGTTGTTCTCTAGTAGTGAATATTGCCCATATCACTTCCATTGTCTTTCATTTTCTCCCATTGTCCATATTTTATCCCATGGACTATTGGTTCATGAGCCACCTAGTAAATGCTCCTATTCTCCGTCAGTTACTATCCATCCATTCATTGACTATTGAGGTTCAAACTCATGTTCCTGTCGGCAATCTTCTGATTTACCATTAGTTTCCAGCCACTAGTCAGGTCTTCAAGCTCCACTCATTACACTCCCTGCCAACATTGGACTTCCTCCATTGTCCATAAGACTCATTGCACATCTTCCCTGGGATTATTCTCATAGACCTCATCTGGAACCTCTCCAAAGCTAGCACATCCTTCCTCAGATATGGGGCCCAAAACTGAGTACACAATACTCCAAATGAGTTCCCATTATAGTTCATCTCATTGGCCATTCCTCCCACTGGTATCTGATCGTGGACTCCATCCATTGCTCATCAGACTTTACCCATGAGGCATCTTGCATTGCCCATTCATCTCCGCCCATTAGGGCCACTTCACATTATCACTAAAATCCTCCCATTACATGACCTTGGCATAAAGCATATTAGACATGCTTTGCCCATTTGATTCTCCTCCTGTTCCCCAATACACGCTCATTTCCTATTAAATGTTGCACAGGAATAGGTGACATTTCGGGGCAAGACCCTTCTTCGTCTGAAGAAGGGTCGCGACCCGAAATGTCACCTATTCCTTCGCTCCATAGATGCTGCCTCACCCGTTGAGTTTCTCCAGCATTTTTGTCTACTTTCGATTTTTCCAGCATCTGCAGTTCTTTCTTAAACACTTTGCTTTAGATGTTACACTGTCCTATATCCAGACTGTTTTACTATCCATTTCATTAGCTAATGCTCACTCACTAATGTGTTAGAATTCACTGCGCGTCATGCTGATCATGTTGGTCTGATGACAGTCCATGTAGACGCCATACAATGCTATGGTAGTGTGAACCTTACTGAGTTGAAGTACCCGTGGAACTGAAAATAAGACACAAAAAGCTGGAGTAACTCAGAGGGTCAGACGGCATCTCCGGAGAAAAGGAATAGATGACGTTTCTGGTCGAGACCCTTCTTCAAAAGGGTCTGAACCCGAAACATCATCTATTCCCTTTCTCCAGAGATGTTGTCTGACCTAGACAAAAGTGCTGGCGAAACGCAATGGGTGAGGCAGCATCTATGGAGCGAAGGAAATAGGCGATGTTTCGAGCCAAAACCCTTCTTCAGACCGAAGAAGGGTTTCGTTCCATTTCAGACCGAAGGAGGGTTTCGGCCCGAAACGTTGCCTATCTCCTTCGCTCCATAGATGCTGCCCCACCCGCTGAGTTTCTCCAGCACTTTTGTCTACCTTCGATTTTCCAGCATCTGCAGTTCCTTCTTAAACAACATGTTGTCTGACCTGATGAGTTACTCCAAATTTTTGTGTCTATCTGCATATACTGAAGGTTAGCTGTTTTGTTAGTTAGTTGAGTTTATTGTCACGTGTACCGGGGTACAGTGAAAAGCTTTTGTTGCGTGCTAACCAGTCAGCGGAAAGACAATATATGATTACAATCGATCCATTTATTGTGTGCAGATACATGATAATGGAAACTGAATCTGTTTTGGAATTTGGAATTCGGAAACTGAATCTGTTGCCAAAAGTCAAACAACAACTTAATCTCTTAGATCAAATGTGAAATGGTTATGAAGGCACAGGCATAAGACTATGGATAATGCATGGGTTGTATCAGTCAGGAGAAGCAATGAAACACCAAACAGTTGGTGTGAAAGTGACGAATGAGCAATCGCAGATGTCACTGGAGGATGGCATCATGGATTTTTAAAAAGGGTAATGAGTCTGACATCAACCAACAAACACCATGCCTACATGTGTGCTGTCCGAGCATGTTCTACCATCATATCAAACAAATCAGCTCCTTAACTGGTTAGCAATGGTTAGAGTAGCCCCCATTTTAACTGGTTACCAATTGATCATACGATGGGAGATAGCGGTTTGCTCAGAAGTCCGATAGGATGAACTGGAGTTGATGCAGAGTGTAAAGTGAGATGCAGCGCTCTGTGTGGGTACATGGGCACACATGTAACCTTGATTAATGGATCTTGTTTCATTCAGTCAAAGTAGGTAATGGCTCAGTCCTCTTTTCCAGGCGACCCTGTTATTTTCCACCTGTTCTCATTTAACCAACCGTGTCATCATTTTTCCAAGGAATTGTGAAATGTGACTTGTCAAGTCTGTGGAGATTCCGGCTCTCTCCGACTAACCCCTTTCTCTCACTTAAAACTGTGTAACAATCTGCTGGCTACTAATATTAGTTCTGCACAAGATTGCTGTTGAGTTCTGGGAGTTGATGGATATTCAACGAGAACAAAAAAAACAATTTCATTATTCCGTGACAGGTTTGTTCAATCGTCAGCATTAAAAAAAAACAGAAAAATTATACCACTGGTTGCAGTGCTCAAAAATATGTTAATCTATTTTCTCTTTTTTCTTGCACTTTTCACTCTCTCTCTTCCGATGCTTAAATAGAAGTGGAACAAAAAGGTAAAGCTATAACATACACAGTTCCAACCCCAACACTTTGTTTTTGTGCCTATATAATTGTTTACTCCCTTACCCCCCTTTCTCTGGTGTACTGGCCCTAACAGGGGCTCATGTGTAGCCACAAATTAATTCTGAGTCTATCTCTACCTGTAGCTAGCTGTCATTAGTCTGAATTCACATACCTAACACGGGGAGATCAGTAAGTGTAAAAGTCGTTCGGGATATGTTGTTTTACCTCCTTAGGGATATTTCTTGCCCATGGGTGCCTCAATGTGTCCACAAATGCCATCTGCCTGGTTTTTTATCTAGTGCCTTTTCATGTTTCCCATAGCAACCAGGTTTCCTGGGCTATCTCACTTGCTGCCTTTTCTCTCTTGCTTTTTGCAATCTTCCTTTCAACACCTGTAATCGTTGTTTATCTATGATTTTGGTTCCTTGTTTAGTTCCGTGTGCATTGACTCGACCGGATGCAAGATTGAATTTATCCATTTATTTATTTACCTTTTTAAAACTTTTTTTTAAAGGACATTTTTTTGTTTAAAGTGGTCACATGCTTTTTTTTTGAGGAAAAAAAAGACAAAGAAACCTTTACAAAAAAACAATGTGGTATCTTTATGCTCGGTGCAGCCAAGAGATGCAGTCATGATGTGATATTCTGACTACTGGGGTTCAATGAGGGATGAATTGTAATCACAGTGGATCTTTGCTGCCTCTTAAAAGGCATGGAATTAAGTGGGAACGCAGCTACATTGCTACCCAACTGCTCAAGAGTGTTATCATCTGCTCCAATCTGCATCTCACTTTATGCTCTGGGTCCTTTTGGGCATCGTAAAGCAACAGGTGGGAGTGAGTTACAAGACTGTGGCTCAATGAACTTGGGCAGCCTCACGAGATCTAAAAAGCAAAAACCGTAGCTCCTTGAACATCCTCAACTCATCCCAAAGTTAAGTACTTTCAAAATTCAGTCACTTTGGCAAAATGTCGGAATTTCAGTAAGTAAGTAAGTTTATTGGCCAAGTATTCACATACAAGGAATTTGCCTTGGTGCTCCGCCCACAAGTAACAACATGACATACAGTGACAGTTACGAATGACTCAGAAAACACTAAACATTAATAACAATAAAACATTAATGATAAAACACATCAGGGCGATTTGCACACAGGAAGCTCTGACAGACAGAGATGTGATTACATCTGTGTCCCCTGTTCTGGACATCTTGGGCAAAATACGTCATGACCATCAGGTAGTGCCTCAGTTGAACATCACAATCAAAAATATCAGAGCAGCACTCAGAATGTAGAGACAAAGAACTGCAGATGTTGCTAAATACACAAAGGGACAAAGTGCCGGTGTTACCTATGTTTAGTTTAGAGATACAGCACAGAAACAGGCCCTTCGGCCCACCGAGTCCGCACCGACCAGCGATCCCCGCACACTAACACTATCCTACACACACAAGGGACAATTTACACTTCTACCAAGGCAATTAAACTCACAAACCTGCACGTCTTTGGAGTGTGGGAGGAAACCGAAGATCTCAGAGGAAATCCACGCGGTCACGGGGAGAACGTACAAACACCGTACAGACAGCGCCCGTAGACGGGATCGAACCCGGGTCTCTGGAGCTTTAAGGCAGCAACTCCATCGCTGGTCAGGAGGCATCACTCGAGAACATTGGCCGGTGACGTTTCAGGGCGAGACCCGAAACACCACCTATCCATTTTCTCCAGAGATGCTGCCTGAGCTGCTGCGTTACTGCAGTACCTTGTGTCCTTTAGAGCAGCACTCAGATTTTATGAAGCATCAGCCTAGATTTTGTGCTCCAGTCACTGGAGTGGACTTTGAATCCTCAAACCTTGTGCCTTAGCCCATTGAGTCACACCCTGTCAGCACCAAGCAATCTCAACGTCTGTTTATTGGGCTGAAATCCTGCATCAAGAATTTGTCTGAAGAAGGGTCTCGACCCAAAACGTCACCTTTTCCTTCTCTCCAGAGATGCTGCCTGCCCCGCTGAGTTACTCCAGCATGGTGTGTCTATTCTAGAATTGTAGATTAATCTCCAGCATATAGCTACAAGTGGAATCATCGTGACATTTTAAAATGTATTGACTGAGGAAGAGGCCCTTAGCTGTCCAACTGGTCTTGTGTCCACCATAATGGGTGGCATCTGGTCAAGGGAGATGGGTAGGGCAGCACAGTTGGACACAGTAGGTCACCTTGATGAACCCTGCTTGACCAAGTCCAACCTGTTTCGGCAACGCTATTAAACCCTCAAACACCCTGCATGGGGATTTGTCTGAAGATGGGTCGACCCTAAATAGCACCTATCCATGTTCTCCACAGATGCTGCCTGACCCGCTGAGTTACTCCAGCACTCTGTGAAACGTCACCTATCCATGTTCTCCACAGATGCTGCCTGACCCGCTGAGTTACTCCAGCATTTTGTGTGTGCATTTGCTCAAGGCTGTTATGTTATGGTGACTTGTCACAAGTTTGTTCGTGCAACTCCACAAGGCAGCTTAGTTCATCTCTTGCCTTCAGTTATTTAGCCTGGGCAATCCATTCTCCAAATTCACAGAGATCCCCCCGCTCAGTATTTCCCCGTGAATCCCACACTTCCCTCCGGTCCTTGAGTTCCCAGCATGTTCATGGTACCCAGAATACCTGTACAGAGCTGGCAGTTACCAGTCTACTAACGCTGTTAATGCACTATCTCCAGAGAATCTCAAGCAGCGAATAGTTACTCAATGCTTCACGTCCCCAAATGCACCACCATCTGGTCCTTGAGTCCCTTTCCGTTCTAATAATAACATCTAGTCAGAAAATACTACGTGTTTTCACGTATTTATACACACAATTCCTCATTCCCTCAAAGTTGGCATCGACTGTAAAAAGTTGAAATCCCATTGTCCACTCCGCTGCAAGTAAATAGTTGCTCACATCCTAAATTATTGTCTGTGCATCTCTGCATCTGTGCATCAGCTTAGGAAAGGCAACAGAGAGAGAGAGTTCACAACCTGTAACAATAGCTCTTGATTTAATTCAGGTTCTGTTCAAACGATGAACAATTCTCTTGGACCAATCTGCCAGATTGTCCTGGAATATTTATTCCCTGTTCCTCAAGCAACAAGGTTCACTCAGCTGCGATGCCAACTGTTTGAAAAGAGTCCTGGGCTGTTTCAAATCCCCAGCAATATGTCAAAGTCAACACTTCTGGTATCTCAGAAGTAAAAAAAAACCACAGGATGCTGTAAATCAGAAATATAAACATGTTGATGTTGAGAATACTCAATGGGTCAGGCAGCATCTGTGGAGACACAAGAGTGTTAATGTTTCAGGTTGATGACCTTATCCCAGAACAGATGCATTATTTATTAGTCAAAACAGGGTTCCAGAGGAAGTTAGAAAGAAGGAACTGCAGATTAAAAAAAGGACACAAAGTACTGGAGTAACTCAGCACGTCAGGAAGCATCTCTGGAGAAAATGGATAGGGTCGGGACCCTCCTTCAGATTCAAGTCTCGGTCTGCCAAAGGGCCCTAACCCAAAACATCACCTATCCATGTTCTCCAGAGATGCTTCCTGATACTCTAAGTTACTCCAGCACTTTGTGGCTTTTTGTCTGGAGAAAGTGAGCAGTGTTTACTACATATGCTCCATGAACAGTACAAGCACTTTATCTGGTGTGAGGCAAAAGTCATTCCCACCTCTGGAACTTCTGTAATAGAACGTAGGGGTTAATTTTACACCTTGGGGACTCGAAGGATGGCCTGAAATGTAACCAGATGACAGCCCTGCTAATATACTCATGGGATTCAGTCATCATTAGTTAAATTCTTAACAGGGGAGGATTTCTCACTACACCCTACAGGGGATGTTTGGCTTCCATGGGGCTTTGTCCTCCCACTAGTGCCAAGGACCATGTTTCTGGGTGGTAAAGCGATCAACACTGCAGGATGAGAACACCATAACTGGCTCAGTGGTAGAGTTGCTGCCTTACAGCGCCAGAGACCCGGGTTCGATCATGACTACTGGTCTGCACAGTGTTTGTACGTTCCACCCGTGACCTGCGTGGGTTTTATCCGAGAACTTTGGTTCCCTCCCACACTCCAAAGACGTGCAGGTTTGTAGGTTAATTGGCTTGGTGTAAATGTTTTTTTTAATTGGCTTTAGTGTAGGATAGTGTTAATGTGTGGGGATCGCTGGTCGGTGCGGAACTCGATGGGCTGAAGGGCTAAAGAGGGAGTTAGATTTGGCTCTCAGGGCTAATGGAATCAAGGGATATGGGGATAAAGCAGGAACGTGGTAGAGATTTTGGATGATCAGCCATGATCATATTGAATGGCGGTGCTGGCTCGAAGGCCTACACCCGTACCTATTTTCTATGTTTCTAAAATTAAACTTGAACCACTGATGTCCACATTTAGAAAGCAGGGTCCCAATGGGACACTTTTGGGTGCTTCAGGGAAAGACATAAAGAGGACATATCCTTTGGACATGCGCCCCACACCCTCTGCGACTCCCGATATACATTTATGCAGTGTTGGGTGAACTTGTTGATGCAACTCAAAGGGATCATTTAACAGGTCGGTACTCATTTTCTCGACAACTAATGACCCGACAGTTGACTTTAATATCAATGGGGCCATTAACAAGGTAGATGAGGATATGTGTTTCCACGGAGACATCTACTAGAATTTGCTCTTCAGTGATATCAAAGAAAGCCTGGAGAGGTGCATACGTAGTCTATCAGAGTTATTCATTACAACCTCTGGGCTGACTTAAGATTGCCCCCTGCTTGCACTTGAGTCCAGAACTCACCTCAGCTCCTTTTTACTCACCTCAATCACAAATGGCTGGTCTGTCATTCTGAGATGAAACAGGTTGCTCCAAACATTTGTGATAATTGCTTCCATTTTGTTAATAAGGGTGACATGGTGACACAGCGGTAAGGTGCCACCTCACAGCGCCAGAGGTCCTGGGTTTGGTCCAGATGTCGGTCGCCATCTGTACGGAGTTTGTACGTTCTCCCCGTGACCACGTGGGTTTTCTCCGGGTGCACTGGCTTCCTCCCACACTCCAAAGACGTACACATTTATAGGCTAATTGGTTTGGTAAAATTGTAAGTTGCCTCTAGGATAGTGTGTAGGATAGTGTTAGTGTGCGGGGATCGCTGGTCGGCATGGATTCGGAGGGCCGAAGGGCCTGTTTCCACTTTGTATCTCTAAACTAAACTAACACACAAACGCGTATCACCAATACTGACAATATTAAATTTAAGGAAGGACTTCTTTGTTGAGTCTTGATGCACTAACGAGGAGTCCACTCAAAGCTAAGGCAAGATGAGATTAGAACTGAGGAGCTAGTTCGTTTGTCGCCAAATCAAGCATTGAAGAATCAGGCTGAAGCACTAAATTTCACTCATGCATATTCACCATCTGTCTCAATCACTTCCCTTAACGTCAACTCTCCTGAAGATGACTTAGGTCCCTCTTCAATCCATTTTGTCTTCCACCCTGCAAAATCTTTAGACATGAAAAAGACATGATGGAACGTGGGCCTTCAGCCAACCATGTCTGTGCTGGCCATTAATTATCTATCTGTGCTAATCCCATATACAGCATCAGACCCCCCCACCCAAGCCTTCTTTGTCAGAGTATTTTGTTTTCTCATCCAAATACTTAATTTGGTCAGAGCTGCCCGCCTCACCCTTTCAGACAGCAAGTTCCAGATTTCAATTGCCCAAAGAATTCCTCCTCAAATTTCCGACCACTTATCTTAAACCAAAGCCCTCTAGTCATGGACATAAAAATACCCAGAGTGCTGGAGTATATCAAAGGTCAGGCAGCATCTCTGGAGCACATGGTTATGTGACGTTTCAAGTCGAGACCCTTCTTCAGACCATTATAATATAGAGATCTCAACGAGATACTGCCTGGCCCACTGAGTTACTCCAGCACTTTGGGTCATTTTTTTGTAAACCAGCATCTGCAGTTCCTTGTTTCCACTGATCATGGACACGATGCTAAAAGGAATGGCTTCCCACTGCCTACCCTATCTGTACACCTCAATCGCATCCCCAAGGAAACAAAATCCACCTATCCAGTTTCTTTCTTTAGAACTGAAAAAATCCATCCAAGGCAACATTGAGACATAGAGTGAAATAGTGCAGAAACAGGCCCTTCGGCCCAACTTGCCCGAGTTGCCAACCAACATGCCCCATCTACACTAGACCCACCTGACCATATTTGCCCCATGTCCCTCTAAACCTGTCCTATCCATGTCCCTGTCCAAATGTTTCTAAAACGTTTCGATAGTCCCAGCCTCAACTACCTCCTCCGGCAGCTTGTTCCATATACCCACCACCCTTTGTGTAAAAAAGTTAGCCCTCAGGTTCCTATTAAATCTTTTCCCCTTCACCTTGAACCTATGTCCTCTGGTCCTTGATTCCCCTACTCTGGGCAAGAGATTCTCTGCGTGTACCCAATTTAAAGTGTAAAAAAGTTACCCCTTAAATCATTCCCCTCTCACCTTAGACCTATGTCTGCACCCACTTTCCCCAGTAATGGTTTGTGCCACATAGTTGAGCAGTATAAGTAACCCAGCAAACCTGGCTGGGATTCCAAATATACCAGGGAACTGCAGTTGGGTACAAATATTTGTTTGCCCAAAGATATCAATAGACAACAGACAATAGGTGCAGGAGTAGGCCATTCAATGTGATCATGGCTGATCATCCCCAACCCGTTCCTGCCTTTTCCCCATATCCCCTGACTCCGCTATTTTTAAGAGCCCTATCAAGCTCTCTCTTGAAAGTATCCAGAGAACCGGTCTCCACCACCCTCTGAGGCAGAGAATTCCACACTCACAACTCTCTGTGAGAGAAAGTGTTTCCTTGTCTCCGATCTAAATGGCTTACCCCTTATTCTTAAACATATCCCTTATTAATAACAATTACAGCACGGAAACAGGCCATCTCGGCCCTTCTAGTCCGTGCCGAACACTTACTCTCCCCTAGTCCCATCTACCTGCACTCAGACCATAACCCTCCATTCTTTTCCCGTCCATATACCTATCCAATTTATTTTTAAGTGATAAAATCGAACCTGCCTCCACCACTTCCACTGGAAGCTCATTCCACACAGCTCCCACTCTCTAAGTAAAGAGGTGCCCCCTCATGTTACCCCTAAACATCTGTCCCTTAATTCTCAAATTATCCCCGAGGAGATCAAAGGGGCAATTTCTCTCAAATAATCCATTTATTGTGAAGACCCACTGCCTTTTCTCAAGGTCCTCATGTTCATGAGTCTCTCCCTTCAGTACCTCCTTTGACCCTTTCACTGCTTCTGATTGGTCATGCTCCTCCACTAACATCAATTAATGGAAATGCATATGTTACTACTGATTGGAGAAACCAAAATCTTTCCCTTCATCCACAGCCCGCGACAAACTCTGTCCTCCAGCTATCGTTCCCATCTCATGTCCAGTTACCGCTGGACATGAAGCAAACTGTTGGTGAATTTGCCAGAATAAGCCTCAGTCTAACACCAAAATGAATAACTTCCGTTCTTTAACATCGCTCATACTTCAGGGGAAGTGGGCGGCGCGATGGCGCAGCAGTGGAGTTGCTGCCTTGAATTTGATCCTGACCACGGGTGCTGTCTGTGACGGAGTTTGTACGTTCTCCCCGTGACCTGCGTGGGTTTTCTCCGGGTGCTCCAGTTTCCTCCCACACTCCAAAGACGTGTAGGTTTGTAGGTTAATTGGCTCGGTATAATTGTAAATTATCCCTAGTGTGGGTAGGATAGTGTTAGTGTGTGCAGGGATCACTGGTTGGCAGGGACGGCCTGAAGGGTCTGTTTCCATGCTGTATCTCTAAACTAAACTGATACTGTGACATTCATCCTAAACATTGCTGTTCATATCCAATCCAAGCTGAATGTCGTTCATCCTTTATCAACATTGCCTCCCTCTTCAGCCTTGTCTCACCCTTAAATCATTATCCTTCATTTTTCAAACAGTCATGGTCCCTAATTCCCCTTTTTATAATCCAATCCTTTTCCAATCTCGATGTTGTTCCCATTTGTGATTAGTTTTGATCACCCCCAGTTTTTATCAGTCCACTGGTATTCCCTGCTTTCCGCTGCTTGAGTCATGAACTTCAGAATCCCGTTCCTAATCTCTCCTTATCCCTTCTCCTGTTGATATAACCTTTTGTGTTCCCCATTCCTCTAGGTTCCTCTTTCTATCAGAAACTCCTAAACTACCTCCTCCCAATCTACTAAGCTTACGATCACCTGCCTCCAAATAGAGAATGGAGCGGCTGGGCTTGTACACTCTGGAGTTTAGACGAATGAGAGGGGATCTTATTGAAACATATAGGATTATTAAGGGTTTGGACACACTAGAGGCAGGAAACATGTTCCCTATGCTATGAGAATGCAGGGTGACTTGGACAGGTTGGGGGAGTGGGCAGATGCAGATGAAGTTTAATGCGGATAAATGTGAGGTTATCCACTTTGGTAGCAAAAACAGGAAGGCAGATTACTATCTAAATGGCGTCGTTGGGAAAAGGGGATGTACAATGGGATCTGGAGGTCCTTGTTCATCAGTCTATGAAAGTAAGTATGCAGGTACAGCAGGCAGTGAAGAAAGCAAATGGCATGTTGGCCTTTATAACAAGAGGAATCAAATATAGGAGCAAAGAGGTCCTTCTGCAGTTGTACAGAGCCCTAGTGAGACCACACCTGGAGTATTGTGTGCAGTTGTGGTCCCCTAATTTGAGGAAGGACATTCTTGCTATTGAGGGAGTGCAGCGTAGGTTTACAAGGTTAATTCCCGGGATGGCGGGACTGTCATATGCTGAGAGAATCGAGCAGCTGGGCTTGTACACCCTGGAGTTTAGAAGGATGAGAGGGGATCTCATTGAAACATATAAGATTGTTAAGGGCTTAGATACGATAGAGGCAGGAAACATGTTCCCGATGTTGGGGGAGTCCAGAACCAGGAGCCACAGTTTAAGAATAAAGAGTAAGCCATTTAGAACGGAGACGAGGAAACACTTTTTCTCACAGAGAGTTGTGAGTCTGTGGAATTCTCTGCCTCAGAGGGCGGTGGAGACAGGTTCTCTGGATGCTTTCAAGAGAGAGCTAGATAGGGCTCTTAAAGATAGCAGAGTCAGGGCATATGGAGAGAAGGCAGGAACGGGGTACTGATTGTGGATGATCAGCCATGATCACATTGAATGACGGTGCTGGCTCGAAGGGCCGAATGGCCTACTCCTTCTCCTATTGTCTACTGTTTAGACTTTTTCTGCTGAGTGTTAGCAGTGTTTTGATGAGACCCCACTGAAGTGCTTCTAGATATTCACGGTATTAAATGGAAATTGTTTTGATGGAGATTGTTCGCAGCGCAGTACATTTTACTCCTACTGCTGTTTGTTAATATTTCTCAGCTTCGAGTATGTTCTGTTTGAGAGGAGCTGTTAAGGAATTGTACAAGATGAGACAATAATGGTTTTAAATTTTGTGTTGAAAAGTAAATGACCGGTGAATGAGACACGGGAAAAAAATGTGCTTAGTTTTTTGATTCAGAATATGAAAAATGTTCCAAAAATGGAGCACTTTGGGTGGCAAAAATCCATTGCCAATATAAATGAGCATGATATCGTCTTTCTGACATTGTGGAAGGAAGCACAGGAATAAAACTCATTGATTAATCATTTGGACATAAAATTAGCAGGCAGAGGCAGACGTTTGGTTCTGCTGCCTCTGGACCAGCTTTAGTTTAGAGATACAGCGTGGAAACAGGCCCTTCGGCCCACCAGGTCCGCGCCGACCAGCGATCCCCCCGAACACCAGCACTATCTTACACACTAGGGACAATTTACAATTTTTACCAAAGGCAATTAACCAATAAACCTGCACTCCTTTGGAGTGTGGGAGGAAACTGGAGCATCCGGGGAAAACCCACGCGGTCACGGGGAGAACTTGCTGTACAAGGAGCACCCGTAGTCAGGATCGAACCCGGGTCTCCGGCGCTGTAAGGCAGCAACTCTACCACTGCGCCACCGTGCCTCCCCTGCCGTGCTGCAGTTCTGGACGTTCTCTCCCCACTTCACAGACTTGAGCACAGAATGTATAGGAAGGAACTGCAGATGCTGGTTTACACCGAAGACAGACACAAAATGCTGGAGTAACTCAGCGGGACAGGCAGCATCTCCGGAGAGAATGAATGCGTAACATTTCAGGTTGAGACCCTTCTTCTTCTGGGAGAAGGGACTCGACCCGAAACATCACCCATTCCTTCTCTCCAGAGATGCTGCCCGTCTCGCTGAGTTACCTGAGCACAGAATCCAGGTGCTGCAATAGGTTTCTCCCTGTTGCTGGAAGATTTAAAACTGCCCTCTCAAGTGATGCGAAGGATCCACAACACAATTTTACAGAAGGACTTTCTGTCATTATACGCAATATTTATCCCCAGCTGACACTTGAAAATAACTTCTCAATAGCCTGAAGAAGGGTTTCGGCCCGAAACGTCGCCTATTTCCTTCGCTCTATAGATGTTGCCTCACCCGCTGTGTTTCTCCAGCATTTTTGTCTACCTTGAAACTAATTTACCTGGTTATTTATGTCATGGCTACTTGCTGCGTACAAACTCATTGCCCATGTTCCACATGTTCCTATGAAACAAGAAACTCATTCACTATAAAACATTTGGGATATCTGGGGGTAGTTCAGATCTTTGTCCAGACCAAGGGTGGGGAACCTTTTCATGTCGGAATGCCGCATTAAGTTAGCTGTAATCTAATAAGGCCACATCCAAGAAACTTCAATTGGATATACTTCAAAATGTACAAAAGTTTGTTAAAATATCCCTCATGACTGACTAATGTTTTAATTGTGGCCGTCAGTCGGGGAGGATTATTTCGTTGAATCTTCTTTTACTCTTTAGTATTTTAAATATGTTCATTTTAAGATTAAAATAAGAAATAAAATAAAAATAAGAACAAATAATAATAATAATAAGAACAAATAATAATAATATAAGATGAACAAAACATATTAATAAAAATAAAAGGATTTGGTCTACAAAATTTGGATTAATTCAAAAGGCCGCACTTAATGGCCTAGAAAGCCGCAGGTTCCCCACCCCTGGTCCAGACCGTTGCCAGTCCACTGTATAAGGCCAGCCAGCATAGTGCAGGAGGGCAGTGTTCCAGGCAGCTAATCAACTTGCACCATCCCACTCTAATGATCTCTTCACCAACCTGGCTCACCCGTTGAACGATATAATACACTCAATCATTCTTGAGCTGTTCATACAATCTGGCCGAGCTGTAAACTGGCTGTTGCATCTTCACGCGTGCCATCTGCATTTCAGGAACAAAAGGTTTCACATCAGTGATTAATGGCTAAGCGGGCATGGAGTGAGAGGTGAAGTGCTTGTTGATTGAAATTTGGCTGAGCAACAGGGAATAGAGTTAGTACCAGGCAGAATAATTCTGCCCAGTGGAAGGTCACTTTGAGAACGCCACAGACCTTGGCACTACCCCAGTGCAGTGTTGGGGGACTAGTTTAATGACTAGAATTTGTTTTTTATGAGCATGTTCCTCTAGAAATAACTGTGTCCCTTTAACCAACTTCAACTTCCCCAAACAGCTCTGCAAAGTAAAACCTCATGGAATGTGGTTGCTGTTATGATATTGTCACAATGAGGCCAAATCAGAGCTAGGGCAGGTGAAATATTCAAAATGACTTTGTCAATTGAGACCAGACAAAAAAGCTGGAGAAACTCAGCGGGTGAGGCAGCATCTCTGGAGAGAAGGAATAGGCGACGTTTCAGGTCGAGACCCTTAGAAACATACAAACATGGAAAATAGGTGCAGGGGGATGCCATTTGGCCCTTCGAGCCAGCACCGCCATTCATTGCGATCATGGCTGATCGTCCCTAATCAATAACCCGTGCCTGCCTTCTCCCCATATCCCTTGATTCCACTAGCTCCTAGAGCTCTATCTAACTCTCTCTTAAATCCATCCAGTGATCTGGCCTCCACTGCCCTCTGTGGCAGGAAATTCCATAAATTCACAACTCTCTGGGTGAAAAAGTATTTTCTCACCTCAGTCTTAAATGACCTCCCATTTATTCTCAGACTGTGCCCCTGGTTCTGGACTCGCCCAACATCGGGAACATTTTTCCTGCATCTAGCTTGTCCAGTCCTTTTATAATTTTTATATGTTTCTATAAGATGCCCCCTCACCCTTCTAAACTCCAGTGAATACAAGCCTAGTCTTTTCAATCTTTCCTCATATTACAGTCCCGCCATCCCAGGGATCAATCTCGTGAACCTACGCTGCACTGCCTCAATCACAAGGATGTCCTTCCTCAAATTAAGAGACCTTCTTCAATGGAGACAAACATCCCAAATAATGTGGAGAAATATAGATTCGTACAGGAATAAAGAAATTCGTACAGGAATAAAGAATAAAGAAGTGAGTTGTAGTGACTGGGATGTTTGGAGTGTGGATCATGAAAGAGATTTGCAGATATTCGAGTTGATTCTATAAATTAATTCATGGGGTTGTTAAATAATAAACCTAAACCTGTTTTAATACTGGCAAGGCGTACATTACTCATCTCTAGTTGCCCTTGGTGGAAGCCTAGACATGCACATGAGGTTAAGGATCCCCCCCCCCCCCCCCCCCCCCCCCCCCCCCCCACAGAGCATCGACAGACACACAATGCTGGAGTAACTCAGCGGGACAGGCAGCATCTCTGGAGAGACGGAATGGGTGACGTTTCGGGTCGAGAGCCTTCATCAGAAGATTCCCCACAGATCAGTCGGACACAGTTCCAGGATTTTGATCCAGCGATAAACAAGAATAAATTTCCAAGCCAGGATGGTTAGTAATTTGGAAGAGAGTTTGCAGGTAGTGTTATCCCATGCTCCTGCTGGCTCATCCTTCATGCCCAAATAGAGGGCAAAGATTTTGGAGGTGGCGTTAAAATCTTTTGCAAACAACTAGAGTGCAGTTTATAGACAATAGACAATAGGTGCAGGAGTAGGCCACTCGGCCCTTCGAGCCAGCACCGCCATTCAATGTGATCATGGCTGATCATCCCCAATCAGAACCCCGTTCCTGCCTTCTCCCCATATCCCCTGACTCCGCTATCTTTAAGAGCCCTATCTAGCTCTCTCTTGAAAGCATCCAGAGAACCTGCCTCCACTGCCCTCTGAGGCAGAGAATTCCACAGACTCACCACGCTCTGTGAGAAAAATTGTTTCCTCGTCTCCGTTCTAAATGGCCTACTCCTTATTCTTATAGTTATAGTTACAGTTGATAGATAACACAACCTTGGGCAAATGTAGGTACTGAAAGGAGTGAGTATTTAACATCATGGGTGTTTAAGACATTGAGTGTAAACCTTATTCTCAGAAGGTAGACACGAAAAGCTGGAGTAACTCAGCGGGACAGACAGCATCTCTGGAGAGAAGCAATGGGTGATGTTTTGGGTCGAGAGTCTTCTTCACATTCTCAGGATGTGTTCATTTGCTGTAAGGCTACATATTTTTGTCCAGTCCTGACTGCTGCGGGATTAGGCTAAATTATATTCTGGACTCATTTAAAGACATAAACATATGGAAGTGCAATGGCTGTACTGGTGGACATATAATCCCAAAACACATGTTAAATAGACCAATTGCAAAATTGAAATTCTTTAACAAATATAGAATTATGAAAGGGGCCATAAGTGACGAGAAAGCTGTCACAAAGACAAAACTAATTTCCTTATGCCCTATTATAAATTATATCTGTTGCACCTGCCTGGATTTAGCTTGTGTATGATTTCACCCCACCCAACCCCCTCATAAACTCCAAGAAGAGCACAGTGGCGCAGCGGTAGAGTTGCTGCCTCACAGCGCCAGGGTCCCGGGTCCATCCTGACTATGGATGCTGTCTGCACGGAGTTTGCACGTTCTCCCCATAATCTGCGTGGGCTTTCTCCGGGATCCACACACCAAAGACGTACAGGTTTGTAGGCTTGGTAAATGTTTTTTTTTTAATTGTCCCTAGTGGGTGTAGGATAGTGTTAATGTGCGGGGATCGCTGGTCAGTGCGGACCCGAAGGGCCTGTTTCCGCGCTGTATCTCTAAACTAAACTAAATATCAAGCCACTGAAGGCAATTAGAGATAGGAAATGAACGGTGAGCTTGCTGGCAAAGATGAAATCTAAAATTTAATTCATGGAAAAGATGTAGGACAAATTAAAGAAGGATGTATTGTCGATCTGCACCATGTTAATCAGAGCCCATTGGGATGCTGTATGCCAGTCCATTGCGTATAACATAGATATCCAAACCCAAAAAAGGGGCAACTACTATCAGAAGATCGCTTTCAGAGTTGCCAGAGTCGTTTTCAGACTTACATTTTTTTTCGCTTCAAATTCTGTTTCCTTCCCAATCTATTTTAAATTGGTTAGACAAGCTTGACCTCAGTAAAAGACTCAAGTGGGTTATGGTTCAAATCTCAAGGAGCAAGGAACAAACGTTGAGAGACGCAAGGGAAATCTGGTGAAAGATGTTTTTAAGATGAGGGCTAAAGAAAGTTGCGAGAGGTTACCCAAGAAAGTCATTGATTCACACAGACAGCTTCTGGGGAGTTGCTTCTGGGGAAGGGCTTGTGAAGTATGACGGGGAAAGATGTGAATTGGTCCACTGGCAATGCATAACCGTGGCTGAGTCTAAAAGGCTGGTCCATGTTCCGAAGAAATCTCTTACTTACAAACAACCTCTCATATTTTCCCAACTCTGACCATCTCCTGTCATTAAAGCCCATCCCCCTCACAATAACACTGACACTCATAGAGTGTTGTATAGAAAATATGGAAGGGCAATGGGCCCCTCAGCTCACATAGTCCACATTGACCATTAACCTCCCATTTAAACTAATCCAACATCCATCCCATTTTTTAATTCTCCCTGCATTCTCATCAAGCCTCCCCAGATACTACCATTCATCTACAGACCTGATACACTTGGTGTAGACACAAACTGCTGCAGTAACTCAGTGGGACAGGCAGCATCTTTAGAGGTGACGTTTCAGGTCAAGACCATTCTTCAGTCTGAAAAAAGGTCTCGACCCGAAACGTTACGCATTCCGTCTCTCCAGAGATGCTGCCTGTCCCGCTGAGTTACTCCAGCATTTTGTGTCTATCTTCGATTGAAACCAGCACCTGCAGTTCTTTCCTACACACAGAGTGGTGTGACAGGTCATACTGTCCATCTTCTCTTACCCCCCCAACCTTCTCACCCCACTAATCGTCCTCCATCCTAATGTCAATCTCTCCCACCACACTGACCCTCTCCACACTGACCCCCCCCACACTGACCCTCCCCCCCACACTGACCCCCCCACACTGACCCCACACTGACCCCCCCACACTGACCCTCTCCACACTGACCCCCCCACACTGACCCTCCCCCCCACACTGACCCCCCACACTGACCCCACACTGACCCCCCCACACTGACCCCCCCACACTGACCCCACACTGACCCCACACTGACCCCTCCCCACACTGACCCCCCACACTGACCCCCCCCACACTGACCCCACACTGACCCCCCCACACTGACCCTCCCCACACTGACCCCCCACACTGACCCCCCCCCACACTGACCCCCCCACACTGACCCCCCCCACACTGACCCCACACTGACCCCCCACACTGACCCCACACTGACCCCCCACACTGACCCCCCACACTGACCCCTCCCCACACTGACCCCACACTGACCCCCCACACTGACCCCTGACCCCACACTGACCCCACACTGACTCCCCCACACTGACCCCCCCACACTGACCCCACACTGACTCCCCCACACTGACCCCTCCACACTGACCCCTCCCCACACTGACCCCACACTGACCCCACACTGACCCCCCACACTGACCCCACACTGGCTCCCCCACACTGACCCCACACTCTCCCCCACACTGACCCCCCACACTGACCCCACACTGACCCCCTCACACTGACCCCCCCACACTGACCCCCCCCACACTGACCCCACACTGGCTCCCCCACACTGACCCCCCACACTGACCCCCACACTGACTCCCCCACACTGACCCCCCACACTGACCCCACACTGACCCCCCACACTGACCCCACACTGACCCCCCACACTGACCCCACACTGACTCCCCCACACTGACCCCCCCACACTGACCCCACACTGACCCCCCACACTGACCCCCCACACTGACCCCACACTTGCTCCCCCACACTGACCCCCCCACACTGACCCCACACTGACCCCCACACTGACCCCCCACACTGACCCCCCCACACTGACCCCACACTGGCTCCCCCACACTGACCCCCCCCACACTGACCCCACACTGACTCCCCCACACTGACCCCCCCACACTGACCCCACACTGACCCCCTCACACTGACCCCCCACACTGACCCCCCCACACTGACCCCACACTGACTCCCCCACACTGACCCCTCCCCACACTGACCCCACACTGACTCCCCCACACTGACCCCTCCCCACACTGACCCCCCACACTGACCCCCCACACTGACTCCCCACACTGACCCTCCCCCCCTCACAGTAAAAACATTGTGTTGGATAGAGTTGATGTGTCGGCACGGACCCGGTGGGCCGAAGGGCCTGTTTCCACGCTGTATCTCTAAACTAGCCAACTAGTCACAATGAACCCCAGTGTGACCACTCACACTGCCCCTTCCCTTCACAATAGCTCGCCTCTCACCTCATGCTGACATTTTCCCCGTATCATCCTTATACTGTTCATCTCCCTGCCCTCACGCCAATTCTCTCCCCATCCATTCATCATCCTTCCATTGATCCTCTCTCACTCTATTGAATACGCTGCTGGTGCAATGGTTAAACGTCCAGATGAGTAATCCAGAAACCTGCATTAACTATCCATAAACCAGAGTTCAAATCACACCATGCCTGTCATGGAATTTAAATTCAATGAATAATTACAATTTTGAAATTTGGAAAGATGCTTCAAAATTGCTGGATAGTTGTAGACGACCATCTGATTCGCTAATGCCTTTAGCGACTGACTAATGCCCTGACAGACTAAGTTCACCATCCTTACGTAGTATCATCAATGTGGGATTTCGGAGCAGACCCACCAAGTTCAAGTTCCCTCCAAAATTGTTGAGCAAATTACTACCTTCATGGGAAATTAAGCAATAAATAAAATAACTCAAACTAATCTGTTCACACGAATAAATCTTCCTACACAGCGCTCCTCACAGTTGCTCCAATCTCCAACTAACCACTATGTGTAGGGTCTCGCCCCGAAACGTCTCCCACTCCTTCTCTCCAGAGATGCTCTCTGTCCCACTGAGTCACTCCAGCTGTTTGTGTCTATCTCCAACTAACCACTGATCATACAACGATCCTCTTCCCACACACGGATCCGTTCCCTTCACTAACCCCTCAATGACCCCCTCTTACTAATCCCTTTCACTGACCACTCCCTCTCAAGCAATCTCTCACGTTGACCCTCTATCCTGATAAAGTTCTCCCCAATGTCCTGCTCTCAACAAAACCGCACGCATTCTCTCCCACTGCTTAACTTCTCTCCGGCCAATTTCATTATGGATCGACCACACTGACCCTTTCACTTTACAGTGGCCATCTGCCCTCATACAGCCAGCCCTAACACCAGTCTTCCCAGTCATAATACATTCCAATGCTGGAGTGTCAAGAAGGCCTTTCTCCTTTATTAATTCATGTATGTTATCATGTTACTGGGGAAGTGAAGGTTATTTTGGAAATTGGTTAGTAAAATATACAAGATGAAGCCCTTTTTGATTCTAAATTGGACAACTCAACATGCCTTCTCAACATGACCATTGATCTTCCTATGTAATTTATGTCAAAGTATATCAGTTGGCGTTTTGTTGTCTGACATCATCATGCTATCATTTTGTTTCCCTGTTGTGTTGAAACATTTGGCAGTTCAGACACTGGTTATTTTCCACAGCAGTCTTAGCCTACCCATCATCATCTAATTCCATCGACACATCGGACTATTTTTCCCTCACATACTTATATGGCCTCCCGTTTAAAATAATAAATGCTAGCTGCCTCAACCACTCGCAGTGGTCACAGTTCCACGTTCTAACCACTCTGTGTTTTCCCCAAATTAATTTATTACCAATTATCTTTCTGTTTATGTTTCCCCCAATGCTGGGCTCAAAGGTGAGTTGAAACATCTTGTCTGCAGTATATTGAAACAATTTGAACCCTTTCATAATCTCAAAGAGTTCTGTCAAGTCACCCTATTCATCTATGTTCTAGATACAAGAGCCCAAGCCTGTTGCATCCTTCCTGACAGATGGAACCTTTATGTTCTGTTATATCAATAAATTATTTATGCACTTTCTCCAGTGTCTTTTTGATAAGATGGAGACTTCAAGTGCGGCCAAGCAAGGTTCTATGCAAGGTTAACATAACTTCTCTACTTTTCAGTTTTATTCCTCTGACAAGGAGTCCCAGTGCTTTCTTTCATTCTTTTAGTGATTTTTGTGGATTCCTCCGTTCCTCTGCCAATTTCCCTTCCTGGCTTGTGTGTGAATGTTAACAGCTCTCTCTCCTCAGGTACCGTTCCCCTCTCCCCTCTTTCAAATCTGTCGTCACATTACCTCCTCAAAACTAACCCTTGACCCTTCTACCCCATATCCAATTGCTCTTTCATCTTAACTCAACGTGCGGTTGCCTGCTGAATCCGTAACTACCTTCCCCAAAGCTCCTTGTTGGAATCCATCTAATCGGGATTCTAACCGTGCCACAGTCTTGATTTAACTCACAAATCCTTTGTGGTTGTGACATGCGTAATCTCCCGTGGACCCACCTGTCTGCACCCAATGATAATCTGGCCTTTCCCACTGTCATTCCACTGGAAAAGACCAGAGTATCCTGTTTTCATTCCCATCTATCCAGTCTTTACCATAGCATCACTCGCAATATTTTTATTTCTTCATCCATCTCAGTATCCCTGCTGCCCATCCCAAAAATCTGTACTTCAGTTCACCTTAGTTTATTGTCATATGAACCAAAAAGCTTTTTGTTACGTGCTAGATAAAAATGCTGGAGAAACTCAGCGGGTGAGACAGCATCTATGGAGCGAAGGAATAGGCAACATTTCAGGTCGAAACACTTCTTCAGACTGATGCTATCCAGTCAGCGGAAAGACAATACATGATTATGCTTTCTTTATCCCTTTTCTAGTGTTATCAGAGACACCATGTCCGAGTGCAAAACATGTAGGCTGACAACCAACCCTCTCCTTCAATGTCCCCAAATTGTCAGACATTTCCATTTCCAACATCCAGTATAGGATTAACTAAATGTTCCTTCCACTTAATAACGTCAGACCAATTGTGATTCTCTATTATCCAATCCAACCGCAAACTCTGCTCAGTAGCCACTGGCTCTACTCTCTCGATTTTCGGGGCCGTACGATGGTGCAGCGGTAGAGTTGCTGCCTCACGGCGCCAGAGACCTGGGTTCGATCCTGACTACGGGTGCTGTCTGTACGGAGTTAGAAACATAGAAACATAGAAATTAGGTGCAGTAGGCCATTCAGCCCTTCGAGCCTGCACCGCCATTCGATATGATCCTGATCATCAACTCAGTATCCCGTACCTGCCTTCTCTCCATACCTCTGATCCCCTTAGGGCCACATCCAACTTCTCCAATGAACTGGCCTCAACTACCCTCTGTGCTTCCAGAGACTTCTCTGTGTGAGAAAGTCTTTATCTCGGTCTTTCTCATCTCGGTCTCGGAGTTAGCACCGGGTGCTCCGGTTTCCTCCCACACGCCAAAGACGTGCAGGTTTGTAGGTTAATTGGCTTTGGTAATATCCCTAGTGCATAGGATAGTTCTAGTGTGCGGGGATCACAGGTCAGCATGAACTCGGTGGGCTGAAGGGCCTGTTTCCTATCCCTAAACTAAACAAATCTAAAGTCTACCATTGGAGTTAGAGTTGGACCAGAGTTAGCAACAATGATATATGTAACCAAGGTAGGTTCAGGACCATAGATCTGTGCCAACACAAACACTATCGACTTCCATCTCTGGAACTACACCCCATTCTGCCCAGTCTCATCTGCTGCTGAAACACTCACCCTACTTTGCTGACCTCTATCAAGACTTGTCCATTCCAACACCATCTTGATTAGACTCCTGAAGGTTATATCGTCTGGAAATTTAAGTTGTCATCCAAATCTCTGGTGATATATCCGAGCTCAAACTGTCCCATTTACTCATTGCCCTTGTGCTTTCTAGTCAAGAGTGAAACCATGGCCAGCATTGGCAGCAGAGGCCCCAGTTACATTAAGTCAACTACATTGGGCAGCCTGCATTATTCACAAACGCAACATCCGACACCCATACCAGGGCTACATACTTCCCGTGATAGAGCTTTGAGCGGAGTAGCAGGATAGAGATAAAGATGTGATTGAAGCCTCGTTGAAGAAAAGCAAATACCCCACTGACTCCTGTAAATTCATAGGTAGACACAAAATGCTGGAGTAACTCAACGGGACAGGCAGCATCACTGGAGAGAAGGAACGGTCTGAAGAAGGGTCTCGACCCGAAACGTCATCCAATCCTTCTCTCCAGAGATGCTGCCTGTCCCGTTGAGTTACTCCAGCTTTTTATGTCTACCTTCGATTTAACGCAGCATCTGCAGTTCTTTCCTGCAAATTCATGATCCACACTAATCGCACAATAATACTTTATTAGCCAAGTATGTTTTGCAACATATACGAGGAATTTCATTTGCCATACAGTCATACAATTAAAATCAAAAGAACACACAAAATACATTTTAACATAAACATTCACCACAGTGACCTCTCCACATTCCTCACTGTGATGGAAGGTGAAAAAAAATTCAAATCTCTTCCCTTAGCTCTCCCGCGGTCGGGGGCCTTGAGCCCTCCGTTGACGGGACGATCTTGACTCCCGTAGCTGGCGGCGTTTGGGCCGTCCGCGTCGGGGCGATCAGCTGCTGCATCGGGGGGATATCAGCTCGCCACGCGCCAGGCGATCGGACCCCGGGTCGGGGCTGGTTGAGCCTCAGCATCGTTGGAGCTCCCGAATAGCCTCCCAGGCGAAGAGCGATCCCAGGCAAGGGATCAGCTCCGATGTAAGTCCATGCCCCGCTGTGAGGCCCAAAGTCAGTCCGAGGAGGCCTCCAGCTCCATCGATGGTAGGCCGCAGAGTGACCGGAGAATGCGATCCGAAAATTAATCGCATGTCCGGCAAGGTAAGAAACTGAAAAACAAGTTTCCCCCGACCTCCTCCCCCTCCCCCACGTCAAACAAACCGGAGAACATTTACACACTTTTAACACTCACTAAAAACTTAAAAAAAGAATAAAACACAGACAGTCTGTTGGCGGGGCTGCCAATCGTGCGGCGCCCCCTGGGGGTCTTTGTGGAGACCACAACGTGGAGAAGGAGCATAATGTCCCTGTCCCACTTAGGAAACCTGAACGGAAACCTTGGGTGGGGAGCAAAGTCTCCAGGGGTTTCCGTTCAGGTTTCCTAAGTGGGACAGGGGCATAAGGGGTTAAATGGAGAACCTTGGGTTCATGTAATGGGAGCACAGATGTCTTGTGTAGGCAGCAGAGGGAAAAGATCACCTCACTCTACCTGCCTGCCCAACCTACAAGGACATTGCCTTCCCCATCTCCGTGGAAGTGCACAGTATCCTCATTTGCCTCAGTGGTGACTGCTTAATCCATAATAGAAGGAAATGAAGTCTCAACCCGAAATGTCACCCATTCCTTCTCTCCAGAAATGCCGCATGTCCCGCCGGGTCTCTCCAGCAGTTATAGTCATACAACACAGGAAAAGGCCTTCCATACCTCCAGTCTCCGTCTCCCCTGGCTCTCAGACTGAAGAAGGGTCTCGACCCAAAAAGTCACCCATTCCTTCTCTCCAGAGATGCTGCCTGCCCCGCTGAGTTACTCCAGCATTTTGTGCCTGTTTTTGGTGTAAACCAGCATCTGCAGTTCCTTCCTACACATACTAGAATAGAAACTGGTCATCCACAAAGCCAAGGGACTGCCCATGAAGAAGATAGCAGTGAATCGCAATAATTCTCAACCTACTCAAATCATACCTTGAACCTCCCCATCTTGTATCTCTTCCAGCTCCAGTGCCCTAAGTCTCAGTACTCTTCCACTTCCAATCTCCTGGGCATCCTTTAAGTATCTGTGCCTCATCTGTCCAGCGCGCCATCTGCATCCTTCCTTTAAGTCACGTACTAACGTCTATCTTTTGTTTAGTTTTTCATCCCATGTCTTCAGATCATCTAATGTGGTGCAGTTGCATTTTATGTGGACTAACTCCCGCAAAGTGCTTTATCAGATTTTACCACAGTAAAGGCTCGATGTTAATGAAAGTTGCTGTTGTATCTCATGCAGACCTTTACTTTGAAAGAAGTACGTGGCCTCCATGCTCCTCATATCTAACTGAATGATAGGGGCGGCACGGTGGCGCAGCTGCTGCACAACTCCAGAGTCCCGGGTTCGATCCCGACTACGGGCCCTGTCTGTACGGAGTTTGCACGTTCTCCCCGTGACCTGGGTGGGTTTTCTTCAAGATCTTCGGTTGATCTCCCGAGATCTCCCACACTCCAAAGACATACAGGATTGTAGGTTAATTGGCTTGGTGTAAATGTAAAATTGTCCCTAGTTTGTGTAGGGTCGTGCTATGTGCGGGGATCGCTGGTCAGTGCGGGCTCGGTGGGCTGAAGGGCCTGTTTCCGCGCTGTATCTCTAAACTAAACTAACTACTGATACTGAAATTCCTTTATGAATTTAATGCCCATTCTCCAAATGTATTAACATCTTCCTATTACTGTCACCCCCATCGTTGTGGAAACATTACACCACCGCCACCTCTCTATTTCCTGTCACAGGAATCTCTCTGGCACCCTGTCAATGGATTTCTCTCCCCCGTGCAATGTTACTGGTCTCTACATCGCCCATCACTGGATCACTGTCTCCCTCTCTCTCTGATGACAAATCAACAAGCCATTCCGTTATGCCATAATCCTGAGATGATGCTTACAGCTATAACCAACCACTATTAATTCATTGCAAGGTTGAAGGGCTCTGTTTTTTGACTTGTTCTGTCTTTATCCCAAGGGTGCACAACTTAAGCGCTGACAAGATATTCCCATTCCAAAACTGAAAGGCTAGAGAGTTTGTCAGTATATTATGCTGTCTAGCCCAATCCAGCATCTGAAGAAGGGTCTCGACCCAAAACGTCACCCATTCCTTCTATCCAAAGATGCTGTCTTTGCTCCGCTGAGTTGCTCCAGCATTTTGTGTCTATCTTCGGTGTACACCAACATCTGCAGTTCCTTCCAACATCTGTCCAAACTCCACCAGTTCAGTTCTTCCATCAGGAATCATCAAATGTCCATCTGCAGCACTCCTCATGAAAACCCACCTTGAAAACCGCACCCTATACCAAAACCAATAATTATGCAAGTAACCTAATCCAGTCGTACTCAAACTTGGCTCCTTATCTTCTAAGGCATGGCTTCAAGATAGTTATTAAATTCATATCACCCTTGGATGGTGTTGTGAGACAGGTAATAATGCAACAATGGCTATACCCACTCACCCCCTCCTCCCCCCTCCATCAGCTGGAACAAAACCTATTGGGATGGCCCACCATACAGTGAAAAGCTGACGTTGCGTGCTAACCAGTCAGCGGAAAGACAATACATGATTACAATCGAACCATTTCACAGTGTACAGACACACGATAAGGGAATAACGTTTAGTGCATGATAAGTTAGATAGGGCTCTTAAAGATTGAAGAGTCAGGGGATATGGGGAGAAGGCAGGAACGGGGTACCGATTGTGGATGATCAGCCATGATCACAGTGAATGGCGGTGCTGGCTCGAAGGGCCGAATGGCCTCCTCCTGCACCTATTGTCTATTGTCCATTGTCTAAAGCCAGTAAAGTCCGATTAAGGATTCGTCCAAGGGCCACCGATTGCCTCATTGCCCTCTGATTGTGGTAGGATGATTCTTTTGCCTGATAACAGCTGGGAATAATCTGTCCTTCAATCTGGTGCAGTGAGGTTTCGCACTTCTATACCTTAATTCTATTCTTATGTTAATGGTGAGGATGGCGTATACATTTGAGAGGTTCAGGAATTGTGGGTGAGGAGGAACGGCCACAGCCAAGGCCAATATCTATCAGCCATGGCCTTTTTGGATGCTAGAGCTATAGTTTGAATGGCAAAGTCATAAGGTCATAAATGATAGGAGTAGAATTAGGCCATTCGGCCCATCAAGTCCACTCCGCAATTCAGTCATGGCTGATCTATCTCTCCCTCCTAACCCTTTTCTCCTGCCTTCTCCCCATAACCTCTGAGACCCATACTAATCGAGAACCTATCTATCTCTGCCTTAAAAATATCCACTGACTTGGCCTCCACAACCCTCTGTGGCAAGGAATTCCACAGATTCACCGCCCTCTGACTAAAGAAATTTCCCCTCATCTCCTTCCTAAAAGAACGTCATTTAATTCTGAGGCTGTTGCCTCTATTTCTGGACTCTCCCACGAGTGGAAACATCCTCTACACATCCACACTACCCAAGTCTTTTACTATTCTGTATGTTTCAATGAGGTCCCCATTCAGCCCTTTGCACGCCATATCATGGCTGATCATCCACTCAGTAAACTCCAACATTCTTTATTCTAAACTCCAACAAGTACAGGTCCGGGGCCGACAAGCGCTCATCATAGGTTAACCTACTCATGCCTGTGGTCATTCTGGCAAAGAGTATGACTCCTGCTCCCATTTCCTGGTGAGGTGTCCAACTGCAGGCCACTTGCTCACCTCCCATTTCACATGCACTGTTGCCATGAGCGGCCCCAACCGCACTTCCCCAACTTCCAAAGCTTTGAGAGTGGTGGGTTGGGCAGCAGGGAGGGGGGGGTCTGCAATCCTTTGCCCCCCCCCCCCCACCAGCCAAGGGCGTTGGTGCTGATTTGAGCAGGTTGTGTGTGTGTTTGCGGACAAGCCCTTCCACCGAATGGTCAGAATACCAACTCATGATTGAACTGCTCGCAGCAGGCCCGGGGGGAACGGGCAGGTAGCAGAGTTGTGGAGGGAACGTCCTGCCTTACTTCAGAGTCCCAGAACTGATGGCTTTCTCCATCTTCTCTCTCTGTCTCTCTGTCTCTCTCTGTCTCTCCCTCCCCTCCCGCAGTCTTCGTCTGCCCGGGGACCCTGCGCAAGGTCTTCGAGCCCACCAACGTCTTTGAGTCGGAGCACGAGGCGGGCGCCTGGTGCAAGGACCCGCTGCAGGCTGGCGACCGCATCTACTACATGCCCTGGATCCCGTACCGCACTGACACGCTGACCGAGTACGGCTCGTGGGACGACTACACGGCCGGGCGGCCGACCACCTCCTACCACCTGCCCCACCGCGTCGACGGCACCGGCTTCGTGGTCTACGACGGCGCTGTCTTCTACAACAAGGAGCGTACGCGCAACGTGGTCAAGTTCGACCTGCGCACCCGCATCAAGAGCGGCGAGGCCATCATCGGCGGCGCCAACTACCACGACACCTCGCCCTACCGCTGGGGCGGCAAGACCGACATCGACCTGGCTGTCGACGAGAACGGCCTGTGGGCCATCTACGCCACGGAGCAGAATAACGGCAAGCTGGTGGTGAGCCAGCTCAACCCCTACACCCTGCGCTTCGAGGGCACCTGGGAGACGCTGTACGACAAGCGCTCGGCCTCCAACGCCTTCATGGTCTGCGGCGTCCTCTACGCCGTGCGCTCCGTCTCCAAGGAGGACGACAGCGAGGTCATCGGCAACGCCATCGACTTTGCCTTCAACACCAACCTCAACCGCGAGGAGCCCGTCTCCATCGCCTTCCCCAACCCCTACCAGTACGTCTCGTCCGTGGACTACAACCCCCGTGACAACCAACTCTATGTCTGGAACAACCACTTTGTGCTGAGGTACTCGCTGGAGTTCGGACCCCCCGACCCAACCGCAGGTATGAACGAACGAACGAACGAACGAACGAATTAATTAATTAAGACTTTATCGTCACAGGTGACAGGTCACAGTGAAATTCTTTGCTTGCATAAGTACCCAAGGTATACGAATGTAGAGAGTAATGCTGGAGAAACTCAGCAGGTGAGGCAGCATCTATGGAGCACAGGAAATAGACAATATTTTTCCATCACTCCGTAGATGTTGCCTCACCCGTTGAGGTTCTCCAACATTTTTGTCTACCTTTGATTTTCCAGCATCGGCAGTAACGTCTTAAACAAGGTATGCAAATAGTCACCGGATTAAGGACGCTTACAAAGTTCCAAAATATCCCGCGCCAAGTCTACCTTTGTTACAGGTGTGTAGTGCCCCTGTCTCACTTAGGAAACCTGAACGGAAACCTCTGGAGACTTTGCGCCCCACCCAAGGTTTCCGTGCGATTTCCGGAGGTTTTTGTCCTCCGGCAACCGGCTTCGACTAAAAAATGACCGGTTTTTAAAACGGAAACCACTTTCAACCATTAGGGAGACTGACGAAAACCTCCGGGAACCTCCGGGAACCGCACGGAAACCTTGGGTGGGGCGCAAAGTCTCCAGAGGTTTCCGTTCCGGTATCCTAAGTGGGTCGGGGCATTAGGAGTACAGAAGAGGGCTGAGAACGCAACCTTGCGGAGCACCTGTGATGAGGATTATAGTGGAGGATGATTTTTTACCTATCCCAAGTGATTTTGGTCTTGTTGGTCAGGAAGCTGAGGATCCAGTGGCAGAGATGAGTGTTGACTCCAAGTTCAATGAGTTTGTGGATGAGCTTGGATGGGATAATGGTATGGGTATTGGATAATGGCTCTTTCTTAAACTATGGATTAAAATCAACCGAGACTACCGAGACACTCAACTCAGAAATGAAGCAGTGGGCTTAAAAAATTGCTTAGGTAAGTGCGAGTTTATGTAAATCGCCTGTTACATAAGCTGGGGAATGACTGTACAGGCAACTAATTTTCGCAACTCACCCACATCGTTTCATCGGGCAGTCAAGGGGATTTCGAAGAGGATGGAATCTAAAATTCTGGCTGAGCTCAGCAGGCTGGATGCAAGGAAGATGTTTGTCTTGCCTAACGCATCTAGAATGAAGATTCGCATTCTCAGATTACAGGGCAGGAAATTTTAGAACAGACACCAGAAGAAACCTCTTCACTCGGACGTTGGTGAACCTGCAGAAGTCTCTATAGCTGAAGGGCATAAACTCCAAGTTGTTTAAATATTTCAGGAGGAAAGAGAGAAATTTGTAAACACAAGAATCTACGGGAAAGATGGCACTGTGGTATTGACATGCAGGGTCAGCCATGGGTGTATCGAATAGTGGAGTAAGCTTCAATCCTTACTGCTGTTTTCTGTTTTGTAATTCACTCGAGTTGTAAAAATGCCATTCAAAATGCCCAATGTCCACGAGCCAGGCAGCTGGAAACGAGAAATCTTAGAAATATTTTCCATTTGTTCTTGATATTCATGGCTGTTGCTTATTGCCCGTTCTAAGTGTTCAGTTTGGTTGGTTTATTTCTTTAGCGATACAGCGCGGAAACAGGCCCTCCGGTCCACCAAGTCCGTGCTGACCAGTGATCCCCGCACACTAACACTATCCTACACACAACACTTACATGAAGCCACCTAACCTACAAACCTGTACGTCTTTGGAGTGCGGGAGGAAACCGAAGATCTCAGAGAAAACCCACGCAGGTCACGGGGAGAACGTACAAACTCCGTACAGACAGCACCCGCAGTCACGATCGATCACGGGTCAAAAAGCTTTTGTTGCGTGCTAACCAGTCAACGGAAAGACTATACATGATTACAGTCGAGCCATTCGCAGCCTTTAGATAAAGGAATAACATTTAGTGCAAGGTATAGCCGGTAAAGCCAGATCAAGGATAGTCCGAGGGTCACCAATGAGGCAGATAGTAGTTCAGTACTGCTCTCTGGTCGTGGTAGGATGGTTCAGTTGCTGATTCACTGGCCATGCAACAGTGCATGTGAACCTTCACTTAAACCTGACCTTTGTCAGTGGTGCTGAGGCTTTGAAGTTCAGCAGATACAGTTAGTCATTGTAGTTTACTCAAGCTATGTCCTGTTCCTGCTACAAGGCTGTTGATGCAGATGATCCAGTTAAGCTTCTGGTCAGTCATGACCTTAAGAAGGATGAGGAGGGACCTCAGTGAAAGGCCTGGATAGGGTGGATGTGGAGAGGATGTTTCCACTAGTGGGAGAGTCTAGGACCAGAGGGCACAGCCTCAGAATTAAAGGACGTTCCTTTAGGTCGGCGACGAGGAGGAATTTCTTTAGCCAGAGGGTGGTGAATCTGTGGAATTCATTGAGACATAATCATTCATGGCTGATCTATCTCTCCCTCCTAACCCCATTCTCCTGCCTTTTCCCCATAACCCCTGACACCCGTACTAATCAAGAATCTATCTATCTCTGCCGTAAATATACCCACTGACATGGCCTCCACAGCCTTCTGTGGCAAAGAATTCCACAGATTCACCACCCTCTGACTAAAGAAATCCCTCCTCATCTCCTTGCTTTAATTCTGAGGCATCGTTTGGCTTAGTTAACTAATGCAAACCTCCTTTGACAATAACTAGTCCGGCCACACTATATCAATAAAGGAGTGGATATGTTTGTGGTTTGGATCCCTGCAGATTACGCCAATCAGGCAGCCTGCATTTCTTGGTCCAAGTGAAAGATAGATTTTCCATTGCCCTCTCTCCATGTGGCAGTCGTCACTGGGACTTGGTTGCTGAGCTAACAGCAGTCATTTTCTTCAATAGAACTTAACTATGATCAGGTTCCTTCAGTTGCTGTGGCAACCAGCCAGCAAAAAAAGGTTAAAACAGATGGAGCATTGGCAGTGGCGTGCCTTCAGAATGCAAAACCGTAGCTTGTAGGCCTCATTGCTGGAAGTTGAATCACCCAAGCCGTGGGATGAATAATTCATTCTTGCTGCTTGAGAGAGATGGAATTTAAGGCCTAAAATAATTCTGGGTTTCACCTCCATGTCAAAGGGGTGTAGGAGCATATTTGTGCTGCCTATCCTAGTGAGTCGAGCACAGTGTTCATGGACTGTAGCTCGTGGAAAGGACTGTTAAATGGATAACAAAAAATAATTTTATAATCTATCATCAACGCATGATCTTACGGGAGCAGCCAACATTGTGTGTACATGTCCTGAATTTAGATGAGTCTGCGAGCTGGCTCTGTTGTCTCGAGATACCAACTCTGCTTGGCCAAATTCCTAAACGCTCCATTCGATAAAGTCCACCTCTCATTTCATGACTCAATTGAATCGTTTTTTTTTGCCGACAAGCTTCCTTTTTTCCACTGTCCATCCACCACTTTCCCTCCCCACCAAGTCCCATATCTTTAATGAAAATCAAAAGTAAAACTGGACACTGGAAAACTGGAATAAACACAGAGCTGGAAACATTTCAGGTCAAAGACCCTTCGTAACCAACTTTGACTCCCTTTCCATTTCTACACATGCTGTCTGACCTGCTGAGTCTCCAATATTTTCTCTTTTTAATCCAGATCATTAATCACTGAAAAACCTAATAAAAAAGTCACTTGCTGAGAGAATGGAGCGCCTGGGCTTGTACACTCTGGAGTTTAGAAGGATGAGAGGGGATCTTATTGAAACATATAAGATTATTAAGGGTTTGGACACGATAGTTTGTACAATCTCGCCGTGACCTGTGTGGGTTTTCTCCGGGTGCTCCTGTTTCCTCCCACACTCTAAAGACGTACAGGTTTGTAGTTAATTGGCTTTGGTATAATTGTAAATTTATTCCCTCGTGTGTGTAGGATAGTGTTAATGTGCAGGGATCGCTGGCTGGTGAGGACTCGGTGGGCCAAAGGTCCTGCTTCCGTGCTGTATCTAAACTAAACTAAACACCAACCAAGCATGGTAGAGGTAATTTACTTTCACATTTAAATAACGTTACATAATGTGCTTAGAACGTTGGTATATTTTGCTAATTAAGCTGAAAATTGGTTTATCATCAAAATAATAAGCAATTTTACGAATGTTGTGTCTGCATTCTGATTTTGAATAACTGGAAATAATATTTAAACAACAGCAAACCAGTTTCTAGGTACTTTGTACACTAATCCGTTTGGTAATCCATTGTAAGTGACATTCAGAAGCTTTTGAAGTGTGCCAGCGAGTGTGCCTACATCAACAAAAAAGGGTTTAATTTCAAGTATTCCCTTCAAAGCCCCACAAAGGGGAACAATTAGCAGGCACTACCTGGGGTGATGAAGTAAATGGGGAGATGTGGCCAGTGCTGTGTGCCAAGCTCCTTCCAGCATGTGTAGGAAGGAACTGCGGACACTGGTTTACACCGAAGGTGGACACAACATGCTGGAGTAACTCAGCTGGACAGAGAAGGAATGGGTGACGTTTCAGGTCGAGACCCTTCTTCAGACTGAGAGTCTGGGGAACTAGAGGTTTGAAATGGTACTGAACAAATCAGAGCCAGCACCAGTGGCCAAAGAGCCCACAATGGTCCATTGTTGGCTGTGGAGGAGGTGATAACGTACTCTCAGTGTGATATGTTTCAATTAGCGCAAAACATCATGGAGTGTTACTGTATGAAAAACACTTGAAATTTGTGCTGGTTTAGTTTTAGACATACAGCACGGAAACAGGCCCTTCGGCCTACTGAGTCCGTGCCGACCAGCGATCCCTGCACGCTAACACTATCCTACACACACTTGGGGCAATTTTACATTTACACCAAGCCAATTAACCTACAAACCTGTACGTCTTTGGAGTGTGGGTGGAAAACAAAGATCTCACAGAAAACCCACGCAGGTCACGGGGAGAACGTGCACACTCCATACAGACAGCACCTGCGGTCAGGATTGAACCTGGGTCTCTGGTGCTGGAAGGCAGCAACTCTACCGCTGCGCCACCGTGCCACCCTACGTGTATGGCCATATTCTGATTAAAACAGAAACACGAGCTCGTGGAAACTCCAATCCTCCTGCCTGCCGTAATGACAAGTGTGTTGGAAAGAACTGCAAGTGCGGGTTTAAATCAAAGGTAGACACAAAGTGCTGGAGTAACTCAGCAGGACAGGCAGCATCTCCGGAGAGAAGGAATGGGTGACGTTTCGGGTCGAGACCCTTCATCAGACTCAAGATTTAGTCTGAATAAGGGCCTCGACCTGAAACGTCACCCATTCCTTCTCTCCAGAGATGCTGCCTGTCCTGCTGAGTTACTCCAGCACTTTGTGTCTACCTGTTGTAATCATAAGTCTGCTAAATGAATATCCTTTGTGATAAAAATTGAATATGTCTGCAAACGCTTGGAATTTGCCTGCACAACGTAACTGGTGTAACTGTGTAACGCCCTCTAGTGTGGTGATTCTTTGAGTTTCAAATATATGATTTTGCGAATCTTTACCAAAATACCATTCGGCTCCTTGCATCATGTGTTTTGATTAAAAAAGCAATTTTTTCCACTGAAATGAATTGCACACCACTTTGCATGCACAGCAATGTGCCGCATCAAATGCCCTCTGACCGACCTTTACAATCTACGAAAACTTCACTTAGTGAAAGGTTTTCCAGCAATGATCACTTTCATAAATCAGGGAGTGGCTGCAGTCAAAATTGTTGCGCTGGGATTTGTATCGTGGAACCAAGGCCTCAGAGGGATTTTGTTCAAGAAGGAACTGCAGATGCTGGTAGAATCGAAGGTAGACAAAAGTGCTGGAGAAACTCAGCGGGTGCGGCAGCATCTGTGGAGCGAAGGAAATAGGCAACGTTTCGGGCCGAAACCCTAGAAGGAAATAGGCAACGTTTCGGGCCGAAACCCTTCCAGGGTTTCGTCCCGAAACGTTGCCTATTTCCTTCGCTCCACAGATGCTGCCGCACCCGCTGAGTTTCTCCAGCACTTTTGTCTACCTCCGAGGGATTTTGATGAGTCTGTGACGATTTTCTATCGGGCCTGGAGGGGAATTAAGGAACATGAATGGTTTTGCAGAATTGTCTACTTCATAGATTGAGGTTCTCCTGCTACCTACTACTGATAGGCCTGTCCCACTTACGCGACTTTTTCGGCGACTGCCGTCCCCCGTCATAGGTCGTTGCAGGTCTGCGAAAGTCTTCAACATGTTGAAAATCCAGCGGCAACCAGAAAGACGCTACGACTATTTGGGCGATTGAGGAGACGACTCACGGCCATACAGGTGACACGCCAGCGACATGTCGTGGGGTGAATGAAGCCTGTACGGTCGTGAGTAGTCGCCCAAAGAGTCCGACCTTGTTCTGGTCGCCGCTGGATTTTCAACATGTTGAGAATTTTCGGCCATCTGCTGCGGCTATGACGGGTGCCGGCAGTCGCCGACAAAAGTCGCGTAAGTGGGACAGGCCTATAAGGGCGACACAGTGGCACAAAAGAATGGAGTTTTTCTTCCATGCCTTACAACGGTGATTTCAAGGAAGTGCTCGCTGCAGAAAGCATGGTGCTTTGGATGAGATATTAAACACCTCATCCAACAGTACTGTAGCAGCACCATCCATCAGGTGGACTTCATGAAGACAGCTCAACATCATGTTCTCAAGTCAATTACAGATAATATATTTCAGTGACAGCCATATGCCGTGAAATATGTTATTAAAATATCTAAAATATGTAGGAAGGAACTGCAGAGGCTGGATTAAAGCAAAGATAGACACAAAAAGCTGGAGTAACTCAGCGGGACAGGCAGCATCTCTGGAGAGAAAGGAATGGGTGATGTTTTGGGTTGAGACCCTTCTTCAGACCTGAAATGTCAGCAATTCCTCCTCTCCAGAGATGATGCCTGACCCGCTGAGTTACTCCAATGGGTGGCATTTCGGGTTGAGACCCTTCTTCAGATATCTACAGATGCTAAAATATCTGTTGACTGGGGCGGTACGGAGCACTGCGGTAGAGTTGCTGCCTCACAGCGCCAGAGACCTGGGTTCGATCCTGACTACGGGTGCTGTCTGTGTGGAGTTTGTACGTTCTTCCTGTCACCGCATGGGTTTTCTCCGGTTGCTCCGGTTTCCCCCTTCACTCCAGGTTTGTAGGTTAATTGTTTTAAAGAAGGAACTTGCTGGTCGAGGGTAACAAAAGCTTGCAGCACATCTAAGGAGCGAAGGAGATAGGCGACGTGTGTAGGCTATCTCTTCGTGTGCTGCTGCACCGCTGATGTGCGGGGATCGCTGGTCGACGTGGACACTGTGGGCCAAAGGGCCTGTTTCCACGCTGTATCTCCAAACTAAACGATGGACTTTAAGAGGATGGCTCGCCGCCATGTTCTCGATCAATCGGAGATGATAACTGCCAGTGGCTCCCGTTCGCAGTCAAAGAGGTTCTTGAAATATCTGTTTTTATGTTCGTTTTTTTTTAACCAAAAAAAATAATTTTATTTAACTATTTACAAAAAATACAAAGAAACCCACTACCATCAAAAACAATTCTTCAATATCAAATATACTTAGTTATATATAATTATGTTTCAATCCCCATCGAGGATGCATTCCACCCCACGCGGTCCCCAGCGGTCCCGGAAATCCCCCAGATCGCCCGTGGACAGGGCATAGTCCCTCTCTAACACCACCCGGGCACGGACGAAACCCCGGAAAAGGGGCAGGCGCCCGGCTCGGGCAGAGCCCTCTTCCACCTGCCGCCGCGACTCGCGGATGGCCAGCTTGGCCAGGCCCAGGAGATCTTCAGCCCTACCCTCTCCCCTACGCACAGGGGTCCAAAGATGAGGATGGTGGGTGTGAAGTGCAGCCAGAAGGCAAGCAAGCAGCAGGACGTCCCCCAGCCCCGACGTCGGACTTACATCACCACGGGGAGCGGGCCTGAACATCGGGCCGCCTGTAGAGGCGACAGCGGAGGGATCGGGGAGGCCCCGACCATGGGTGAACATTGGGGAGCATCAGGAAGAGACTGCCTTTGGTGCCTTCCCTCACGGTGGGAAATTTTGATCCTGCTGTGGGGGGATGTTTTATGTTGAATTTCTGTCTGCTCTGTGTTGTGTTCTTTATTTCTGTCTGTGTGGTGATTTCATTTCACTGTGCCAATTGGCACATGTGACTAATAAAATCTATCTGTATCTGTACCTTTAGGTATTGGAACAGGGGCATTGGAATATGTGTTGGCTGGGTATTGATCAGATGTTTCACAGATAATAAACGATGAGTATTTGTTCTGCAGCACAAGCCACGATGGCTTCCACAAGCAGCACGGGGGCAGCCAGGCCAACCACAGTGACCACCACAACCACCACCAGGAAGGCGCCGCTCACCACCATCGCCGTGGGTGCCATTAACCAGCTGATCCCGGATCCACACCCCATCACCCCGATCATTCCCTTCACAAGCCGCCCACCCCTCTCCAACCAGCTGCCTTCCCCGCAGAGGTACTGCGATCCCACCGAGACCAGGGGCATCAAGTGGCCGTCGACACAGCAGGGCGTTCTGGTGGAGCGACCTTGTCCCAAGGGGACCAAAGGTAAGTGGGCAGCTGTGATAAGTTGGAGCAGGATAGAGGGCATGTGGAAAGGCCAGCACAGAGGTAGAGTTGCTGCCTTGCAGCTCCAGAAACCCGGGTTTGATCCCGACTACGGGTGCTGGCTGTCTGTGCAGAGTTTGTGAGTTCTCCCCGTGACCTCAGAGATCTTTAGTTTCCTCCCACACTCCAATAACATACAAAGATAGACAAAAATGCTGGAGAACTCACGGGTGAGGCAGCATCTATGGAACAAAGGAATAGGTGACGTTTTGGGTCGAGACCCTTCTTCAGACATACAGGATGTACTGTAGGTTAATTGGCTTGGTAAAAGTGTAAAATGTGTGTGTAGGATAGTGTTAGTGTGCGGGGGTCAGCGTGCTCGGTGAGCCAAAAGGCCTGTTTCCACACTGTATCTCTAAACTAAACTAGATAGTGGGAGAGTTTAGCACCTGAGGTATTGGTCTTAGAATAAAAGGATGTACCTTCAGAAGGGAAATGAGGAGGAATTTCTTTAGCCAGAGGGTAATGAATCTGTGAGATTCATTGCCACATTGCCACAGATGGCTGTGGAGACCAAGTCACTGGGTATTTTTAAAGTGGAGATTGAGAGATGAGTAAGGTTATGTGGAGAAGGCAGGAAAATGGGTCTGAGAAGGTGAAATAGTTCAGCCATGATTGAATGGTGGAGCAGACTCGATGGGCCGAATGGCCTATTTGTGCTCCTATATCTTATGGTCATTCCCCTTCAGTAAGTGAAGGGCAAGTTGGCAATGCTACCCAAGACGGTGATGCCCGTGTCTCTGTGTTGCAGGTATAGCCTCCTACCTTTGCCTGGTCTCCCTCGGTCTCTGGAGCCCAAGAGGACCTGACTTCAGCAACTGCACCTCACCCTGGGTAAACCAAGTTGCACAAAAGGTAAATACAGTTGGGCAGAGAGATGGAGGGGCAATGTGTGGATAACACTTGGTCAGGTAAAAATAGTTTCCATGGTTTCTTCATTGGCACCTGTGTCAGGTACAGTGAAATGTATTTTTGGCAAACTATCCCGTACATTAACACAATGACAGCGGACAGTACAATACACATGGAGGTGCCCATGGTGGCATTGCAAAATCATTCTACAGTCCCAGCGGCAGGTGGCCACAAAGGTCCGTTGCAGCCGTTGCCTCCCGTGATCCGATCGCCCTCTCCACGCTCGGCCATCTTCAGCCCACATTACCGGGAGCCACGTCCCACAGACGATTTCGAGGGCGTGGAAGGTAAGACCCCCTGTCCCCCAGTTCCTCTCACCATCCCCTGATATGGGACTTTGTGGTCCATTTGTGGGAGTACAGAGAAGGTTCACCAGACTGATTCCTGGGATGTCAGGACTTTCATATGAAGAAAGATTGGATAGACTCGGCTTGTACTCGCTAGAATTTAGAAGATTGAGGGGTGGTCTTATAGAAAAGTACAACATTCTTAAGGGGTTGGACAGGCTAGATGCAGGAAGATTGTTCCCGATGTTGGGGAGGTCCAGAACAAGGGGTCACAGTTAAAGGATAAGGGGGAAGTCTTTTAGGACTGAGATGAGAAAAACATTTTTCACACAGAGAGTGGTGAATCTGTGGAATTCTCTGCCACAGAAGGTAGTTGAGGCCAGTTCATTGGCTATATTTAAGAGGGAGTTTAGATGTGGCCCTTGTGGCTAAAGGGATCAGGGGGTATGGAGAGAAGGCAGGTACAGGATACTGAGTTGGATGATCAGCCATGATCATATTGAATGGAGGTGCTGGCTCGAAGGGCCGAATGGCCTACTCCTGCACCTATTGTCTATGTTTCTACGTTTCTATTACGGTTCAAATCCAGTGCTCTACACTGCACCTCAGGAGCACGTGTTATCTGCCAAGAGAGTTTCATCAGAGGGAGAGCTTTCATCAGATGGTCACTTTCATCAGAGGGTCACTTTCATCAGAGGGTCACTTTCATCAGAGAGAGACTGGGGCTGAACAGGTTTACATTGTGAGGCTGGTTTACATTGACTTGCACCCTGCTGATACGAAGAAGAGAATGCTTCTGACCGATTTGAGAGGATAATTGGAATAGATGTAAGGGGTTTGGGAGTAAAATCCTTGCGTCTATTCGGAGAGTGCAGTCAGATGTGGCAAACCTAAACCTTAATCAAGGACCAGTCACACCCTAGCCACTCCCACTTCTCCCCACTCCCATCAGGCAAAAAGTGTGAAAACGCACACCTCCAGATTCAGGGGCAGTTTCTTCCCAGCAGTTATCTTGCAACTGAACCATCCCACCACAGCCAGAGAGCAGTGCTGAACTACTATCTATCTCACTGGTGACCCTCGGACTATCCTTGATCGGGCTTTACCTTGCACTAAACGTTATTCCCTTATCGTGTATCTGTACACTGTGAATGGCTCGATTGTCTTTCCGCTGACTGGTTAGCACGCAACAAAAGCTTTTCACTGTACCTCGGTACACGTGACAATAAACTCAACTGAACTGACACTAGTGCTGGTTCATCCAAGTGAGATGCCAGGAAGCACCTGTTCAACCAGAGGGTAATGGAAGTGTGGGACACTCTTCCCCAAAGTGCTGTTGTATCATGGGGTAAAATAGAATGTCAACATTTAGATGGATTACCTTATTGGGACAAGATGAATAAATGCTGGAGAACCAAGGTGAGGAGGGCTGGTTCAGGCGTGGAATAACCAATGTCTATAATAAACAGCCACTTATGAAGGGGATAAACAGCCACTTATGAAGGGGTGGAGACATCATGATGTTAACATCGAGAAGGTTAGCTGGCCTAGTTGTTCTGATGCATGTAAATTGCCAAACCCACTGCAGCCAGAAATGGGAGTCACCGAATGTCAGCTTAGCTAATGGGGCTAATTTTGTGCCATTATTTCTGGTCGATAAAGTATTGTAATGGAAAATGGCTGTTAGGATTAAGCATGAATAAAGTAACAAAACCAGCCTGAGTGTAATTATGGCTGGTGTTCCTGCTGTCTGCACTCATCTCTGACTAGCAAAGAAGGATTGTAGCCTGCTTCCTTGCAATCCTCTCATGAAGAATCTCTTGCAAAGTTTCAATTTCCACAGCGAGACCTTGTGCCTAATGGGGAGAGCACAGCAATGAGTAACACTTGTGTGGTGGCACAGTGGTGTAGGTGATGGCACATTTACGCGGCAGTAGAGTTGCTGCCTTGCAGCGCCAGGGACCCAGGTTCGATCCTGACTGCAGGAACTGACTGTCAGGAGTTTGTACCTTGTCCCTTTGACCTGTGTGGGTTTTCTCCAGGTGCTCCGGTTTCACCCACACTCCAAAAACGTACGTCTGTATATTAATTTACTTGGTAATATTGTAAATTGTCTCGAGTGTGTGTGGGGCAGCTGGTTGTTGCGGACTCAGTGGGCCAAAGGGCCTGTTTCTACACTGTATCTCTAAACTAAGCATGTGGAACAGTTGTCAATTTCCCACAAAGTCCAATTAATTAAAGAAAGGCTAAAGTGTAATGAATTTGATGCTGGGTAAGGTATGGTACTGGGCGGGTCAAGGAGAGGTTCCAAGTCCAGTACCAGACGCTAGTATTGTCCAAACCCCATCCTTCCTTAATGTTCTAACAAGTCTCCATTCTCCCACTGAATAGATTAATTTAACCTTTACTGACCAATTATCTGTAAGCATGAGTTTCAATGCCACAGCCAGGGGTTAAACCCTCCAAGTCAAAGAGGACTAGTCTTTCAGAATGATTCGAACAGAGTCCCACAATTCCACAAGGTGCACGGGGGCGCAGCGGTAGAGTTGCTGCCTCACAGCGCCAGAGACCCGGGATCGATCCTGACTACGGGTGCTGTCTGTACAGAGCTTGTACGTTCTCCCTGTGACCTGCGTGGGTTTTCTCCAGATGCTCCGGTTTTCTCCCACACTCCAAAGACGTGCAGGGTTGTAGATTAATAGGTTCGCGTAAAAGTGTAAATTGTCCCCAGTGTGCGTAGGATAGTGTTAGTGTGCAGGGATCGCTGGTCGGCACGGACTTCGTGGGCTGAAGGGCCTGTATCTCTAAACTAAACTAAACAAAGCCTGCAGACATCCAAGAAGAAAGGCAGCCATCTACTTAGAGATGCTCAGATGGATAGTCAATGCTGGGTTTGAGGAAGGACATTCTTGCTATTGAGGGAGTGCAGCGAAGGTTCACCAGGTTAATTCCCGGGAAGGCGGGACTGAAATATGATGAAAGAATGGGTCGACTGGGCTTGTATTCACTGGAATTTAGAAGGATGAGAGGGGATCTTACAGAAACTTATAAAATTATTAAGGGATTGGACAAGCTAGATGCAGGAAACATGTTCCCAAGGTTGGGGGAGTCCAGAACCAGCGGCCACAGTTTAAGAATAAGGGGTAAGCCATTTAGAACTGAGATGAGGAAAAGCTTTTTTATCCAGAGAGTTGTGAATTTGTGGAATTCTCTGCCTCAGAAGGCAGTGGAGGCCAATTCACTGGATGCATTCAAAAGAGAGTTAGATAGAGCACTTAGGGCTAGTGGAATCAAGGGGATATGGGGAGAAGGCAGGAACGGGGTACTGATTGGGGATGATCAGCCATGATCACATTGAATGGCGGTGCTGGCTCGAAGGGCTGAATGGCCTCCTCCTGCACTATTGTCTACGTATCTATATATGATGATGGATAATAAGGATGATGTCTACTGGTGAAGGAGCAGTATACAGAGAGAACAGGCAAACTGGGTAAAGGCAGGACAATGAAGAGGGGAAACCTCTCTGCATTATGGACTGATCACAATCTGGAAATAACTTTGCATATAATGGTATTAGTGCAGCTTTGTTGCAAACCCCGCCTGCATGTTGGGCTTGGCATTGTCAACAGTTTGACTGGTTTCTTCCGCACGCTGGTCATTGGGAGAAGCTGGTTGTTCTTGTTGTTACATAGAAACATAGAAAATAGGTGCAGGAGGAGGCCATTCGGCCCTTCGAGCCAGCACCACCATTCATTGTGATCATGGCTGATCATCCCCAATCAATAACCCGTGCCTGCCTTCTCCCCATATCCCTTGACTCCACTAGCCCCTAGAGCTCTATTTAACTCTCTCTTAAATCCATCCAGTGACTTGGCCTCCACTGCCCTCTGCGGCAGGGAATACCACAAATTCACAACTCTCTGGGTGAAAAAGTTTTTTCTGAACTCAGTCTTAAATGACTTCATCCTTTATTCAAAGACTGTGGCCCCTGGTTCTGGACTCGCGCAACATTGGGAACATTTTTCCTGCATCTAGCTTGTCCAGTCCTTTTATAATTTTATATGTTTCTGCTTTAAATTCTTTCCAGTTTTTCATAATGGTTGATGTAAATATTCATCAGGTCAGTAGTTGAACCAAAACTAAACAAATATAGTCACTGGCAGAAGGGTTCCATTGAACTTCCATCCACAGTGCCACCAACAGCTAAACTGATACCATTACCGTCGGCAGAATGATCCTGACCAGAAACGTCACCTATTCCTTTTCTCCAGAGATGCTACCTGACCCACTGAGTTACTCCAGCTTTTTGTGTCTATATCTTTCATTAGATACAAAGTTCTTTCCAGATAGCGATCAACACATTATGCGACAGATTGAGATCCTGAATGAGTTGACGTTGAAGAACTATTTAACAAGCTTGGCTCTCGGATATGGGCAAAGAGTTAAGGGCCTGTCTCACTTGGCGTCATTTGCGCATCACGCAGGTGGCGCGCGAAGATTTTGTCCACGCCAAAATCCTGGGGCACCGCGTGCGACCGTGCGTCACTGCTACATCACCACTCACCATGCGTGCGTCGTGCATCGTGATACGTAAATGATGTCGCGTAAATGATGCACAAATGACACCCAAGTGGGACAGGCCCTTTACTGAATCTGCGAGCTGCAGAAATGGCTGCAGGCAGAGTAAGACTTTGGTCATCGTTTCCTGTGCTGACTTTCCCCCCCTGGATCATACTCTGCAGATTAAAAGCGGGGAGAATGCAGCTAACATCGCCAATGAGCTTTCCAGACACACCAGAGGCCCAATCTATGCGGGTGACGTCAGCTCGTCGGTCAAGTTGATGGAGCAGCTGCTGGATATTCTGGACGCCCAGCTGCAAGCGTTGAGACCCAGCGAGAAGGAGTCTGCAGGGCGCAGTTACAACAAGGTTGGGATTACCTCGCTTCATGTTGAATTTCTGCCCCTCCGCACAGGCATGCTGCAAGGCTTGTTGAAGATCTGGAACTCAGGAGCGAGGAGACAGGGAGAGAGGAAGCAGATCAGGGAGGAAAAGTCTGCCGGAGAGATGAGTAGACGGAGGTGGGTGGAAGGAAGGAAGGAAGGAAGGAAGTAAGGAAGGGATGGAAGTCCCACTTTAAACCTCGCCGGTGGAGAATGGATGGTAGTACGTCAACCACAGGGTTAACTCTTCACTCCATCTTCTCTGCTGCCCCTCCTTCCTTACCCCACTCCCATCTCATCCCATTACATGCCTCCCCCATTCCCTTTCTCTAACCCTAACCTTGGCTCAGGATGCAGAGAACGACTGGAGATTTACAGGAGTGATACCCAGGCTTGTTGGGCTGGGGGGGGAGAGATTAATGCGAGACCACGTTTTGTGAACACAGTTGTGGCTGATTGAGATTGGAAGATGATTAAAGGCTTTAGAAGGGCAGGTTACAAATTTATTTCTGGTGGGAGGTTATTCCAGAAAAAGAAAGGGCTTCATTTTAATGTTAATTAACACTAGACTTTTTAAGATCCAATTTTCCCACACAACTTAATGAAAATCTGGAAATCTCTTCTCCAAATGCTATGCCAGTTGGTGCTTTTATTGAGATTTATTAACTTTGGTTAAAGGGGATAGAGAATGTCAAGACATGGTAATGAATTAGGTGCAAATAAATGTGGTGGAAAGAACTGCAGATGCTGGTATAAACTGAAGATAGCCACAAAATGCTGGAGTAACTCAGTGGGTCAGGCAGCACCTTTGGGGAAGAGGAATAGGTGACGCTTTGGGCCGAGACTCTTCTGCAGAAGAAGTCTACTTCAGAGTCTGAAGAAGGAGCATGACCCAAAACGTCACCCATTCCTTTTCTCCGAAGATGCTGCCTGACCCGCTGAGTTACTCCAACGTTTTGTGCCCACCTTAGGTGTAAGTAAATCTTGATCAGTTAAATGGCATAGGGTTTGTGGGACGCTTGCTCCAATTGCTCCTGTTTTAAGTGTGTCCAATGTCTGAGAATTTAGAGTGCCCCTAATATACTTGTAGGATCTCTATGGTTGAGGAGTTAACATTGGAAGATGTCACTCACTTGGATTCGTAGTGGTATGTTGTGCTGTGCATGTTAGGGTGAATGGCTTCTCAGCTTTAATGAAGTGCATTCTGTTTCTTCTCTCCTTGCATGGAATGGGCACAGATTCAAAAACGGGAGAGGACCTGCAGAGCATACATAGAGGTATGTGAGCATGCCGATGTGCTGGTGTTCATAGACTCATAGAGCATGGGAAGGGGCATCCTGGCCCAACTCGTCCATGCCAACCAAGTTACCCATCTGAGCTAGTCCCATTTGCCTGCACTTGATCCATCTCCCAATCCCTCTGAACCTTTCCTATCCATGTACCTATCCAGATGTCATTTAAATGTTGCAACTGTACAGCTCGAGTTGCCACAGGACTAAGCCTTGCTTGTCCTGTACTGGGTCAGCATTGTGCACTGGGCTGTTTATACTTTAACTTATGTACAAGTATTGTTTTAGGAGGATCAACCTCGGATAGTAATGGATCAGCATTTGTTAGGAAACTGTTTCTATGGTCAAGCAAGTTAAACTGTCATTGGCTTTACAGTGTAGCAGCCAGAGGTTCAATAATACTGGCGCATGGCGGGGTATTAATCAACCTTGATCTGACTGCAGGTAGTAAAAAAAAATAGTGGCATATTGGCATTTATTGCGAGAAGGCTGGAGTATACAAATTGGGAAATGGTGGTTCAACTGCATATAGTCACTGAGCATGTATCGTCAGTACCATATACAGTTTTTGACCCCTTATTTAAGGAAGAATAAATTAGCATTGAGAGTGTTCCATTGAGTCAGACGTATACAGCACAGAAACAGGCCCTTCGGTCCAATTTGTCCATGCCCATCCAGCTGCTTAATGGACCTACTGCCACTGGCCAACCCGTCACTTGACTCCAAACCTTTCCTATCCATGTACCTGTATAAATATGTTTTACATGATGTCATTGTTCCTGCCTCTACCACTTCCACCGCCAGGTCATTTCATGTATGCACCTCCCTCTGTTTGAAATTGTTGCCACTTAGGTACCTCTTAAATCTTTCCCCTGTCACCTTAAGCCTATGCCTTCTAGTTTTAGAATCCTCTGACCCTGAGGTAAAATACTCTGGCTATTCACCTGTTTAAGGAGGAACTGCAGATGCTGGGAAAATTGAAGGCAGACAAAATTGCTGGAGAAACTCAGCGGGTGAGGCAGCATCTATGGAGCGAAGGAATAGGTGACGTTTCGGGTCGAGAACCTTCGTCTGAAGAACGGTCTCGACCCGAAACGTCACCTATTTCCTTCGCTCCATAGATGCTACCTCACCCGCTGAGTTTCTCCAGCATTTTTGTCTACCTTGGATATTCACCTTATCATGCCTCTCATAATTTTATTCACTTTGATAAAATCCTCTTGCACTCCAGAAAAAAATAGTTCTCTGTAAGGTCACCCCAAAACCTCCTATGTTCCAGAGAGAAAAGAAGGAGTCCAGCCAGCCTCTCTTTATACTTCAAACCCTCCAAACCTGGTAACACCCTTGTAAATCTGTTTTATTTTTATTTTCTTAAATTAAGACACAACATTCTCCCCTCTCCATGGCACCTTAATCATGGCTACCAATGACACCAATTCCCACATTGTCTCTGGATACATTGATCAGATCAGAGGGTTCAGCCATGTCCGAAGGGGGCCTAAGAAAGAATGTATCTCAATGTAGTTTAAGAGCTCCAACGCCACCTCTTCTGTCGTGTAGTTTCTCTTCAAGCCATCACCATTAACGTTCCCAACTCCCCTTGCATTCTTATCTTTCTCCACAGTAAGAGCAGACAAGAAATAATAATTTGACATCTCAATTTTTCCTGTGCCTCCATAATCTAAAGACAGTTTCTTTCCCTCGTTTCTCTATTGCCCCTAATATACTTGTAGGATATCTTTGGATTCACATTTACTTTATCTGTCAAAGCTATCTCATGCCTCTTGTCTTTGCTCCTGGTGATTTCCATCTTCAGTATACTCCTGTTAGATTTAGCTCTTAGGGCTAACGGAATCAAGGGATATGGGGAGAAAGCAGGAACGGGATACTGATTTTGGATGATCAGCCGTGATCATATTGAATGGTGGTGCAGGCTCGAAGGGCCGAATAGCCTACTCCTGCAGCTATTTTCTATGTTTCCACACCCCTGATATGCATCAGGGCAATCACCTGTTCTCTGCAGCCGAAAGGGCCAGTCCCACTTGTGCGACCTTTACAGGCGATTACCGGCACCCATGATAGGTGGCCGAAATGTCCAACATGTTGAAAATTCAGCGGCAACCAGAAAGACGCTACGATTCTTTGGCGACCTCTCACAACCATAGGAGACCTCTCAGGACCACGGCCGTGAGTTATCTCCTATGGCCGTGAGTGGTCACCCGCGACATGTGGCCAGGGGTGGCCTGTATGGCCGTGAGAGGTCACCTGCGACATGTGACCAGGGGTCGCCCGTATGGCCGTGAGTGGTCACCCGCGACATGTGACCAGGGGTCGCCCGTATGGCCGTGAGAGGTCACCCGCGACATGTGACCAGGGGTCGCCTGTATGGCCGTGAGAGGTCACCCGCGACATGTGACCAGGGGTCGCCTGTATGGTCGTGAGAGGTCTCCTATGGTTGTGAGAGGTCTCCAAAGAGTCGTAGCGTCTTTCTGGTCGCCGCTGAATTTTCAACATGTTGAACATTTCAGCGACTTATGACGGGTGCCGGCAGTCGCCTGTAAAGGTCCCGTAAGTGGGACAGGCCCTTAACCCTCCTCTTTTGACCATCTCTGATTAATCGACTTATCTCCATGGAGGATTTGAACTTACTTCCTTCTGTCCACTGTCTTTCCAGTAATACGCCTTCATTTTCATTGCCACCTCTCCACAAAAGAATTATCTTGACTCTTTGGTTGAGCTACATTAAGCTACATTGTGGAAGGAAACTTCATTCCAAGGCTTGGAGAAATAATTTACAAGGGGCTGTTCAGAGATCAAAATAAATTGAGCCAGTCTTTGCCAGCATCATCTCATGGGAAGTCCAAAGATGGATTTTGAATATTTATAACTTTATTTCCATAACCACAAATTGAGTTCTAAAAAAGAAACACCTCGGAGATCTTATAGGCACAATGCATTCTCAGCAACATGTAGGTAATTTGTGGATTAAACGTCCAATCCTACACGCTAATTCAAAATCCTTGCTCGTATGTTCATAGGACAGTGATAGGAGCAGAATTGGGTCCATTCAGCCCATCCAGTCTACTCCGCCATTCTATCATGGCAGATCTATCTTTCCCACCTAACCCCATTCTCCTGCCTCCTCCCCATAGCCCCTGACACCCGCACTCATCAAATCCGCTTATAGTTGACCACGATGACCCTATCGGAGATCTATACTCCCCTAGTTACCCTTTTCCCCTATATATAATTATAGAATCTCCTGATTCTACATTAGTTGCTTGCATCAGAGTGGTGTGCTTATGGAGTACTGCACTGTTTGAGATGACCCTTTTCAGAAGAGGTCCTGAACAAAAGTCCCATCTTCCATGTCAAGTGAAAATAAGGCTTCACGGTGATGTCTAGACAATGTCACCCCAAAACTGTGGCCAACATGTACCTCCACAAACATTGTTAATAGCCTTTGTTATCCCACTATTGTTAGGGGGAGGTTGATGTGTGTAATATGTCATTGCATTCACCATAATAGCTAAAGTATGTGATTTTCTGTAAAACAACTTCTTAAGGGGCTGTCCCACTGTATGAGGTAATTCAAGAGCTCTCCTGAGTTTAAAAAAAAATCAAACTCGTGGTAACCACGTAGAATGTTCGTATCAGGTACATTGGAGCTCGGGACGTCTCTTAGCGGCTCGTAACGCTAACGGCAGGTACTCGGGAAATGTGGTGAGCTCGTGAATACACGTGAAGATTTTTCAATGTTGAAAAATGTCCACGAGAGCCCCAAGTACCTACGAGTGGCTATTACCGTAATTCTCCGAGTTCGAATCAGAGGAAACTCGGGAGAACTCTTGAATTACCTCGTACAGTGGGACAGGTCCATTATTCTCTCAAATATTTTCATAACTTCTAAAAAACTCTTGCAGTAAATGAAAATGGCTTTAATGCCCCTGTGTGTTTTCTCTCCAATGTTGCTTGCAGCTTTGAGATTGCAGCCACCAGGCGACATTCCTGGAGGGTTGGCAGCCCAATGCTAATAAGTACACTTGTGGTTTGGGTTGCAGGCCGTTGTGCAGACTGTGGATAACCTCCTGAGACCTGAAGCTCTGGAATCGTGGAAGGATATGAACACCACGGAGCAAGTTCACACGGCAACCATGTTGTTGGACATCCTTGAAGAGGGAGCGTTCCTGTTGGCGGACAACCTAAAGGAGCCGGCAAGAGTCAACGCCACCACGCAGAACGTTGGTGAGTTCGCCCCACCAGGCTCTCAGAGATGTGTCCTGTGATTTAGATGTCATGTGGGTCTGACCTGCCTCCCAGCATCGTTGTCAAACCAAAGACTTCTGTTGTGTCGTGGTGGCGTAGTGGTAGAGTTGCTGCCTCACAGCGCCAGAGACCCGCGTTCGCTGTCTGCACGGAGTTTGTACGTTCTGCCTATGACCTGCGTGGGTTCCCTCCCACACTCCAAAGACGTACAGGTTTGTAGGTTAATTGTCTTGGTATGATTATAAATTATCCCCAGTGTCTGTTGATAACATTAGTGTGCGGGGATCGCTGGTCGACACATACTTAGTGGACCGAAGGACCTGTAGCCGCGCTGTATCTCCAAACAAAACTAAAGTATACTTGGGGGTACACAAAAAGCTGGAGAAACTCAGCGGGTGCAGCAGCATCTAAGGAGCGAAGGAGATAGGCGACGATTCGGGTCGAGACCCTTCTTCAGACTTAAAGTATACTTCTCTCTCTGTCTTGCATATGGCGTGCACAGCCGAAAGTGGTAGGTCAAGGGTGGACATCCAGGCCAGGACAACATCAGTTGCTGGGTGGGTGGGTTTGATGCCCCCTGGGAAAAGCCTCAGTGAGCAGTCATTTGCGATGTAGAAGTATACTTTGCACAAACAAAGCATTCTTGAGGAAGCGAGATAGTCCAGTCTTACTCGGGTTGACCTGTTTGTGGCTCTGGATCTGCAGCAAGGCGGTTGAGTCTTGTCCAGCTGTGAAACGGCCCAGTAAACTCTTCATTTGTTTCAAGCACAATGCAAATCACTTTCCTAATACTACTGTGGGAGTGTTTTGTGGATTCAAAAAAAAAAAGTAAGTCACTACCACCTTAAATAATGGATGCTGACCCTACCATTGAACCCACATCTCATGAATGAGTAATGATTAAAAAAAACAAGATCCCTTTCTCATCACGAATCCTGCGCACACATTACCCTTTCTGTGCTCCAGTGAATCTGATTGATGAAGGAAGCTTCCATCAAGCTTTGGTCATCAATTATCCATTAATACAGGAAAACAAACGTAAATCTTGCCACCTCGCCTCAAGCACAATTTATTTTAACCATTTTGTTCACACTGTTTTTGTTCTCTCTGCCTCTTGCTCTGAAATCACTTTCATATACATATGTAGACAAAATTGCTGGAGAAACTCAGCGGGTGCGGCAGCATCTATGGAGCGAAGGAAATAGGCAACGTTTCGGCCCGAAACCCTTCGGGTTTCGACCCGAAACGTTACCTATTTCCTTTGGGTTTCGGGCCGAAACGTTGACTATTTCCTTCGCTCCATAGATGCTGCCTCACCCGCTGAGTTACTCAAGCAGCTTTGTCTACCTTCGATTCTCCAGCATCTGCAGTTCCTTCTTGAACAATTTAATATACATATGGAAACATGCATTTCAGCCCATCGAGTCTGTGCCGACCAGCGATCCCCCCCGTACACTAGTTCTATCCTACACCCCAGGGACGATTTACAGAAGCCAATTAACCTACAAGCCTGCAATTCTTTGGAATGTGGGAGGAAACCGGAGCACCCGGAGAAAACCCACGCAGTCACAGGGAGAACGTGCAAACTCCCTATAACATCACCTGTTTAAGAAGGAACTGCAGATGCTGGAAAAATCTAAGGTAGACAAAAATGCTGGAGAAACTCAGCGGGTGAGGCAGCATCTATGGTCGAGACCCGAAACGTCACCTATTCCTTCGCTCTGTAGTTGCTGCCTCACCCACTGAGTTTCTCCAGCATTTTAGTCTACCTTCATAACATCACCTGTAGTCAGGATCCAACCTGGGGTTTCTGGCACTGTAATGCCCCTGCCCCACTTAGGAAACCTGAACAGAAACCTCTGCAGACTTTGCGCCCCACCCAAGGTTTCCGTGCGGTTCCCGGAGGTTCCCGCAGGTTTTTGTCGGTCTCCCTAATGGTCGAAAGTGGTTTTCGCTTCTTCTATGTTCCGGCGATTATTTCAAAAAATCGCCGGAACATAGGGAACCGCACGGAAACCTTGGGTGGGGCGCAAAGTCTCCAGAGGTTTCCGTTCAGGTTTCCTAAGTGGGACAGGGGCATAAGGCAGCAACTCTCCTGCTGTGCCACTATGCTGCCCTCTCTTGAATCTGTAGCACTTAGTTTTATGCCCCACCCTGGAATCTGAGTCACCACCTTTCTGTGGTGGTCATGAGGCCACTGCCTCACCCGTTCTAATGCTCTCTGCATCTCCTGGGCCCTCATACACTATTCTGCTTTTGGAATCTCTTGCTGGGTATCTTGTTTTCTCATTTTCCCTCTCCATATTTTTTTTCTTCTCATACCCTGCTTTTGTCCCCCCCCCCCCCCCCCCCCCACCCCACCCCCGCCATTCTCCCGCACCCCTCCTTCACAGAGTTCCTTCTCACCTTTCTTTCTCTCCCTCTCTACAGTCTTGGAAGTGTCCGTGCTCAACACTGAAGGGCAGGTGAAGGAGGTGACGTTCCCACACAGTTACCTGACCGAGAGCTTCATCCACATCTCACCCAACACCATCAAACAGAACAGCAGGAATGGTAAGTGTGGCCATCTTATAGAGTCATAGAGTGATGCTGTGTAGAAACAGGCCCCTACGGCCCAACTTGCCTCCACCGGCCAACGTGTCAATAGACCTATTGTGCAGGAGTAGGCCATTCGGCACTGCAATTCAATGTGATCATGACTGATCATCCCCAATCAGTACCCCGTTCCTGCCTTCTCCCCATATCCCATGACTCCACTATCTTTAAGAGCCCTATCTAGCTCTCTCTTGAAAGTATCCAGAGAACCGGCCTCCACCGCCCTCTGAGGCAGAGAATTCCACAGACTCACCACTCTCTGTGAGAAAAAGTGTTTCCTCCTCTCCATTCTAAATGACTTACTCCTTATTCTTAAATTCTTATTCTTAAATTCTTATTCTTATTGTGGTCCCTAGTTCTAGACTCCCCCAACATCGGGAACATGTTTCCTGCCTCTAGCGTGTCCAAGCCCTTTGTGTGTTTTGGTTGTTATTTCCTTGGCTTCTGATGTGTGCTAGCCAAGCAACTAGTCATCAACAGCCAGCAATTCCTAACTTTTGCACCAGTTTCATAATTTCATCCATTTCCCACCTCCCCCAACCAATGTTCTTGCGTGTTCTCCAGTTTAAATTCCAATTGGAATATTTTGGAGGATTAAGAACCAAGAATCTAGCATGGAATGATCCCACGGTCAATGTTTGATCTGAATCGGGTTCCTCTGCATTTCAAGGGGTGCTCAGAGTTTGGTAATTTAGTTCTCAATCTTCAGGAGTGACACAGAGAAACCCTTCGTCTCTTCCCTTCACATCCCTCGTCCTTGCATCAGGAGGTGCTGAGGCTTGTACAAGCCCTGGTCAACTGAGACCTGAACAAGAAAGCAACTGCTAAAGGAAACCAGCAGGCAGCACCCGTGAGGTGAAATGAACAGATGATGTTTGCGGCCTCACAGCACCAGAGATCCGAGTTTGATCCTGACTACGGGGTGCTATCTTTAGGGAGTTTGTACGTTCTTCCCGTGACCTGCATGGGTTTTCTCCGGGTGCTCCGATTTCCTTCCCACATTCCAAAGACGTGCTGGTTTGTAGGTTAATTGGCTTCTGTAAATTGTCCCTAGTGTGTGTAGGATTATAAAGTCGGGTCACATAGAATTAGTGTACAGGTGATTGTTGGTCAGCTACAGACTTGGTGGCCAAAGGCTTGTTTTCATGCTGTATCTCTAAACTAAGCAGGTTATACTGTCTGTCGCTATCGCACCCGCTGCGTTTCTCCAGCAATTTTGTGCATCTTCGATTCTCCAGCATCTGCAGTTCCTTCTTGACTCATTATCACCCTTGTGGGCTCCATCTATCCTGGATCATCGGTACACAAAAGGCTGGAGAAACTCAGCGGGTGCAGCAGCATCTAAGGAGCGAAGGAGATAGACGACGTTTCGGGTCGAGACCCTTCTTATCCTTAATCATCATTGCTTTTTGCATATCTTTCACTCATTGGTTCTATATATCTCTGTAGCACAGTCTATATCTCTCGCTCCCCTTTAACCTGGCTCAGTCTGAAGAAGGGTCTTCACCTAGTCCTTCTCTCCAGAGATGCTGCCTGACCACCTGAATTACTCCAGCTTTTCATGTCTATCTTCGGTTTAAACGAGTATCTGCAGTTCCTTCCTAAACAATCCTTCCACAGATACTCTGCCTGATCTTTGACTTCCAACAGCATTGGTTTTTTGCTCTAGACCCCAGCATCTGCTGTCTCTTCTCTCCACTGTAGCTCGATGCAGGTACCTCGGTACGAGCTCGGTCCACATGACAATAAGCTACACTCAAACCTGTGCCTCTAATTGCTAAAGCCTGCTGTTTGTTCTGCAGGTGTTGTGAAGGTGGTTTTAATTCTCTACAACAACCTTGGCCAGTTTCTGTCGACAGAGAACGCCACAGTCAGGATGGGGTCAGACATCGGCAACCAGGGCACCTCCATTGTTGTCAACTCTCAGATCATCGCCGCCTCTATCAACAAGGAATCCAGCCGGGTCTTCCTCACCGAGCCCGTGATCTTCACCCTGCAGCACCTTGATGTAGGTATTAATGAGGTAGGATCTCACCACACCCTGGCACGGCTCGCTGTAGCACACGTACACAGTGGCAGCAGCGTAGCCACACTGCTCCAGCAGGTACAGCCTTGCATAAACCTGTGGGAAAAGAATAGGCTTGTATTCACTGGAGTTTAGAAGGATGAGGGGGAGGGGATCTTATACAAACATATAAAATTATAAAAGGACTGGACAAGCTAGATGCAGGAAAAATGTTCCCAATGTTGGGTGAGTCCAGAACCAGGGGCCACAGTCTTAGAATAAACGGGCGGTCATTTAAGACTGAGGTGAGAAAAAACGTTTTCACCCAGAGAGTTGTGAATTTGTGGAATTCTCTGCCACAGAGGGCAGTGGAGGCCAATTCACTGGATGGATTTAAGAGAGAGTTAGGTAGAGCTCTAGGGGCTAGTGGAGTCAAGGGATATGGGGAGAAGGCAGGCACGGGTTATTGATTGGGGACGATCAGCCATGATCGCAATGAAGAAGAGAGAAAGAGAGTTTTATTGTCATGTGTCCCTGATAGGACAATGAAATTCTTGCTTTGAATGGCGGTGCTGGCTCAAAGGGCCGAATGGCCTCCTCCTGCACCTGTTTTCTATGTTTCTATGACTCAGCCTGCCTCTCTCCCACCTTGCAGCATGCAATCACAGAGGTAGTAGTGGGACTATTTCACTCTAGTTTAGTTGAATGTAGAGATACAGTGGTTTAAACCAGCACCTGCAGTCCCTTCCTGCATCAAATGAAACCTGCTGGCTTCCTTTAGCTGTAACAAACAGGTTAGCAAATACTGGCACTGACCGAATTCTTCTCATATCATTTATGAGTACATATGCTGAAGGTAGTGAAGCCTTGATTGAAATTGTTTTTCCCGTCGCCAATGCTGAGATATTGTTTTTCTGTCAAAAATGACCCCGACAAGTTTTATTTCTTCATTGCTCGTCATTCTCTGCATAGGCAGGGATATCTGTGGTTGCAGCTCCCACAGTCAGAGATCTGACAACAGGCCCCAGGGGCCACCCATGGCTATGCTCAAGTTGTTACCCAGCTCTCTCCACCCATTCCCTCCACTGCATTTTTTCATGATCCCCGCTCCATTTGATCTCCTCCCTATGGTTGCCTGGGGCTGTAATGGACAGATCATTTTAATGGCACTGCCTCCATTTGCACAGTCCATTTCTCAAGTGAATTTGCTACCACCAGTCCACAAAATTGTGTGTGCGTGTGTGCGTGTGTGTGCGTGCGTGTGTGTGTGTGTGTGTATGTGTGTGCGTGTATGCGTGTGCGTGTGTGCGTGTGTGTGTGCGCGTGTGTGTGCGTGTGTGTGCGTGTGCATGTGTGTGTGTGTGCGTGTGTGCATATATATGTGTGTGTGTATATGCGTGTGTGTGAGTGTGCTTGTGTGTGCGTGTGTGCGTGTGTGTGTGTGCGTGTGTGTGTACATGTGTGCATGTATGCGTGTGTGTCCTCAGATTTTAATTTTTTTTTCCAGTACCTGCTTAACAATTATGCTAATAGCAAAGTTTTCATAGTTTTCACCATTTTTGGTGACCTCATTTGTCATTGTGTTCCTTCTCAGCCCCCATTTAGTTTTGTTTAGAGATGCAGTGCAGAAACAGACCCTTCGGCCCACCGAGTCCGTGCCGACCAGCGATCCCCGCACACTAACACCATCCTACACACAATGCGGACAATTTACAATTTTACCAAGCCAATTAACCTACAAACGTTTGGAGTGTGGGAGGAAACTGGAGCAGCTGGAGAAAACCCACACACAATGCACAGACATGTAGAATGTCCAAAGGCACAAACTCCGTACAGACAGCACCCGTAGTCAGGATTGAACCCAGGTCTCTGGCGCTGTGAGGCAGCAACTCTACCGCTGCGCCACCGTGCAGAGTTACCTTTGCATACCTTTCATTTTTTAGGCACCTGTTTCCTCCTTTCTTTTATTTTGCAGAGCACCCAAACAACGGGACTCCTCAACACCCAACTTTACACCCCAAATGCAATATTAATATGGCTTCTCTTTTTGCCAGAACTCCCACCTCAGAAGCAGAAGTTGTAGGATCCAACTGTCTATTCCAACCACCACTGGCCAATGAAAAACCAAAGGACTGTAGCTTTGTCAGACTGTCAGCTAGTTGTGAAAAACTCCATGGCATTTTTGAAAGAGCCAAGCACTCTCATTGTCCTGAGCAATTTTCATCCATCGGCCAACCCTTCCTGCTGAGAATTCCCTGTACTCAACAAAGCCCACCCACTCTTGAGGATAGACACAAAATGCTGGAGTAACTCAGCGGGACAGGCAGCATCTCTGGAGAGAAGGAATGGGTGACGTTTCGGGTCGAGACCCATCTTCAGACTCCTTCACCCATTCCTTCTCTCCAGAGATGCTGCCTGTCCCGCTGAGTTACTCCAGCATTTTGTGTCTACCTTCAGTTTAAACCAGCATCTGCAATTCCTTCCTACACTCTTCTCGGATAGAAGGATTTTAAAATCTATTGGATGAAGTGAATGGCAAGAGGTTAGACCTTGTGGCATGTTCTGTGATAGTAAGTGCTATAATTAAAGAGATTCTCACGGAATGTGAGTGGGATTATTTTGAGTTTTCGGAAACCTGAAGAAAGAAATGTCAAGAGCAGGGTCAAGACTGTAAGATATTGGTGAATGGACTGATGGGAAGGCATCGAGGACAATTGAATTCTGTACAACAGGCTAAATAGAAGGGGGGAATTGAACCTTTTTAGGATGTAAGGAGTTGACCCACATCTGATGTCTTAGTTGCTGGGATTTAAATGTTATTGTCTTCTTTCAGTCAGAAAACCATTTCAATGCCAACTGCTCTTTCTGGAACTACTCGGAGCGTTCCATGATGGGATTCTGGTCAACACAAGGCTGTCGACTGATAGAAAGCAACAAGACGCACACCGCATGTGCCTGCAGTCACCTCACCAACTTTGCGGTGCTCATGGCCCATAGGGAGATTTTGGTAAGTGGCTTTGTGACCTTTGAGCAACAGAGCGTGACTTTTACCATGTATTTGCTTTTGGCAAGGCAACTGTGGCTTCATCCTCTGCTTCCGTGTCCATCTTCCATGTCACAAATGTTGACCTCGCTGTCATCATCCGTCCTGAAAAGGACGCGAGCTTCCGGCGACAATCAGTGGGAGCCATCACTTGTTGCAATAGATGATGGTGGTGGCAGAATTAGCTCCGGATACGTTCAGTTTCCAGCCCCGCGATGTGGACGCTTCTGCTACGGGGCTGGCAACTGTGGAAGGACGGCCTGATCTGCTGAGTTCCTCCAGCACTTTGTGTTTTGCTTGAGTACAAAGGGTTCAGTGGTGTTTCATTTATCCCACCTCCAACTGCGCCGTGAAAGTTGCATGTTGCATATTTTACACGTGCGGGCATCGCCATGTTTTGGCGCCATTTCCGAAGTCCCGTCCGCCTGTGCACTTGGCCTACTGAAGCGGCTCACGATCCAGGTAAGCCCCAGGCTCCTGCAGGGCCTCCCTCCATCACCTGCGACCAGATAGGCCAGCGAACCGACGTCCCACTCCGATCATCGCCCGGCCATCTTTGTGTCCCAGGGGCACATCCTGCAGCTGGCATTGAAGCCTCTGCCCGCATTACCTCGGCACAAACGTGGGGAGCTATGCTACAGTCATGCAAGAGCATCACTGGGATTGGGTAACAGTACTGTGTGTGGTTTTGGTCTCTTTAGGGAACGTGTTGGATGCAGGGCAGCTGCAGATCAGTCCATAGCTGCATGTTTTCAATGACCTGGGTTTGACTCTGACATCTAGAGTTGGCAGTGAGCAATATGTGTGTGTATGTTCACCCTGTGAGTCATGGGTTTCCACCAGATTCTCTCAGATCCCCAGTATGTACTGGTTGATACTTACACTTAGATCCTCCACACTGAGTGCATTGGGCAGCAAGCTTTCGCCGTTATGTTTGGTCATGTGTGACCTTTTCCACCCTCGATAGGCCTCTGTCACGGGCTTCCAAACCCTTCTGGAATGTTCCCCTCCATGTGAGCTTTGGTCGGCCTCTTTTCCTCCTTCCCTCAGCTTGCCGTGTCGTTGCATCTTAGGTATACGTTCTGGTGACATTCCGAGTACATGTCCTGCAGATTTCATCCTGTGTCCCTCCGTGTCCTGGCTGAGAGGTTTTGTTGGAGTTTCCCGGTAGATCTCCTCGTTTGTGATGTGGTCTCTGTAGCTGGCTGATAGGTGGCTGATAATTGTTATGCAACCGTGAGATTCAGAGTGGTATTAGTTTGCGTTTGAGTTTAGTTTATTCTCACACGTACTGAGGTGCAGTGAAAAGCTTTTGCATGCAAACCAGTCAGCGGAAAGACAATACGTGATTAATGAACTTGTGGGAGAACAGCTGACAAGAACTGCTGACAAGGATGGGATTGCTTTGAGAGCCAGAATAGGCTCAGTGGGTCAAATGGTCTCCTAGTCTAGTTTAGAGATACAACATGGAAACAGGCCCTTCGGCCTACCAAGTCCATGCCGGTTCACCCATTCACTGGTTCTATCCTACACACTAGGAACAACTAGGAAGATTGTTCCCGATGTTGGGGAAGTCCAGGACCAGGGGTCACAGCTTAAGGATAAGGGGGAAATCCTTTAAGACCGAGATGAGAAACACTTTTTTCACACAGAGAGTGGTGAGGCTCTGGAACTCTCTGCCACAGAGGGTAGTTGAGGCCAGTTCGTTGGCTATATTTAAGAGGGAGTTAGATGTGGCCCTTGTGGCTAAAGGGATCAGGGGGTATGGAGAGAAGGCAGGTACAGGATACTGAGTTGGATGATCAGCCATGATCATATTGAATGGCGGTGCAGGCTCGAAAGGCCGAATGGCCTACTCCTGCACCTAATTTCTATGTTTCTATGTTTCTATATTTACAGGAACCAATTGACCCAGCGTAAACTACAGTCACAGAGAGATTGTACAAACTCCATACAGACAGCACCCATGGTCAGGATCGAACCCAGGTCTCTGGCACTGTAAGGCAGCAACTCTACTGCTGCGCCACCGTGCCAACTTACAGTATTTCCAGTAATCCAATGGCTTACTCGGTAACAATTTGAATGAGCAATGACTTTGGTAATGGTGTTCTGATCCTTGGTTTAATTTGGCATCCAGGTCAATACCTGGGTTTTTTAACTGGCGTGCTCTGTTCAGAAGTTAGAGAGGGCTCACAGAAAGGGATGGCACAGCGGTAGAGTTGCTGCCTCACAGCGCCAGAGACCCGGGTTCCATCCCGACTCCAAGTCCAATCCAGACAAAGTTTGCACGTTCTCCCTGTGACCACGTGGGCTTCCTCCAGGTGCTCCAGTCTCCTACACTCAATAGACAACAGACAACAGGTGCAGGAGTAGGCCATTCGGCCCTTCGAGCCAGCACCGCCATTCAATGTGATCATGGCTGATCATCCCCAATCAGTACCCCATTCCTGCCTTCTCCCCATATCCCCTGACTCCGCTATTTTTAAGAGCCCGATATAGCTCTCTCTTGAAAGCATCCAGAAAACCTGCCTCCACCGCCCTCTGAGGCAGAGAATTCCACAGACTCACCACTCTCTGTGAGAACAAGTGTTTCCTCGTCTCCATTCTAAATGGCTTACCCCTTATTCTTAAACTGTGGCCCCTGGTTCTGGACTCCCCCAACATCGAGAATATGTTTCCCGCCTCTAGTGTTTCCAAACCCTTAATAATCTTATATGTTTCAATGAGATCCCCTCTCATCCTTCTAATACCCCTCTCATCACTCCAAAGACAGGTGCAGGTTTGTAGATTAATTTGGTTTCGGTAAATTTGTAAATTGTCCCTAGTGTGTGTAGGATAGTGCTAGTGTACAGAGAGAATGATAGTCGGTGTGGACTCAGTGGTCTGAAGGCTGTATCTCTCGGTAAGCTCTGCTTCTGTGCTGTATCTCTCTGTAAGCTCTGTTTCTGCGCTGTATCTCTCTGTAAGCTCTGTTTCTGCGCTGTATCTCTCTGTAAGCTCTGTTTCTGTGCTGTATCTCCCTGTAAGCTCTGTTTCTGCGCTGTATCTCTCTGTAAGCTCTGTTTCTGCGCTGTATCTCTCTGTAAGCTCTGTTTCTGCGCTGTATCTCTCTGTAAGCTCTGTTTCTGCGCTGTATCTCTCTGTAAGCTCTGTTTCTGCGCTGTATCTCCCTGTAAGCTCTGTTTCTGCGCTGTATCTCCCTGTAAGCTCTGTTTCTGCGCTGTATCTCTCTGTAAGCTCTGTTTTCTGCGCTGTATCTCCCTGTAAGCTCTGTTTCTGCGCTGTATCTCTCTGTAAGCTCTGTTTCTGCGCTGTATCTCTCTGTAAGCTCTGTTTCTGCGCTGTATCTCTCGGTAAGCTAAACTAAACTTTATATCACCATGTTCATGCTGACCGCCAAGTTCCTAATCTGCGTGTAGGAATAATGGAAAGATGGAGTGCTGCAGAATAAAGAACTCATGGCCGCATCTTAAATGCTTTGCCCACAGCTAGTGTAATGGATTCCTGTAATAATCAGCAGAGTATTACATCAATGTAAGTTATTAATCTTTGTACCAGCAGGATTCTAGCCAGGGAGGTGAATCACTGTGACTGCCCTTTCTGCAGCGTGTGCAAGCCTGCAGTGCAATGTTATCATCCTAACAACAACCAGCACATTTTCGGACCGCTAGGCTGTAGGGGGATGCATTTTTGCATTTTTTAATTTTTTATTGTTAATTATTGGTCTTTTTAAGGATTTATTGCTCTCAGGTAATGTCCACATTGTATTTTATGTATTTTCTGTCTGCGTTCGTTTCGAATGTGTGGGTTTGTTGGTTGGGGGCTTCTGCACATCTGAGTTTCCCTGAGGGGATCGATAAAGTATTTATTATTATTATTATTATTATTATTATTATTATTATTATTATTATTATTATTATTAGAGAGCTACCATCTACTTCATTGGAGACCCTCAGACTATCTTTGATTGGACTTTACTGACCTTGCCTTGCACTAAACGATATTCACGCTCTTCCCTTCATCATCTATCTGTCCAATGTGGGAGGCTCGATTGTAATCATGTATTGTCTTCCCGCTGACTGGACAGCACGCAACAGAAAATTTGTCACTGTACCTCGGTACACGTGACAATAAACTAAACTCAACCATCAAATCCTACCGAGACACAAAATCGAACAAATAAATCGCTTGTTGTGTGAACTGACTCTAGAAAGCAAAGCATAAAAGCCACTCGATTGTTGAACCAACTGATCCACTAATGCTGTCCAAGGAAGGAAACCAGTTGTTGAACCTTTTACTGCAATTTAACCCCAGTCTTACATGATATAGCATTGAAAGTCGATGTACATACCTACCTTCTCAAATACAAGACCTGACGTCAGACTCTTGTGTCTCTAGTGGAGTTAGACCAAAGAGTAAAGGTTGAGGGCTCGTCTCACCGTGTCAGTCTGTGCGCACTGGTTCAGTAAGATGCATGGAATCTGTGGAATAAATTGGGTCTACGGGAACCCCGAACCACAAGCATTATCCACATGGTTATTGGAATAGTGTGGCCGGGCTAGTTACTGTATTTTCAAAAGGAGGTTATGCATCCGTGTCCTTATGCTATATCGTAGCTCGCCACTGCGGTACACATCGTTGGGCTATTGGAGTGTTAAGTGCAAGGTTTGCAGCAGTAGTACATGGATCATCCAGCAATGGGCATTGCAGTAGGTGTTGCATTGTCTGGGTCTGTGTGCCACAGTCACAGGTTGTTGTATCCTCCATGTAGCCACATTTGTGTATTGTCACCCTTGACCACCCGACCCCGGTTCACAGCCGGTTGAGACATCTCCAGTTCAGCCGGTGTTCATCAGCACCTGGGAGTAAGCGCTCTGCTGCTGGTGTGTGGCCATCTTGGTGGAAATAGGGACAGTGGCTAGTCTGTCCTTCCACATCTGGAGGCCAGCTTCAGTTGGTGTCGTTTCCAATGGGGTGACGCTGGTTAGGAAGTTCTTACGGGATTTTAACCACCTAGGAGGGGACACATGGTTGTGTAATGGGCGCCTATCGTCTGTCAGTTGTCTATCGTCTGCATCAGTTAACTAGACCAAAAATTGTTTCCTCCTACTCACACAACTGGAGAGGATGTTTCCATTCGTGGGAGAGTCTAGGACCAGAGGTCATAGTCTCAGAATTAAAGGAGGTTCCCTTAGGAAGAAGATGAGGACAAATTTCTTTAGTCAGAGGGTGGTGAATCTGTGGAATTCATTGCCAAGAAGGCTGTGGAGGCCAAGTCAATGGATATTTTTAAGGGGGAGATTGAAGGATTCTTGATTAGTACTGGTGTCAGTGGTTATGGGGAGAAGCAGAAGAATGGGGTTGAGAGGGAGAGATAGATCAGCCACGATTGAATGGTACCAGTAGACATTCTTCTTCTTCTTTAGAGTCCATCTTGTTGCAAATGTCGACCTCGCTGTCATCGTCCGTCCTGAAAAGGATGCAAGCTTCCGGCGACAATCAGTAGGAGTCCATCACTTGTCGCAACAGATGATGGTGGTAACAGAATTAGCTCAGGATACGTCCAGTTTCCAGCCCCGCGATGTGGGCGCTTCTGCCGAATGGCCTTATTCTGTTCCTAGAACTTATGAGCTGCAAGGTTCAGCCACCACCTGACCTGATCATCTGAGAGCAAACCTACTGTTGGAAACTGGCCCCTCGGTCTACAGGCAGTGTGTCTGATATCTGCAACTCCCGTGTCATGAGCTGCCCTCTGCCTTGCAATTGGTTTGGGTCAACAGCAGAGCTTGCCCAGGCCACTACTCAGTGTCCCACGGTATTGCACGAGACTTACTTGCCGCTGAAAGCAAGGGTGCAAGTCCAAAAGCACGAATGAAGCAGAAAATGTTGGAAACACTCAGCCTGTCCGCAGCAACCTCAGGAGAAAGAGAAAAAAATATTCACGCTCATGATCTTTCATCATCCGATCCGATCCGAAAAGCAAATGGTATGTTGGCTTCCATTGCAAGCGCATCTGAGTACAGAAGTAGGGGATTGCTTGCTGCAAATATATAGGGTCATAGAAACATAGAAAACGGGTGCTGGAGGAGGCCATTCGGCCCTTTGAGCCAGCACCGGCATTCAATATGATCATGGCTGATCATCCAGATTCAGTACCCCGTTCCTGCCTTCTCCCCATATCCCTAGATTCCATTAGCCCTAAGAGCTATATCTAACTTGCTCTTGAAAACATCCAGTGAATTGGCCTCCACTGCCTTGTGTGGCAGAGAATTCCACAGATTCACAACTCTCTGGGTGTAAAAGTTTTTCCTCATCTCAGTCCCAAATGGTCGACCCCTTATTCTTAAACTGTGGCCCCTAGTTCTGGACTCCCCAAACATCGGGAACATATTTCCCTACATCTAGCCTGTCCAATCCCTTAAGAATATTATATGTTTCTATAAGATCCCCCTCATCCTTCTCTGGTCTTAGTGAGTTCATTTGTATATTGTGTTCTGCTTCTTCTAGCATACGGCGCGCACATCCTAAAGTTGTAGGACAACTTGTTCTATTTGATGATAGACAAAAATGCTAGAGAAACTCAGCGGGTGAGGCAGCATCTATGGAGCGAAGGAAATATGTTTCGGGCCGAAACCCTTCTTCAGACTGATGTGAGGGTGGGGGGGGGGGGGGGGGGTTGCGGAAGAAGAAAGGAGGAGGTGGAGCCAGTGGGCTGAGAGAGAGCTGAGAAGGGGAGGTGAAAGTAAGAACTACCTGAAATTAAAGGTCAATGCCCGAAACGTTGCCTATTTCCTTCGCTCCATAGATGCTGCTGCACCCGCTGAGTTTCTCCAGCACTTTTGTCTACCTTTGATTTTCCGGCATCTGCAGTTCCTTCTTAAATATTTTGTTCCATTTGAACTTATTTGATTGTGCACACCGGGTTGATTGCATTTGTTGAAACATAGGGGGGGGGACCACGTGAAGGTTGCAATCTTCCAGCCCAATATTGTGTTAATATTTACATAGAAACATAGAAGTCTATCCAGTCTTTCTTCATATGGAAGTCGTGCCATCCCAGGAATCAGTCTGGTGAACCTTCTCTGTACTCCCTCTATGGCAAGAATGTCTTTCCTCAGATTAGGAATTTGGTCAGATTTAGTCTACCTTCCCGAGGTGAATGGATTGTTGGATATGAATGTAGCCGAGGGGTATGGGAACATGTGGCTTTCGTAGAGGATCACTTGGAAAACTTTATTGTCATTCAGATCTTGCGGTCTGAACGAAATTCCGTTGCCTGCAGTCATACATATAGTAAATAACAAAACACACAATAAACACATATTTAACATCCACCACAGTGAGTTCACCAGACACCTCCTCACTGTGGTGGAAGGCAAAAATCTTGTCTTTGCCTCTTCCCTTCTTCCTCTTCCTCTTCCTCTTCCTCTGCGCTGAGGCGACCCGGGCCTCCGATGTTGTGACCGCACCGGGTGATGTAAATAAGTCCCGTGGGTGAACCGCGCTCCGCGAGCGGGCCGGTTCAACTCCGCGGCCCGGGGCGGTCGAAGCTGCCGAAGCTGCCGCCCTCCAGTCCAGCGGACGCAGCTGTTGCCGCGGGAGCTCCGGAAAACAGGTCACCAACCCGTGACCTGCGAGCTCCCGACGATGTCGTCCACTGGGCCCGCGGCCGGGCCTCCGAAGCCGCTGCCACCGCCACCGCCACCGGAAAGCCGCCGCAGCTCCGAGTCGGGCCGCCGGAACGCCTGAACCCGCCGCAGCCCCGAAGTCGGCCAGCCCCGCGCTGGTAAGTCCTGGCTGGCTCTGCCTCCGGAGCCTCGGGTCGGTCGCAGTTAAAGTTGGAGGCCGCCAGCTCCGCGATAGGCCTCAGCGCAGACGGAGACGGGGGATACGACAAGAAAAGTCGCGTCCCCCCAAAAGGAAGAGACTAAGAACGTTTCTCCCACCCCTCCCACACACGTACACTACATAATAACTCAAACTTAACGCAAAAAACAAGACAAGAAAACAACAAATAAAAAGAAAAACAGACGGACTGCAGGCGAGCCGCTGCTGCCAGGGCAGCGCCGCCCCTCCCAGCAGCGCTCTTGCGCTTTGACTTCTGTTCTAGTGTTTTCCGAATAATATCGACGCTCGACAACAGGGTTAGCGGCATTGATCCAAACTGAACTTCCACCAAAGTTGACACAGGAAGAGCAACATCCTGTGAATGAAACCTTTCCCGGAGTTATTTGGAGAACAGGTGTGAAGCTGTCTTATTTACAGAATGCTGATTACCGTCAGCTTCTCGCCTCCCACCCAACGCCTCTCTCGACTCCGGAAAGAGAGTGTTGTCACTGGGGAGTTTCAGTGAAGCCCATGTACCCTGGACAGAATCTCTGAGGTTAAATATCACTCTTCGTGAGGTGATTAATATAATTAAGATAACAATCTGAATTTCCTGAGAGATATTTTCAATGGCAAGCTCGGGATTAATCTGGAAACGCACAATAGCTTCAGTGGAGGCAAGTTAACAGGTCTGCATCCTACTTCAGAGCAGAATGATAATGGCTTGGGGTCATAGACATACAGCATGGAAACAGGCCCTTCGGCCCAACGCCCACTCCATAAAATCCTAAGATCATAAGTGATAGGAGCAGAATTAGGCCATTCGGTCCATCAATCCTACTCCGCCATTCATTCATGGCTGATCAATCTCTCCCTTTTAACCCCATTCTCTTGCCTTCTCCCCATAACTTCTGACTCTTGTACTAATCAAGAATCTATCTATCTCTTCCTTAAATGTATCCACTGCCTGCACATCCTACTGTGGCAAAGGATTTCACAGATTCACCACCCTCTGACTAAAGATGGCCAACTTGTCCCATCTGCACTACTCCTATATCCCTCTAAACATGTCTTATCCATGTACCTGATTAAATGTTCCTTAAACTTTGCGATAGTCCCAGCCTCAACTACCTCCTCTGGCAGCTTGTTCCATAAACTCACCACCCTTTGTGGAAAAAGTTACCCCTCAGATTTCTATTAAATTTTTTCCCCCTTCGCCTTAAACTTATGCCCTTCAGTTTTGATGGAATACGTAACCTTGGCAACTCGGTGTTCTGCCTCTGTGCCGTTTGCCTCTCACTTGTCTCCAAACTGTTCCTCTTTCAGGCTTCCAATATTTCACGGTTTCTGCCGCGTGGCAATTGGGAGTAAACAGCAAGCGGTGGGCTCTGGAACTTGCCGTTGCTTTTCTGAAGTTGACGCTTGGCATGTTGTAGGCAGTGGCCTGTGATACCATGGGGGTCTTGCCCCTTGTCCCCAAGTGTGTACCAAAATTTAACTTCAGCTCTTAAAGCAATTACTGCAGTACCAGCGGGAAGGGAGGCAAGTGATTTGCCTCGGGCTACGCGGGCTCCCTTGGTAACTTCCTTTATAGTATTAATAATGGCTCTGCAATGATACAAAAGTGGAGGGCAAGCCAGGAGCGGGCAAAACTTGAAAGGTTTCTTGTCAGGATTCAGAATTGGATCCGACTTATTCTCAACTAAGTAGTCCAGGGACATCTTCCAGAAGTTACAAGAAGTTGAACTCATTTTGGAGCTGGCATGCAGTACAAGCCAAATCTGAGTTTGAGGTGGCAAAGGTCTCTCAGATCGAGTACAATACGAGGAGAATTTGTAATTGGCCATTTTGGCATGATTTTTTTTTTCTTTTAAGTAAAAAACTGCAATATAGTGAGAGATTCGTCGGAGTGCAGAGTTCGAATGTATGATTCACAAAAGACAAGTTTTATAAGTGTTAAGGAAGGAATATAGTTCACTGCTGGGTGAAATAGATAGAGACACAGCATGGAAACGGACCCTTTGTCCCACCAAGTCCATGCTGAGCATCAGCCACCTTGTATCGTTGTCGGTTCCACGTGATGACACGTATGTACTGACCAGGTGAGGTCAGCTGTACGAGTTCACCGGGTTATATACAGAACTAAGCATTTCACTGTCCCTAGGTACACATGACAGTAATCATTGAATTGAATCCTCCATTTAGTAACCCTGCACCAAAGTGCAGACGATAGTGTTACAGTGTTAAAATGCTACTTCTTCAGAGAAAGTGCAAGGGCAAGAAGGGAGATCCCTCAGCTGATATAGGTCCATTCAATAGTCTGATAACAGCGGGGAGAAGCTATTCAGACTGGTTAGGGATTGAACCAGTCTGAAGAAGGGTCTCGACCCGAAATGACACCCATTCCTTCTCTCCAGAGGTGCTGTCTGTCCCGCTGAGTTACTCCAGCATTTTGTGTCTTTCATTGTCACTTGCCTTACTGCGTGCGTTGATGACGTTTCTCATTGTGTTTCTGCTTTTCCCACCAGTACGAAGACCGAATGCATAGACTGCTGCTCTCAGTGATCACCTGGGTTGGTATCGTCATCTCGCTGGTCTGCCTCACCATCTGCATCTCCACCTTCTGCTTCCTAAGAGGGATCCAGACTGATCGCAACACCATCCACAAGAACCTCTGCATCAACCTCTTCATAGCTGAGCTCATCTTTCTGATCGGCATCAACAAGACCCAGTACCAGGTGGGCATGGCCTCCCCCCAGGTAGAAGGGCAGAGTAAGGAATGAGGGGGTGAGGTGAAGAAATACATGGATGATGGATGGAGATCGACAGTTTGGTAACAGGGTCACAGGGTAAAGATAGGAACAGGCTCTGGCCTCAGATGTCATTTACAAAGTTGACGTTTGGTAGAACTAAAAAATGAGTAAGGTCTCTCCAAAACCAGACACTGCCATTGAATCAAGAGTTAAGAGTTGTCATATATAGAACAATGAAATTCTGAAAGATAGACACAAAAAGCTGGAGTAACTCGGCGGGACAGGCAGCATCTCTGGAGAGAAGGAATGGGTGACGTTTCCGGTGGAGACCCTTCTTCAGACTGAGAGCGAGAGGGAAACTGGAGATATGGAAGGGTACAGAGAGAAAGTAGTTTAAGTTCAAGTTCACGTTTATCATCACATGCACCAGAAAACGACAGATCAAAGCAGATGATGCTTAAGGAATCACAACACCTATAAGACATTTGGACAGGTACATGGATAGGAACGGTTTAGAGGGATATGGGTAGGTGGGACCAGTGCAGATTGGGAATCTTGGTCAGCATGGGCAAGTTGGGCCGAAGGGCCTGTTTCTATGTTGTATGATGGCAGCTCTGGAGGTTTACTGTGCCGGTTCTGATTGGGATGCAGGGGGACCTCCAGCTTTCTCTCTGTCCTTGGGATCTTCAGCCACACAAAACTGGGAATTACTTTCAGTCAAACTCGTGAACAAATCGCCATCATCGAGAATATTTAATCCAATTAAACATTCACAAGCAATGTAAGGGAAATCTGTCAAATAAAATTTGCCAGTGAGCCACAAAAGGTTGGACAATGGACCAAAAATAAACACCTATGTTCACATTTTGGGACTGTGATCACCATGGCCAATTCACTCAAATATGTGGGACTTGCAGATTAGAGTGATCACCAACAAATGGGTAGATGGTTTGAACCAGACCCTGCAGACACACATAGTCTGGTAAAATAGATAAAATGCTGGAGTAACTCAGCGTGACAGGCAGGATCTCTGGAGAGAAGAGATAGATGACATTTAGGGTTAAGACCCTTCATCAGTCTGAATGTCACCCATTGCTTCTCTTCAGAGATGCTGCCTGTTCCGCTGAGTTACTCCAGCATTTTGTATCTACGGTGTAAATAAGCATCTGCAGTTCCTTCTTACACCAATGCTTAACAAAGATACCCTTACTGGCTCACTGGTCAAGATTAATCTAAATCCTTTCAATCAGATGAAAATTTAGCTGCCAAGATTCTTGATCGACCCAAGAGTGACTGGCCCTATTTGTAGGCTGCTTCATGGTCTGCCCCGATTACTGCACAGTCTTCAATCTAAAATAGAAGAAACAGATGGCAGATGCTATTTTTAATAACATTACCCCATTTAAAATAATTTCAGAACAAGACATGCCAATGTTTCTGCAGAATAAGTAAAGAAGTGTTGTACGACAAATTCCTGGCTGTACCAAAAGATAGTCTCTTCTAGACCATCTAAGATAGATCCTTCTTCAGAAGGATGAGAGGGATCTTATTGAAACATATAAGATTATTAAGGGTTTGGACACGCTAGAGGCAGAAAACATGTTCCCGATGTTGGGGGGAGTCCAGAACCAGGGGCCACATTTTAAGAATAAGGAGTAAGCCATTTAGAACGGAGATGAGGAAACACTTTTTCTCACAGAGAGTGGTGAGTCTGTGGAATTCTCTGCCTCAGAGGGCGGTGGAGGCAGGTTCTCTGGATGCTTTCAAGAGAGAGCTAGATAGGGCTCTTAAAAATAGCGGAGTCAGGGGATATGGGGAGAAGGCAGGAACGGGGTACTGATTGGGGATGATCAGCCATGATCACATTGAATGGCGGTGCTGGCTCGATGGGCCGAATGGCCTCCTCCTGCACCTATTGTCTATTGTCTATTGTCTCATGGATTGTGTGATGCACCGCATCCATACAAATCATATCAGCTCCTTTTGTTGGCCAACTTGATCTTGATAAACTAAGCCAGCAGACCGAGAGGAACGGCAGAGTTCAATGCAGGAACGGCAGAGTTTAATTTAGATCAAGGCTTCCCAACCAGGGGGTAAATGTGTTGATTCTGCATTTGTACATATGTTTTCTCATTGACTGATTGTGTTTGGTTCTGGTATACCGGTATCTGTTCATCAGTAGCTGTTCACAAATAAGTGCAATAACAATGCTATGTGCTATTAAAGTTGCCAGGGGTAAACGGAATAAACAAGGTTTGGAACCCCTGATTAGATAAATGTGAATTTTTGCATTTTAGTAGTGTAATTAGTTAATGCCACTCACCACGGTGTGAACATGACTTCATAAAAGTCAAAAAATGTAAACCGTTTCTCAGTTTAGTTTAGTTTAGAGATACAGCGCGGAAACAGGCCCTTCGGCCCACTGACTCTGTACTGACCACTGAACCCCGCACACTAACACTATCCTACACACACTAGCAACAATTTACACATACACCAAGCCAATTCAAAGACGTGCACAAACCTGCACGTCTTTGGAGTGTGGGAGGAAACCGAAGACCTCGGACAAAACGGATGTGGTCACGGGTAGAACGTGCAAACACCATACAGACAGCACCCGTGGTCGGGATCGAACCCGGGTCTCCGGCGCTGCGAGCGCTGTCAGGCAGCGACTCTACCGCTGCGCCACCGTGACCACCAATGTTCTGTTGGGATACAACAGCAAGTACACTGGAAAAAAAAAGACGGTCTCAACTTGAAACGTCACCCATTCCTTCTCTCCGGAGATGTTGCCTGTCCCGTTGAGTTACTCCAGCTTTTTGTGTCTACTCTGGCAATATATTTTTTTTAATATCAGATGGATTCCTAGGAGTGAAGAGTCTGTATCATTCACAGCCACGATTTCCTTTGCGGGCTATTTGCCAGCATATCCCCTGAAGCACAGCAATGAACCAGTTAGCTTTTACAACTGCCCAGTAACATTTTGGGGTCATGTCTCGAAGCCACTGCGCAAAGAAATAGAATTATTAAATTCCATTTTATAACTTGAATGAGTGAACTGGGTTACTAATGGAGTGTCATTTCACTTGGATACATTACCTAACCAGTGCATAAATACTCACCCAGTAATTGGACAGATTACATCTGTGCATTTCATTCAGAGGCACAATGTACAGATTCAGCTATTCATTAGACAAAGGTGTACTGGTGGATAGATGATGTTTTACCTGTGTTTAAGTGAGCAGATACCACATCTCTCGGGGTCCAGAGAGCAATTTAATTGCCATTCAGGCTGAAAATGGTGGTTGCACTCAGACCTTGGGGTCAACTGGATAGACGATAGTGAAACTAATCATACCTCCGTTGGGTAAATAGAAATGCATTTGGAAACCAAAAGTTTAACGATAAATGGAAGATTGCCTTTGAAAGGGATATCTTCCTTGTTCGTACAGCACGGAATCAGGCCCTTCGGCCCAACTCATCCATACTGACCAAGATGCTCCATCTACAAGTCCCACCCGCCTGCGTTTGGCCAATATCCCTCAAAATGTACTTGATCCATGAACCACTGTTGGATAACGTTAGTTCCTCCACCAATGTAAAGCACTTTGGCCAACGAGAGTTGTTTTTTAAATGTGCTGTAGAAATAAAAGTGCCGACTAAATCTTTCCTATCCCTGTACCTGCCTCAACCACCTCCTCTGGCAGCTCTTTCCACATATCAAGCAAGATGGTGCAGCGGTAGAGCTACCACCTTACCGTGCCAAAGACCTGGGTTCCATCCTGATCACTGCTGCCGTCTACACGGAGTTTGTACATTTTCCCTGTGACTGAGTGGGTTTTCTCCGGGTGCTCCGGTTTCCTCTCACATTCCAAAGACGTACAGGTCCGTAGGTTAATTGGCCTGGTATAAATGTAAATTGTCCCGAGTGTGTGTAGGATAGTGTTCATGTTTGGGGATCGCTTTCCGGTGCGGACTCGGTGGGCCGGAAGGGCCTGTTTCCGCGCTGTATCTCTAAACTAAACGAAACCCACCCAGCAACTGGAGCCCTTTATTGCAAACCAATAGTTCCACGTGTCTATATTTTATACTAATCATAAACCCATACAGCACGGAATCAGGCCCTTCGGCCCAACTCTTCCATACCGACCAAGATGCCCCATCTACACAAGTCCCACCCGCCTGTGTTTGGCTTAAAGCCATCTAAATCTTTCCTACCTATGAACCTAGAAATGCAGTTTTGCTTTTGATGCAGGGCTGCTTTTGAGACTCAACGCCCTGTCCCACGGTGCGAGTTCATTCCAAGAGCTCTCCCGAGTTTAAAAAAAAATCAAACTCGTGGTAAGCACGGGGAATGAACATAGCGGGTACGTCGGAGCTCGGTGACGTCTCTTAGCGACTCATAACGGTAACGGCAGGTGCTCGGGTAGACTCGCTAACGGCAGGTAAGCACGGGAAGACTCGTGAAGATTTTTCAACATGTTGAAAAATGTCCAGGAGAGCCCCGAGTACCGACGAGCGGCCATTACCGTAAATCTCCGAGTTCGAATCAGGGCAAAACTCTTGGAATGAACTCGTACCGTGGGACAGGGCTTTTAGTTGTAAGGTTGGGCTTCTTTCCTTTAGAAACCAGAGGATGGGGCATGTTGCAGTATGGTCTATAAAATTACTTGTGTGAAAGGTCACATAAGATGGGCTCCAACCAACCAAGTAGTGGATTTTATTTTGTTTTAAGTGGTGGACTCTATTTGCACCAAAGGATAGTGTGAATGTGAAACTGCCACTGGAGAATTGTATCGATTGATCTAAGGGGAGATTAAATCAGCATATGAAGTGAGGATTATTTGGCTAATAATAGTTAAGGTAAAATTGAAAGAAATTCAAATGCAACATATTGTTTGCACTCATCTGCAGTTCTTCCTACACAACACCTCATATTTCGCTTGGTCAGCTTACGACCCAGCGGTATAAACATTGATTTCTCTAACTTCAAGTAACCCTTGCTTTCCACCTTACTCTGCACCTCCCCCACCCTAATTCTCCAAATAGTTTCACTGATTAATTTTACTGTCTGTACGCCTCATTGTCACCTTCCCCTCAGCCAACGATGAACCATTCTACATCTCCTCGATCTAGCCTCTGCTTTGATCTGTCGATTTCACACCTTTCCCTTCCATATCTCTACTCTCCTCCTCCCCTGACTCTCAGTCTGAAGAAGGGTCTCGACCCGAAACGTCACCCATTCCTTCTCTCCAGAGATGCTGCCTGTCCCGCTGAGTTACTCCAGCATTTAAGCCATTTAGAACGGAGACGAGGAAACACTTTTTCCTCACAGAGAGTGGTGAGTCTGTGGAATTCTATGCCTCAGAGGGCGGTGGAGGCAGGTTCTCTGGATGCTTTCAAGAGAGAGTTAGATAGGGATCTTAAAAATAGCAGAGTCAGGGGATATGGGGAGAAGGCAGGAAAGGGGTACTGATTGGGGATGATCAGCTATGATCACATTGAATGGCGGTGCTGGCTCAAAGGGCCAAATGGCCTACTCCTGCACCTATTGTCTATTGTCTACTGTCTATTGTCATTTTGTGTCTATCTCCAGTGTAAACCAGCATCTGCTGTTCCTTCCTCCACATATTGTTTGCCTATTCTGGTCATGTGTTTTTGTGCTACATTGTAGGTCAAAGTGTGTAGTGACACGTTCACAGGTACACTGAAAGCTAGAAGTATGAACAGAATGCTCCATCACTTATTCTCTCTCCATATTGTATCATAACCGCACACACAACATAACCCCTCCGGAGCTGCAAATGCTGGTTTACACTGAAGATGGACACAAAATGCTGGAGTAACTCAGCGGGACAGGCAGCAAGCACCTCTGGAGAAAAAGAATGGGTCCCGCTCAGTTACACCAGCATGTGTGTCTATTTAACCTCTAAGGATTAGGATTTGGAAAGCTTTTGGATCAAAGTGATTTGATCTTATTTGAAGGTGGACAAAAATGCTGGAGAAACTCAGCGGGCGAGGCAGCATCTATGGAGTGAAGGAATAGGTGGCATTTCGGGTCGAGACCCTTCTTCAGACTGATGTGGGGGTGGGGGGGCGGGAAGAAGAAAGGAAGAGTCGAAGTCAGTGGGCTGTGGGAGAGTTGGGAAGGGGAGGGGAAGCAGGGAGAAAGCAAGGACTACCTGAAATTGGAGAAGTCAATGTTCATGCCGCTGGGGTGTAGACTGCCCAAGCAAACTATGAGGTGCTGCTCCTCCAATTTACGGTGGTCCTCACTCTGGCCATGGAGGAGGCCCAGGACAGAAAGATCGGATTCGGAATGGGAGGGGGAGTTGAAGTGCTGAGCCACCGGGAGATCAGGTTGGTTATTGCGAACCAAGCGGAGGTGTTGGGCGAAGCGATCGCCAAGCCAACGCTTGGTCTCACCGATGTAGAGCAGCTGACACCTAGACATCTTATTTGAGATGAGTCTGAGCTACTTCATAAAATGCCCATGCTCCGCATGACATAGTTGTTGTAACTCTTCATGTTTAAAGAGTTGGAGAGAATGGGAATAAAAATATTATCTTCATTATTTGTGTTTGCTGCTCACGGCTCGTTGGGTGACATTTCTGGTCAACTGTAACGTCGGGACCCGCCCACTCCCCAGTCCTAACCTCGGGCTCAAATCCGCCAATAACTTGATGATTGAAGTCTCAGCTTCAACCCTGCATATGAACAACAATCCCCAGTCCAGATCTAAATCCAGATCTTCATCTCTGTCGATTACACCTTCCCAAAGCAACAATGGGCTGCCTGAGACCATTTGTGGCCTGCTCTTTTCTCACCTCCACCCCCACCCCCTACTTCAGTCTGAAGAAGGTTCCCAGCCCGAAACGTCATCCTTCCCTTTTTCTCCAGAGATGTTGCCTGACCCGCTGAGTTACTCCAGCACTCTGTGAAACGTCACCTATCCATGTTCTTCACAGATGCTGCCTGACCCGCTGAGTTACTCCAGCACTCTGTGAAACGTCACCTATCCATGTTCTCCACAGATGCTGCCTGACCCGCTGAGTTACTCCAGCACTCTGTGAAACGTCACCTATCCATGTTCTCCACAGATGCTGCCTGACCCGCTGAGTTACTCCAGCACTCTGTGAAACGTCACCTATCCATGTTCTCCACAGATGCTGCCTGACCCGCTGAGTTACTCCAGCACTCTGTGAAACGTCACCTATCCATGTTCTCCACAGATGCTGCCTGACCCGCTGAGTTACTCCAGCACTCTGTGAAACGTCACCTATCCATGTTCTCCACAGATGCTGCCTGACCCGCTGAGTTACTCCAGCGTTACTCTGTGTCTATCTTGATCACTGTCGCTGGGCTGTGTCCCAACTCAAGCCAATCACTCTCCCAGTTCCTATTTCCTCCTCCAGTGTTTCAATCCTGCATCCCATTGGAATGACAATTGTATTTCCCGCAGGTTTCCGGCCCTGATCTCACTCGCTTGTCTTTCTCTTTCAGGTTGTCTGCCCAATAATCGCTGGCTTCCTCCACTTCTTCTTCCTGGCCGCCTTCTCCTGGATGTGTCTTGAAGGCGTCCATCTCTACCTCATGCTGGTTGAGGTCTTTGAGAGCGATTACTCCAGGAAGAAGTACTACTATCTCTGTGGCTACTGCTTCCCTGCCCTGGTCGTGGGAATCTCTGCTGCTATAGATTACCGGAGCTATGGAACTGACAAGGCGTAAGTGCAACTGAATGAACTGTGATGATCATTCCTAAATAGAACCATACAGTGTAGAAACAGGCCATTCGGCCCAACTTGCCCACACTGGCCAACATGTCCCAGCTACACTAGTCCCACCTGCCCACATTTGGCCCATAAACCTGTCCAATCCATGTACCTGTCTAAATGTTTCCGAAACATTGGGATAGTCCCAGCCCCAACTACCTTCTCCAGCAGCCTGTTCCATACACCCACCAACCTCTGTGTGAAAAAGTTACCCCTAAGATTCTTATTAAATCTTTTCCCTTCACCTTGAACCTATGTCCTCTGGTCCTCAATTCCCCTACTCTGGGCAAGAGACTCAGATAAGTAGAAAAGGAATTAATATCGGCACGTCCCATAGAAAGCAAAGGGAAAATACATTAACTGGATTGGCAAAGATAAAGCATTTAGATTTAATGAATAATTAACGAATTGGGGGATGGACAAATACAATCCGTAATGCTTGAACTGCCATGCACTGTTCTAGGGATCTCCACTGGAAAACCAATGCAAATGTTCTGAAGACAATGTTGGAAAAGATTTATTAGGTTGGCATTATATATACATCAGGAAAAGTTACAGAATGAGACGCTTTTCGGTTAATTAGAAGACAGAATCAAAACTTGATAAACTGTAAGTCGTCAAATACACCAATAGGCTTGGCAGAATAGATGAATCTGAAACTGAAGGTCATTTATATTCTATTGTTGGTAGGGCTTATCATTGTTACCTGTGCCTCCTGCACCATTAGCCCCCCCACCCCCCCATATGGTCCATTATAATGAGAGTTAACTGCAAAAGTTCATGTTCATAAGTGATAGGAGCAGAATTAGGCCATTCAGCCCATCAAGTCTACTCCGCCATTCAATCATGGCTGATCTATCTCTCCCTCCAAACCCCATTCTCCTGCCTTCTCCCCATAACCCCTGACACCCGTACTAATCGAGAAACTGCCTATCTCTGCCTTAAAGATACCCACTGACTTGGCCTCCACAGCCTTCTGTGGCAATGAGGGAGAAGGGAGTGGAAAGACACACAGTTGTGGGGATGAGTCAGTATGTGTGGGTGTGGTAGAAGATGGGTTTGAGCACAACGGCAACATTGAACAGTCGCCCTTTTCCCAGTGAAAACGGAGCCATCGCAACAAATCTCATCTCCTGCCGAATGTCAATGAACTGTGAAATTATTGCAGAGATGTAAAGCATTTTTTTAAGAAACCCTCTGCCTCCCACATAATAGATTCAAATCCTGCCTTTGATTGTTATTCAGATATTTTAGTCAAAAACCCTGGATCCGTTCCAGTAGTTTTAACTCACAAGAGGAATTGTGATTATCATCATATTCTGATTCAGCACCGGCTAAATTAAGCTTGCAGGCTTCCCGAAGGAAATTCTTCCTTTCCACTAGGGTGAAAGTTGTTAAGTGATTGTGTAGCTGGACTAATAATCCACTATTCAGCGCAGTTAATGGTGATTTGAGAAGAGACTAGAATGTTTCGCAGATTCCGACTGATTCACCAGTGCCTGGACCAGCTTATCACCAACTCCAATCTCGTCTCCATCTTAACAGCCCCCGTGACGATGAATCACGATGCTCGCAGCTATTGCCAGGGGTTGAAGAAATCGATCCAGCACCATTACCTGAAGAATCAAGCTCTGCACAGTGACTAAACCAGCATTGCCAGCAAAACTCACGCAATAAGTCTAAAGTCTTAAAAAAACATTTCGTTTATTAATTTAGAGATACTAGTGAATCTAGTGAGCTGTGCTATCATAAGGCCATAAGGCATTGGAGTAGAATTAGGCCATTCGGCCCATCAAGTCTACTCCGCCATTCAATCATGGCTGATCTATCGCTCCCCTCTGACCCCATTCTCCTGCCTTCTCCCCATAATCCCACGACACCCGTACTAATCAATGATCTATCTATCTCTGCCTTAAACGTTATCCTTAGACGTTAAGACATACGGTGCAGAAACAGGCCCTTGGGCCCACTGTGCCCACACTGAGCAGCGATCACCCCGATCACACTGGCACTATCCTACACACTGAGGTCAATTTACAATTTTTACTGAAGCCAATTAACCTGCAAACTAGGTTTGTAGGTTAATCGGTTGCCCCATGAGGAAAGATTGGACAAGGGGCTGGTTAGGGGGCTTGACTGAAGGTGCTGAGTATTCTTGACAAAGTGGAGAGGATGTTTGCCCATTTCGGGGGATCTACAACTTGGAGATGCAGTTTAAAGTGCAGGGTCACCATTTTAAAGAATAGTAAGCAAAACACACAGCGCTGGAGTAACTCAGTGGGTCAGGCAGCATCTCTGTAAATGTATAGGGTCATGTATAGGGTCCCAACAATAGACAGGAGTAGGCCATTCGGCCCTTCAAGCCAGCACAGTTTCACATTCAATGTGATCATGGCTGATCATCCACACTCAGTATCCCATTCCTGCCTTCTCCCCATATCCCCTGACTCCGCTATCTTTAAGAGCCCTATCTAGCTCTCCCTTGAAAGCATCCAGAGAACCAGCCTCCACCGCCCTCTCCCCTCTAACCTCAGAGGCAGAGAATTCCACAGACTCATCACTCTCTGTGAGAAAAAGTGTTTCCTAGTCTCCGTTCTAAATGGCTTACCCCTTATTCTGAAATATTCTTAAAGGGCCAAATGTCCTTCTCCTAATTCATACGTTCGGATAAATAGATTTAACACAGTCTCCCTTTTAAAGTAGTGCATGTTTTCCTTATTTTTATATGCTCCTGTCGAGCATTGCAGTCTGCAAGTGTACAGTGAAAACAGGCAGCAAATGTCCTGCTGAAATCAATTCCTTTGGTGGATTTTCAGAAATGCCCCTGTTAAAGAGTATGTTGGTACTTTGATAATCATTTAGTCTGTGGCCCTTTACAAGAATCACTCAAAACAGCCATTTATCGGAATGAAATTTGTCCTTCAACAATCCTCAAAATTGCAATTTGTCATGGCAACAGCGAAAATGTTATGGGAAGTTGAGTCCTGATTCGTTGTTGAAATGGCTTTCTCCCTATGGCCCCCGAAAATTGTTAAGTAGAACAGATATTTGTTAAGGAAACCCAGCATGGGTAATTGGTGTGCCATAAGTGCGCATTGGAAGAGTTTATTTTGCCTTGAAGCCGTCGGGTTGATCAATCCACACACAGTCGCTGAACCTGGTGGAAGACTATAGGTCCCAGCGGATGAGGAGAAGGAAAGCACAACATGCAAGCCATCTCTCCTCCAACATAAGCCTTAAAACCTTTGGTAGAGTGGTGGAGATGCTGCCTCACAGCGCCGGTCCTGACTATGGGTGCTGTCCGTACGGAGTTTGTACATTCTCACCTTGACCTGAGTTTGTTTTCTCCGAGATCTTTGGTTTCCTCCGAAGACATACATGTCTGTAGGCTAACTGGCTTGGTGTAAATGTAAAAGTTGTCCCAAGTATAGGATAGTGTAAATGTGAAGTGATCGCTGGTCGGTGCGGACTCAGTGGGCTGAAGGGCCAGTTTCCGCGCTGTATCTCTGAACTAAACTAAACTACATTTTCATGATGACCACACTAATATCTCCTCTTGTGGCTTGATGCCAGAGTTTGTTTGGGAATAGTCACATGAGCATCGTTACGTAGTTTCAGTCTGCTGAAACCTTTGAAGGAATATAAGTCAGCAATGCTTTCAGAGAGAACAAAAACAGACAATGTTGGAGGCACTCAGCAGGTCAGGAAGCATTTGTTAACGTTTCAGGTCCAGGTGTGCCCATTACACACATGGAGACTGGAAGTTTTGCTGGAAATACATCGTGTAAGGAGAGAGTACCGATTTCAAAAAGTGAATTGAATTAAATCGGTTACATATAAGGTGCCAGAATAGGCTCTTCAACCTCAATTTTATAAGAGGTGGGCACGGTGGAGACCCGGGTTCGATCCTGAATACGGGTGCTGTCTGTACGGAGTTTGCACGTTCTCCCCGTGACCGAGTGGGTTTTCTCCGAGATCTTTGTTTTCCTCCCGCACACGTACAGGTTTGTAGGTTAATTGGCTTGGTATGATTGTTAAATTTTCCATCTTGTGTAGGACAGTGTTAGTGTGCGGGGATCACTGGTCAGCGCAGATTTGATGGGCCGATCTCTAAAACTAAACTAAACTAAATGACCTGAAACGTTAACTATTTTTTCCACAGATGCTGCACGGTGTGCTGAGTGTTTTCAGCGTTTTCTATTCTTATTTCGGATTGCCATCGCCTGACCCGGCTGTCCGAGCTCAGAGAGGGAGCTGCTTTATGCCGCAACTCTCCAACCTCAAGGACTGAGCATTTTGTACTAAGCCAGTCAGATTCCCGAGTAATATTCCCCTCTAAGCTTCGGGGAGAAGCCCTTTGACAGGCCCTAGGTTTTGTTTCAATGTTTTATTTCAGTGATGAATGCCCCTGCGCCTTGTCACGGTTGATATTTCAGGCAGGATATCCATCAGCAGTCAGGGGGAAGTGAATGAGTCTGACTGTGGAACATTTATCACCAACATTAAGTTTCACTCCATCTAACACACTGGGCTAATGCTTTCTCTTTACTCTTTTCCTCCATTTATCATCTCCACTATTTTTTTTCCCCTCTCAATGTCCATTCCTTTTCCTTCTCCACTTGTTTTAATTTATTTCTCCTAACTCTCGTCACTCATTCCTCCCACCCTACCCCCTCCCTCCCTCCCTCACGCCCCACACTCATAGATGCTGGCTTCGGGTGGACAACTATTTCATCTGGAGTTTCATTGGACCAGTGTCCTTTGTTATTATGGTAAGTTTGGATTGTGGAGCAACGGCAGATTCAGGATTCAAGATTCAAGAGAGTTTATTATCATGTGTCCCTGATAGGACAATGAAATTCTTGCTTTTTTTCAGCACAACAGAACATAGTAGGCATTGACTACAGAACAGATCAGTGTGTCCATATACCATTATATACATATATACACACATGAATAAATAAACTGATAAAGTGCAAATAACAGATAATGGGTTATTAATGTTCAGAGTTTTGTCCGAGCCAAGTTTAATAGCCTGATGGTTGTGGGGAAGTAGCTATTCCTGAACCTGGTCGTTGCAGTCTTCAGGCTCCTGTACCTTCTACCTGAAGGTAGGAGGGAGATGAGTGTGTGGCCAGGATGGTGTGGGTCCTTGATGATGCTGCCAGCCTTTTTGAGGCAGCGACTGCAGTAGATCCCCTCGATGGAAGGGAGGTCAGAGCCGATGATGGACTGGGCAGTGTTTACTACTTTTTGTAGTACTTCACTGTAGGTCTCTATTGATTCAATCATAGGTTTAGTTTATTGTCACGTGTACCGAGGTACAGTGAAAAGCTTTTGTTGCGTGCTAACCAGTCAGCGGAAAGACAATACAAGATAACAATCGAGCCGTCCACAGATCTGGTTCTTGTTGATTACTGCGCAAACACCTCTTCAGTGGTTATCTCGCGAGGTCGGAGTGAGTAGAAGTGACACAGACACATGATAAAGGGAATAACGTGAATAACATTTAATGCAAGATAAAGTCCAGTAAAGCCTCATCAAAGATCGTCCCGGTCTCCAATGAAATGAACAGAAGCTCAGCACTGCTCTCTAGTTGTTGGTAGGGTGGCTCCTTGGCTGATAACAGCTGGGAAGAAACTGTCGCTGATTTTTATAGATTTTAATTTGATGTTTATTCATGTTTATCGTTGTGTGCCTGTCTTCATACTTGTCCGTTGAACACTTGGATATTTGTTGCTTGAAGTTCATCCACTGACTTCAGTATCCCCTGCCTCCACCTAGAAACATTGTAGGCAGGAACTGCAGATGCGTTTTAAACTGAAGATAGAAACAAAATGCTGGAGTAACTCAGCGGGACAGGCAACTTCCGTCCACGAGTAGTTGCTCTACTCAACAGCCAAAAATCTGTAGCCTCCCTTTGATCTGGTATTTTGTTGGTTCACATGCTTGACCAATGGTGTTTTATCATTAATGTTTTATTATTATTAATGTTTAGTGTTTTATGAGTCACTCGTAACTGTCACTGTATGTCATGTTGTTACTTGTGGGCGGAGCACCAAGGCAAATTCCTTGTGTGTGAATACTTGGCCAATAAACTTACTTACTTACTTACATCTCCGGATTCCCATTCCTTCTCTTCAGAGATGCTGCCTGTCCTGCTGAGTTACTCCAGCTTTTTGTGTCTATCCATGCAGAAACTTCCTGATGACCATGTGAGCTATTTACAGGATGTAGCATGGCATAGCACCAACTCCTCAACAATCCCTCCCACACACACGAGCTCCATTGATTGGGAAGACAAACATGACAATGGTGTCACCCCCAGATTCATCTTTGACTTGCACCCCACCCAATCTGGAGATAAGTTCATAAATGATAGGAGCACAATTAGGCCATTCGGCCCATCAAGTCTATTCTGCCATTCAATCATGGCTGATCTATCTTTCCCTCTCAACCCCATTCTCCTGCCTTCTCCCCATAACCCCTGACACCCGTAATAATCGAACGTTGCCTGACGCTGTGTTTTTGGTGATGTTAGTAGATTGGATTATTTTCCAAACACACCATGAATGTCCTTGTCCTCCTGCAGAATAATTAAATATTCAAAGTGCATTTGGGACCAGATCGGGGTCTCTGTACAGTACTTCCAACAGTACAGCATTCTCACACTACTGCACTGGAGTGTGCGTGACTGCCTGGCCCTTGGAGTTTGGTGCAGAGGGGGGGTGGGAGATTGCAACCTTCACGTGGTCCGCCCTGTTTCGACTAATGCAATCAACTCGATGTGCAGAAATGGAAGATCAAATAGAACAAGTTGTCCAACAACTTTAGGCTGTGCACGTCACACGCAAGAAGAAGAAGATGGTGCAGAGGGTAGGAGGAAGGAATCCAGCCCAGAATTCTGAAAGAGTTGACATCCTGCAGCATCATTGCAGGATGCTACATCCTGTAAATAGCTCACATGATAATCAAGAGTTTTCTATACGGATAGAAAGCAAAATGCTGGAGTAACTCAGCGGGACAGGCAGCATCTCTGGATAGAAGGAATGAGAATCCGGGGATGATTCCTGACCTGCTGAGTTACTCCAGCGTTTTGTGTCTATCTTTGGTTGTTTTATTTCCAACTTGCCAAATTATTCAGCAGTTTTGTTTAGAGGCATTTAAAGCAATTTGTGTTATTATTTTGTTTTAGTTAGTTCCTGACTGGGTTACTTATTCCCAAAACTCTCAGTGTGAGGAGACCATGGAATGTTCTCGTAACGTATATATAAAATATTGGAATGTGTGTATGTATATAGCCCAAGCTGCCACTGCTCTGCACATGGCCAGGCTGCATCTGAGCATCCAGTTGATGCTAAGCCCTGACTCAGCGCGTGAGTGACTTTCTGCCCAGTGTGTGACTTGGTCTGCTTTCTCTCTGGCAGATGAACCTGGTCTTCCTCATAATCACCCTGCACAAGATGGTGCGGAGTAACAGCTCGCTGAAGCCTGACTCCAGTCGGCTGGAGAACATCAAGTAAGTGCTCCCCGGTGGCGAGGGGTGAGGTTGGAGTCCGAGAAGGAACATGGAATTGGGGGGGCGGAAGGAGACGAGGGTGGGAGAGTGGTGGGCACACAGTGAGGAGGGAGGAGGAGCATGGAATTATGATTGGGAAGAGCATTTCTTAGCGGGCAGCTGGCATCTTGATTATTAAATAAGTATGGCAGGAGGAAGGAGAATATCACCAGCTACTTGTCTGTACGGTTGGAAGGGCACTGTGCGGGTGTCAGGGTTATGGGGAGAAGGCAGGAGAATGGGGTTGAGAGGGAGAGATAGGTCAGCCATGAGTGAATGGCGGAGTAGACTTGATGGGCCGAATGGCCTAATCATAATCATACTTTATTAGCCAAGTATGTTTTGCAACATCCGAGGAATTTCATTTGCCATACAGTCATACCGATAAAAATCAACAAGACACACAAAATACATTTTAACATAAACATCCATCACATTCCTCACTGTGATGGCAGGCGAAAAATCAATCTCTTTGTTCTCCTGCGGTCGGGGGCCTTGAGCCTTCCATTGTCGGGCGATCAAGGCTCCCGTGGCTGGCGGTCGGGCCCTCCACATCGGGGCGATCAACCTCCCGCATCGGGGGGATCTCAGCTCCCCAAGCCGGTCAATCGGACCCCGGGTCGGGGCTGGTCGAACCTCTTGCAGCTTGGAGCTTCCCGACATCAGTCTCTACCCGAGACTGCGAGCTCCTCGATGTTGAATCCGCAGGCCGCGGTTGGAGTGTCGATCCCAGGTAAGTCCACGTCCCCACGGTGGGGCCCAAAGTCAGTCCCGAGCAAGGCCGCTAGCTCCACGATGTTAGGCCACACAGCGACCGGAGAGACGATCTGGAAAACAATCGCATCACCGGCAAGGTAAGGGATTGAAAAAAAGATTCCCCCCCCCCCCCCCCAACACCCCCCACATAAAACAAACCAGAGAACTTTAACACAAACTTTTAAAACACACTAAAAATAACAAAAGAAACAAAAAGACAGACAGACCGTTGGCGAGGCTGCCATCGATGCTTCTATCACTTATGAACTTGTTCACAGCATGGTCAGAGGATGCAGGTCTGGGGATTTATTCACTCCTGGAGCTGGGGTTGGGACGGAGAGAGATTCCATTGCCTGCTAATCGGAGAGGTGCACAATCCATGAAGTACTGGATTACAAAGGGCAGGTCTTGTGCAGAAGGAGATAAAACCTCATTAATGAAACATGATCCAATGGCCAAATCCATGAAAATAAATAAGCATCTCTCATTTGAGAGGAATAGTGAACTCGCCAGCGGCAGGTATTGCTACAGACTGATATTATTCAATGACTAATCAAAGATACTTGTTTAAGAAGGAACTGCAGATGCTGGAAAAATACATTTTAACATAAACATCCATCACATTCCTCACTGTGATGGCAGGTGAAAAAAAGGTAGACAAAAATGCTGGAGAAACTCAGCGGGTGAGGCAGCATCTATGAAGCAACGGAAATAGGCAATGTTTCGGGTCGAGACTTCTTCAGACTGATGTGGGGGCGGGAAGAAGAAAGGAAGAGGCGGAGACAGTGGGCTGTGGGAGAGCTGGGAATGGGAGGGGAAGGAGGGAGAAAGCAAGGACTACCTGAAATTGGAGAAGTCAATGTTCATACCGCTGGGGTGCAAACTACCCAAGCAAAATATGAGGTTCTGTTCCTCCAATTTACGGTGGGACTCACTCTGGCCATGGAGGAGGCCCAGGACAGAAAGTTCGGATTCGGAATGGGAGGGGGAGCTGAAGAGCTGAGCCACCGGGAGTTCAGGTACTTTATTTCCGCCCGTACCTAGGTGCAGTGTAATTCTTTGTTGTTGCATAGGATGTGCACAGTACATGAAGAGTTGCCACGTTTCTGGCACCGACAAAAGTGTTCATTCGATCACTCGTTGTTGTTGGTGCTGGTCCCCATCGCCCGCTCCCCTCTTTGTTCACCCGCCCAACTTCAGCCTCACTCCCAGGAAGTCCAACTCTGGGAAGAGGAGGATCCACACACAACTATCTCACCTGATGTCCGAGTCTGCCTGTTGATAAAGGGGAGGCCACATGCTTGGGCATTGAGGGGGGGAGAGAGGTGGATCGACAGTAAAGATGGGCCCCCCTTGCCAACTGTGACAATGGGGGTTTGAGTAGACTTTGGTGTCTGACCTTGACGTGGAGTGAACGGTTGCTGAAGGTGTCACACTGAGGAGGTATTCCACCCTTTTTACACTTGGAAATTCCTCAGAAGCGGCACGGTGGCGCAGCGGTAGAGTTGCTGCCTCACAGCGCCGGAGACCCGGGTTCGATCCTGACTATGGGTGCTGTCTGTACGGAGTTTGTACATTCTCTCCGTGACCTGCGTGGGTTTTCTCCAGGATCTCCAGTTCACTCCCACACTTCAAAGATGTACAGGTTTGCAGGTTAATTGGCTTGGTATAATTGTAAATTGTCCTTGGTGTGTGTAGGATAGTGATAGTGTGTGGGGGATCGCTGGTCGGCGCGGACTCAGTGGGCCAAAGGGCCTGTTTCCATGCTGTATCTCTAAACTAAACTAAACTAAAATAAAATAAACTAAACTAAACTAAACACTGGCAGCAAACCAGCCTCTGCCGTGTAGTACCACATGCACGTGTTGGCGGACACATGGTTCTACCATCTCTACTTCTCAAGTTTGGAAACTCCTGCTGATATCTACAGGAACCTGGCACAGTCAGGATTTCATCTACTGTAGACCTGTGGCCTGGCTGTGAAAATCAGTCTAGCTTTGTATTGGCATGTGGCGCTCAGCTCATTAAACAAGCATGACTCACTAATGTGTCAAACAATGTTATGGGGTAAACGAGGCTCACGGGCGCTGTGAGGCTTAATGCATGGCAGCACCAGGTCTCAGTGATGGGACTCTAGCCTTTTCTCTCCTTCTGGCCTCTTCCTGCCAAATGTAGACATTCCCAATCTGAGGGAAGTCTTATCCTTCAACGGGCAGTTCATCACGATCGGGTGGAGCGGTGGCACAGGTTGTCTGTGTGGAGCTTGAAACCCAAGCAGTCATGCTCTTCCTGTGACTGCTCGGGTTTCCTCCGAGTGCTTTGGTTTCCTCAAAGTCAGTCAGTTTAGTTTATTGTCACGTGTACCGAGGTACAGTGAACAGCTTTTGTTGTGTGCTGACCAGTCAGCGGAAAGACTATATGTTTAAAAGGAACTGCAGATGCTGGAAAAATCGACGGTAGACAAAAATGCTGGAGCAACTCAGCGGGTGAGGCAGCATCTATGGAATATTCCTTTGCTCCACAGATGCTGCCTGACCCGCTGAGTTTCTCCAGCATTTTTGTCTACCAGCGGAAAGACAATACATTATTACAATCGAGCCGTTTGCAGTGACATGATAAGGGATAAGAAATGTTGTGTCAGACTGGAGATTTAAGAGTGTGGGCTGATTGTAACGTGTGATTGTAGATTTGCTTTTGTGGCTAGCGCGCAAATAGTCACCTGCATTAGGCACCAACTTGGACGCCATCCAAAACAGATATATCAGCAAAGACAGGGGATTTGCTGGGTTAATTGGCCCAATCACTGTAGTTGAACGTGGGAGGAGGTGGGAAGAATTATTGGGAGCAATGGGGAAAGGAAAATGGGATTTGTGTAATATTCATATAAATGAGCGGTTGATGGTCGGAGCGTAATTGTTTCCACGATTTTGAACAGCATGATTCTGGCATTGCTCAGCACTTTCCAAATCTAATTTCTGCCGTGAAGATTAGTGTGCATGCATTATATACGATACAATAGAACTTTATTTATCCCAGGAGAGAAATTGGTCGGCCAACAGTCATAAAACACAACAAGATCCATGAAACATGAAATATGAAATTAAAGTGATGAGTGGAAAGGATTGGGGCGTGCAAAGATTGGGGGGAGGGGGGGGGGAGGGGGGGGGGGGAGCCAGTCTACCCCACGACAGAAGGGGGAGGAGTTGTACAGTTTGATAGCTACAGGGAAGAAGGATCTCCTGTGGCGTTCTGTGCTGCATCTTGGTGGGACCAGTCCATAAGCATGAGGATGAATTTCTACATTCCCTTATTGGTTTTTAGATGGTCAGTATTGGAGGGTAGTTTGTTGATTGTTGTTTCCAGTGAATATATAGCTACAATGTTAGACATGGTTCTTCAGTTCATGTTATCGGAGCAGAATTAGGCCATTCAGCCCATCAAGCCTACTCCACCATTCAATCATGGCTGATCTATCTTTCCCTCACATCCCCATTCTCCTGCCTTCTCCCCATTTTTCTTTAATGGGATTTAACCACCAAAACAGTTTGTTAGTTGCGATACTGGTTTGGAAATTCAGATGTTTAAGAAGGAACTGCAGATGCTGGAAAATCAAAGGTAGATAAAAATGCTGGAGGAACTCAGCGGGTGAGGCAGGATCTACGGAGCGAAGGAAATAGGCGACATTTCGGGTCAAGACCCTTCTTCAGACTGATGTGAGGGTGGGGGGGGGGGGGGGCGGGAAGAAGAAAGGAAGAGGCGGAGACAGTGGGCTGAGGGAGAGCTGAGAAGGGGAGGAGAAAGCAGGGACTACCTGAAATTAGAGAAGTCAATGTTCATACCGCTGGGGTGCAAACTGCCCAAGTGAAATATGAGGTGCTGCTCCTCCAATTTACGGTGGTCCTCACTCTGGCCATGGAGGAGACCTCCTCACCCGCTGAGTTTCTCCAGCATTTTTGTCTACCTTGGAAATTCAGATACTTGGATAGACAACATGGAGATGCAAGTTCAAATCCCACCATGGTGGCTGTGAGGTTAACTTCAGTTAATTCAGTCATATGGAATATAATAGCTGTATCATGGATGGGGAGTTTGAAACTTCCAAACTGTCCTTCATAACGCCCTTCAGGGAAGGAAGTTTGTGGGAGATGCGGTTGGGGCGAAACTGCCCTCTGGGAGAAAAACCACTACGCTAAAACCTTTTTTTTCCGACTATGGAACTTAATATTGATTTCACTGAAACTAAACCACATTGGTGGAAACATAAGCGATGCAGATGCTGGAATCAAGATCAGCAAAGAAAGGTCCCAACTCGAAACGTTATCTATCCACGTTCTCCAGAGATGCTCCTTCACCAGCTCCAGCATCGTGTGTCCTTTTGTGCAAACCAGCACTTGTCTCTGCAACAAATCGTCCGCTTGACAAGCCCAGTGGGTCAATCAGTATCAGTGGCGGAGAGGAGTGTGGGGTGGGTGGGTTGGGGGAGTTGAGGTTGGGGAGGAATTGACAACATTTTGGTTTGAAACTGGACCTTGGGGCCTGATGCAGGGTGTCAATGAAAAGCAATGACAGTTCATAGGTTCACAGAGTAGAATTAGGCCATTCGGCCCATCAAGTCTACTCCACCATTCAATCATAGCTGATTTATCTCTCCCTCCTAACCCCATTCTCCTGCCTTCTCCCCGTACCCCCTGACACCCGTACCAATCAAGAATCTATCTCTGCCTTAAAAATATCCATTGACTTGGACTCCACAGCCTTCTGTGGCAAAGAATTCCACAGGTTCACCACCCTCTGACTAAAGAAAATCCTTCTCATCTCCTTCCTAAAAGACTGTCCTTTAATTCTGAGGCTATGACCTCTAGTTCTAGACTCCCACTAGTGGAAACATCCTCTCCACACCCACTCTATCCAAGCCTGTCACTATTCCGTACGTTTCAATGAGGTCCCTCCTCGGGTGAGTCCCTTCACTCGAGTGACTCGCAACCACCTCCGCATGGCCAATGAAAAGCCCACATCCTAAAAAAACTAAATAGTTGAGGAACGGTTAATTTTGAGAATGTTTTGTGTAATATTTTGCATCAGTTTGTGCCAGGCACTAGGGGGCAGCCCCTGTTAGAGTTTGTAATTAAATACCGAGGCAGGGTTAGCAAGCAGCCTTATGTTCATTGACTGAAGGTTAGTCCAACTGTAATCAGAATATGAATATGTTCAACGTGTAACTAATACAAAGCATCCGTGGAGAGTCGAGGTTAAGATTGAGCTGACCTCAACAGAGCGAAGGCTTGCAGATAAATTGGCCAATTCTGCCCGTGGATTGACAAAAGCTGTGTAAGAAGGAACTTCAGATGCTGGTTTAACCTGAAGATAGACACCCAAGCCATCCACAGTTAACAGATACAGGATAAAGGATATAATGTTTAGTGCTAGATATGAGAAAAATATACATCTTCTAGATGAGCTGGGATGTACCTCAGTGATGTCTCCTGGGGTCATCGGGTGTTTCGAGTCTCACAACATCAGACACCCTCGCCCAGGCGACCCAGCCGGGGTTGATCAGTCCCCGACTTGTGTCTGCAGGGGTTGGGAGACTCTAGTGCATGGGGTCTCCCAACCCCTGCAGAGTAGTTATTAGATAAAGTCCAGTAAAGTCTGATTCAGGATGTGTAAGAAAGAACTGCAGATGCTGGTTTAAACCAAAAATACACACAAAAAGCTGGAGTAACTCAGCGGGACGGGCAGCGTCTCTGGAGAGAAGGATCTGTGCAGAAGGGTCTCGACCCGAAACATCACCCATCCCTTCTGTCCAGAGATGCTGCCTGTTCCCCTGAGTTACTCCAGCTTTTTGTGTCTATCTCCGGTTGACAAGAGCTGGTCAAAGACAACACTCAACAGCTCCTCTTGCTGGAACAAGCACATGCCGATAGGGATTAGGAAATATCGGGGGCAAATAGAAATAATGGGAAACGTTTAATAACCACTCATAGAAGAAGATAATAGGATATTGGATGACAAGATATTGTCAAGCTGGAAAGGGCGCGGAGAAGATTTACGAGGATGTTGCCAGGGCTAGAGGGTCTGAGCTTTAGGCAGAGGCTGAGTAGGCTGGGACTTCATTCCTTGGAGCGCAGGAGGATGAGGGGTGATCTTATATAGGTGTATAAAATCATGAGAGGAATAGATTGGGTAGATGCACAGAGTCTCTTGCCCAGAGGACATAGTCTCTTGCCCAGAGTAGGTGAATCAAGGACCGGAGGACATAGGTTTAAGGTGAAGAGGAAAAGATTTAATAGGAATCTGAGGGGTAACTTTTTCATACAAAGGGTGGTGGGTGTATGGAACGAGCTGCCAGAGGAGGAAGTTGAGGCTGGGACTATCCCAACGTTTAAGAAACATTTAAACAGGTACATGGATCGGATAACTTTTTCGATCTCGGAGAAAACCCGCGCAGGTCACCGGGAGAACGTACAAACTCCGTACAGACAGCACCCGTGTGTGTCACGATTTGGAGCGATGTGGATCAAATGCGGACAAATGGGTCAGGTTTAGATAGGCACCTTGGCTGGCATGGACGAGTCGGGCTGAATGGCCTGTTCCTGTGTTCTATGATTCCATCACCCGGAATTGGCTATGGAGACTAGCAAATGGATCAGTGCTGGTGCATTTTGCACCTGCTCTTCCTATTTTGGTTAATTGGTTTTAATAAAATGGTTAGTAAAACATATTACGGCTGCAGATTCCATTTGGTATATATCAGGGCTTTGCATTTTCTACTGAATCCTTTAAGGTCATGGATTCATCCTAGTAGAGGAATCTAGGGTTGGTTCTGCAGCATTTTGTCCAGTGTTGAACTTTGAACGGTGAGGTACATCCTGCTTGGTCCCCGGATAAACTGAGCTGGCTGCAGTGCCAGCCGACACCAGTAGATGGTGGCTCTAACTGCAGCTGACAAAGGCTGGTGCTATTTCTCTGACCTTGTACCTGTTACGTCTCACCTCTGAAAAGATTCGAGGAGGAAGGAACTGCAGATGCCGGTTTAAACCGAAGACAGACGCAAAGTGCTGGAGTAATTCCGCGGGGACAGGCAGCATCTCTGGAGAGAAGGAATGGGTGACGTTTCGAATCGAGACCCTTCTTCCGACCGAGAGTCGGGGGAGAGGGAGATACAGAGATAAGGAAGTGTAAGGTGTGAAAATGAGAAATCAAAGGGGGTGAAGGTCAAGGACAATGTAGAATAAATCATTGTTAGCTCGGAGAAGATAACAAAGCAAACAGATAAAATGTCCCTGTCCCACTGAGTTACTCCAGCATTTTGTGTCTATCTGAAAAGTGTTGCTCCCTCCCTGCTCAACATTCCTAGATTCAAAATATGTAAATTGTGGAATAGTGTAATAACAAGGAACTGCAGGTGCTGGTTTACCAAGGAAATGCACAAAATGCTGGAGGAACTGAGCCGGTCAGGGTAGGTGACGTTTCGTGTCGGTCACCTATCCATGTTCTCCACAGATGCTGCCTGACCCACTGAGTCACTCCAGCACTCTGTGAAACGTCACCTATCCATGTTCTCCACAGATGCTAACTGACCCGCTGTGGAACTCATCTCTTTCCCCAATCCCCCTGGGGAAAGAAGTCACAAGCAGAGGTTTGGCAGTAACAATTGGCAATTATCCAATAGTTGTGGAGGCCAAGTCAATGGATATTTTTAAGGCAGAGATAGATAGATTCTTGATTAGTACGGGTGTAAAGGGTTATGGGGAGAAGGCAGGAGAATGGGGTTAGGAGGGAGAAATAGATCAGCCATGATTGAATGGTGGAGTAGACTTGATGGGCCAAATGGCCTAATTCTGCTCCTAGAACTTATGACCTTAAGAACACTACACCAAGCCGACCTGAGCCAGGACAGAATTGGCCTGGTTTTCTGCACCCCAAGTGCTAGCCTCGATTCAGTGGGTTGTGTTCAGTAAACAGCGCGGCACAGCGGCACAGCAGTAGAGTTGCTGCCTTACAGCGCCAGAGACCCAGGTTCGATCCTGACCATGGGTGCTGTCTGCACGGAGTTTATACCTTCTACCTTCTGTGACCGAGTGGGTTTTCTCCAGGTGCTCCGGTTTCCTCCCACATTTCAAAGACGTGCAGGTTTGTAGGTTAATTGCCTTCTGTAAATTGCCACTAATGTGTGTAGGTTCGAACTAGTGTATGGGCGAGTCGGGCCTGTTTGCCAGCAGCGTCCCAGCCCTGTGCTTGGGCTTGGACTCTGGACAACTCTGAGCCAGCTCAACGCCCAGAGCAGATGTTGAGATGTTTCCACCAGTGGGAAGTCTCGAACCAGCTGGAGAAAGGGGGACTTCTCGCTACGGGAGGGAGGGAGGGAGGGAGGGAGGGAGAAAGCACCAGGGTAGAATATGTCGACTTCAGGCCTAGAGTTTAGTTTAGTTTAGTTTATTGTCACGTGTACTGAGATACAGTGAAACACCTTTTGTTCAATGCTAACCAGTCAGCGGAAATACTATACATGATTACAATCGAGCCGGTCACAGTGCACAATGCATGATAAAGGGAATAACGTTTACATCTCGGAGCGCTGTTCTGATCAACTGCAGTCCCACAATCTGATCCTATATGATTCACTTCCAAAGTGTTTGACTAATGGTTGTTTTTTTAAATATGGAGTGATGGACACGTAATGTTCTGAAGTTCATAAAATATTTGCGTAAACTATCCTAAACTAGTGCAGGATCAAGCCAGCAAAATCAGATCAACGATAGTCCGTGGGTCTCCAATGAGGTAGATGGCAGTTCAGGACTGCTCTCTAGTTGTGAAAGGATGGTTCAGTTGCCTGATAACAGCTTAGTTGAAGGTAACGTTTGCCCAGGACACTCGGGCTCTTTAAAACAACTGGAGGCTGAAGCACTGAGCCTAAAGCAGGAGCGGAATTAATCATCTCAGACCCCCAGGCCAACTCAAAGCTCAATCTGATCATGGCTGATCTGCCCCGGGCATCATGGCTTCTCTGCCAGTTCCCCTCAGTCCTCAACTCCCTGATCTTTTATGTTTTATCTCCTGTTAAGATGCGCACAGCGTCCCAGTCTGCATAACACTCTGGGGTTTCCAGAGAAACCCAGAGGCTCACTTCCCTCCAAGAGAAGAGGGGTTGGTAGATGACGGGGAAAAATACAGAGCATCACAAGCTGATAGCATGGATAGGACAGGTTTGGAGGGGTATGGACCAAACGCGGGCAGGTGGGACAAGTGCACCTGGGACAGGTTGGCCGGTGTGGGCAAGTTGGGCAGAAGGGCCTGTTTCCGCACTGAATCACTCTATGACTCTATGATACACCAAGTGAGTTGTGCCGAGCTTCTTGGAAGCAGCAACTGGAAGAGGTGGAGAGACTGTCACTGTGGTGGTACAATCTGTGGGTCAACACTGGGATATTGTCCATGGCTAAAGTACAAGGTAGAGATTGTTCTGCAGGGTCCCCTGTCGTGGCCATACCTTGAGCATTACATTCAATAGACAGACAATAGGAGGAGGAGTAGGCCATTTGGCCCTTCGAGCCAGCACCGCCATACAATGTGATCATGGCTGATCATCCCCAATCAGTACCCTGTTCCTGCCTTCTCCCCATATCCCCTGACTCCACTATTTTTAAGAGCCCTATCTAGCTCGCTCTTGAAAGCATCCAGAGAACCGGCCTCCACCGCCCTCTGAGGCAGAGAATTCTACAGACTCGCCACTCTCTGTGAGAAAAAGTGTTTCCTCGTCTCCGTTATAAATGGCTTACCCCTTATTCTTAAACTGTGGCCCCTGGTTCTGGACTCCTCCAACATCGGGAACATGTTTCCTGCCTCTAGCGTGTCCAAACCCTTAACAATTCCGTTCTGGTCAATGGGCCAGTGAGCACTTGGCAATGGTGCAGGGAATGGCTCCTGGCCATGCAGAGGAACTGGACTATCAGAGCCCAGGAGAGCTTAGATGGTAAGTACATCAACTCGGAACAATCTGCAATGTGACCAGTCAATGATAAGTGCTGTGTGATAAGTCCTGGTGCCAGGAAAATGAGGTACATCCTGACAAAAGGAGAGATTGAGAGTGATATCAAGATGAAGACCTCCACATCAATGCCTGGAGTTGGCTGTGGAGATACAGCTGCCAACCTCTAACATGGGTCAGCATCCTTCAGGAAATAAGGATTCAGTTCCAGGACACTTCCTGGAGACAAATTGGAGAGGCTTCAAGCAATTGCGTTTTTTCTCCATTTTGTAAGAATATTCTAAAAATTAATTGGAAAAAATAGGGGGGTGGGTGGGGGTGGCTGAGTGACTGCCATGGATCGTCAAGCAAGGTAAGAACGTCTGGTCTTTGTGATATGCAGCTGGGCGAAATAAAACAAACCGCGGGATCTGTGGAGAGAAGTGGATTGCTGATGTCCCAGGTCAGGACCAATTTTCAGTGATGGAGTGGAGGGGGGAAAGCTAGTAAATAGTGGGGCGAGGAGGGGTGGGAGCGAGCAAGAGCAAGCAAGGGATGAGTGGATTCAGGTGGTGAGAGGTTGATCGGTGGGAGAGAGATGGGTGGAGATAATAATCAAGACTGGAGGTAAAGTGGAGAAGATGAGAGGGTGCAGATATGGAACCTGACAAGGAAGGCAGATGAAGGGGTGAAATGTAGAACCATCGGGAGGGATGGTAGGTGGAATGGAACAGGATGGAGGGGTAGGGGAGACATATGGACCCAACGTGGGGAATGGTGGAAGATGAATGGATGTAAGGGACTAGGATAGGGGGGCATGTGGAGGAGAAACATAGACGTGGGCAGCACGGTGGTGTAGCGGTAGAGACACGGCCTTACAGCGCCAGAGACCCGGGTTCGATTCTGACCGCGGATGCCGTCTGTGCAGTGTTTGTACGTTCTCCCTGGGACCACGTGGGTTTTCTCCAAGTGCCCTGGTTTCCTCCCACATTCCAAACACATTTAGGTTTGCAGGTTAATTGGCTTCTGTAAATTGTCCCTAGTGTGTAGGATAGAACTAGCGTACGGGGTGATCGTTGGTCGAAGCGGACTCGAAGGGCCGAAGAGCCAGTTTCCACGCTGTATCTATTTTTTTTAATGTGAGGGAGGGGGGGTGGTATTGAAACTGGGCAGATGGGAAGGGAGGGAAGTGACCTTGGATTGGGGAATGTTTCTGCCAGTCAGTGGTGGAAGAGTGGGAGGAGGAAGATGGGCAGTTGGAAATAGGAGATTATGTGATGAAGAATTCCAAGACAATTCACAGAATTGTCAAGCTGTCTGTGGGAGGGAAGCCAAAGCTCAGATGATGCGTGGGAGGAACAGTAGTTCCTGCAGTCGGGTGAGGCAGATGGACCCAAACAGTTTGTGTTGACCCAACCCAACTGGGGTTGGCGAAAGTGGTTGCCCTTGTAAAGCAAAGGTCGAGAATTTGCCTGTCCACAGGGCATACATCATTTCTTTGACCCATAAAGTCACGATAGCTGGAGTTTGATGGACCTATTTCCTTTTCATTGATATGTTTAAAGGTGTAGAAAGGAACAGCAGATGCTAGTTTCCACCAATGCTGGAGTAACTCAGCGGGACAGGCAGCATCTTTGGAGAGAAGGAATGGGTTTTCCTCCATTTCTTTGGTCATCGTCTGCTTTGATCTGTCGTTTTCACACCTTACCCTTCCATATCTCTAGTTTCCCTCTCCCCGACTCTCAGTCTGAAGAAGGGTCTCGACGCAGAACGTCACCCATTCCTTCTCTCCAGAGATGTTGCCTGTCCCGCTGAGTTACTCCAGCATTCTGTGTCTGCCGTGAGGGTTGAAGGATTTTTTTTTTTTCATCTGGGGTCTGGTAGACAGTACAGGAATGTTGGAAGCAGGAACGTATCACATTCTGTAAGAGCACTTATTGAGCCTGATGGGAACTGGGACTCAGGATTTGGCCGCTTGGCTCTTTGATGTGCCACAGATTTCCATGGTTGACCGTGTCCCAACCAGTTCATCATGTGCCAGGGTGAGGAACTCAGGGAGTCTAGGCTAGGAGATGCTTGCAAAGTCACAGTAGAGTTCTCTAGTTACCCAATTCATTGGGCCTGTTGAAAACTCACGCCCCTAACTCTCGATCCTGGGAACATAATGAGAGACAATCAGGAACAAACAAGTTCAGCGTACAGATATTAATTTCAATTGACTCCTTTAACATTACTGATCAGAATCATCCAACAAACTTCAAACAAACTTTTAACTTTTTACTCGGGATGAAGACATTATGGGACTTCATGGTTAATGTGGTCATTTAAAAGCTGCATCTTTTATCGTTGTTAAGGTTCCAGATCGCCCTAGTGCCTGGGTCTTTACCATAACGCAGGCCTCAACTCTAGGCCAAATCCCCCCCGTGTCTGTTGACCCTCCCTGGGTCTAATGATTGATCTGTGCCTGTTCCCTGATATGTGGGCCTTCCCTGGGACATAGAAACATAGAAAATAGGTGCAGGAATAAGCCATTCAGCCCTTCGAACCAGCACCACCATTCAATATGATCATGGCTGATCGTCCAAAATCAGTATCCCATTCCTGCTTTCTCCCCATATCCCTTGATTCCTTTAGCCCGAAGAGCTAAACTTAACTCCCTCTCGAACACATCCTGTGAATTGGCCTCCACTGCCTACTGTGGCAGAGAATTCCACAGATTCACAACTCTCTGGGTGAAAACGTTTTTCCTCATCTCAGTCCTAAATGGCCTACCCCTTATTCTTAAACTGTCACCCCTGATTCTGGACACCCCCAACATCGGGAACATTTTTCCTGCATCTAGTCGTCCAATCCCTTAAGAAAGTTATATGTTTCTATAAGAGTTCCTCTCATCCTTCTAGATTCCAGTGAATATGAACCCTGTGTATGTAAGCTCAGATCTTTCCTGCTCCAGTGCCTGTCCCCGTTGGTGGGTTTGCATCCACTACAGGCCTCTCTCTCGCACACTCGGGCTTTCCGCTGGACTTGTAGGTCCAGTGAGCCTGCTGTCCTGTTGCCTCGTGAGCCCTGCTTTGAGTTTGACCATGAATATCTGTCAAAAGTCTGGAAGTTCGGAGATGGGAGTTTGTGGATGGGCCAACACCTGTCCAAGCTGCTGCATGCTGCATGTTCGGAGTGAGTTAACTATATCGTCCTTCTTGTCTCTCTCTTTTTTTTCCCTTTTCCTGTTAATTTTCATGCTTGCTAGTTACCCCATATGCGATGGCTACTATAGTATGGATTTGCCTGGGTAAGAAAACCAACCAGTGCTTTAAGTTCAGAGCTTTGTCTTCCTCATTTTCCCACCCTTCGGAACATTGGTGAACACACAGAGCCGGATCCAAGGTGTGTGCATTTGGGGCCATTTCTCAGCCGTGTCACTGGCTATCAGTGGAAACTATTTCCTGGAGTAACGTCCACTTAAAACCTGATTCTGCTCATAGAAACATAGACAATAGGTGTAGGAGTAGGCCATTCGGCCCTTCGAGCTTGCACTGCCATTCAATATGATCATGGCTGATCAACTCAAAATCCTGTACCAGCCTTCTCTCCATACCCCCTGATCCCTTTAGCCACAAGGGCTACATCTTAACTCCTTCTTAAATATAGCCAATGATCTGGCCTCAACTACCTTCTGTGGCAGAGAATTCCAGATTCACCACTCTCTGTGTGAAAAATGTTTTTCTTATCTCAGTCCTAAAAGACTTCCCCCTTATCCTTAAACTGTGACCCCTTGTTCTGGTCTTCCCCAACATCCGGAACAATCTTCCTGCATCTAGCCTGTCCAACCCCTTAAGAATTCTGTAAGTCTCTATGAGATCCCCCTCAATATTTTAAATTCTAGCAAGAACAAGCCAAGTCTATCCAGTCTTTCTTCATATGGAAGTCCTGCCATCCCAGGAATCAGTCTGGTGAACCTTCTCTGTACTCCCTCTATGGCAAGAATGTCTTTCCTCAGATTAGGAGACCAAAACTGTACGCAATACTCCAGGTGTGGCCTCACCAAGACCCTGTACAACTGCAGTAGAACCTCCCTGCTCTCGTACTCAAATTCTTTTGCTATGAATGCGAACATACCATTCGCTTTCGTCACAGCCTGCTGCACCTGCATGCCTACTTTCAATGACTGGTGTACCATGACACCCAGGTCCTGTTGCATCTCCCCTTTTCCTAATCAGCCACCAGGATCGTAATCACCAGAGGTCTGGATGAGTCCCTTTTTTTCCACCAGCTTCCCAGTTCCCTTGAACAATAGCCATCTCAACACACCCCGTACCTCCATCACAGAGCATCCAGTTATGCTGTCCAGAGGTCACTAGACTCATAATCAGTGGTACTTGGGATGATAATCCAGTGGTTCCTAGTATTTAACCAACCCGATCTCCCGGTGGCTCAGCACTTCAACTCCCCCTCCAATTCCATATCTAACCTTTCTGTCCTGGGCCTCCTCCATGGCCAGAGTGTGTCCCACTGCAAATTGGAGGAGTAGCACCCCGTACTTCGCTTGGATAGGTTACACCCCAGCGGCATGAACATTGACTTCTCCAATTGCAGGTAGTCCTTGCTTTCTCCCTCCTTCCCCTCCCCTTCCCAGCTCTCCCACAGCCCATTATTTCCCCCTCTTCCTTACTTCTTCCCCCCCCCCCACCACCACATCAGTCTGAAGAAGGGTCTTGACCCGAAACGTCACCTATTCCTTCGCTCCATAGATGCTGCCTCACCCGCTGAGTTCCTCCGGCATTTTTGTCTACTTTCGATTTTTCAAGCATCTGCAGTTCTTTCTTAAACATCCAGTGATCCCTAGACATAATCCAGTGGAACCTGGTCTCATAACCCCGTGGTTCATAGACTCATAATCCTGTGTTTTATGGACATTATCCAGTGATCCGCGATCTCATCAAAGGTCTGGAATGTAGGTACCAACTCGGAATCTGGATCCAGAATTGTGTGTATCTGTTCCTGACACATATCCTTGAGAGGATTGTTTCACAAAACCATTTCTCCTGTTGGTTCTCCTGCGTTGCGCTCAGATGGTTGTGCGTTCTCCGAAGTCTCATTCTTGGGGAATCGGCAATATTGGCAGTGAATGTTTTGCTGGTCACCAGGTCATTAAACTAACCACATGCTTCATGGTCCTTGCTCTCGATGTCCACATCAAACCATGGGCAACGACCCTCTGGTCCCAGGTCCATAGTCTCACTGCGCTAGCCTGCAGCCCACCCACTGTCTGACCAAGGTAGTCCGTGCACATTGAACAGGGCACAGTAGATGGTGTGCTTTGAGATGCTAAGGTCACCGACACAATTTCAAAATGCAGCTTCTGACCCATTCATGATTACTAGACAAGTGATCTCTTCATCCATAGCTGACACAATGCAGAGTTAATCTAGTACACATTAAATACAGGGCATAACTGGGGAAGATAGACACAGAGTGTCTTTTTGATTAGGGTTTATGGAGAAAAGGCTAGAGAATGGGGTTGAGAGGGAGAGATAGATCAGCCATGATAGAACGGCAGAGCGGACTTGATGGGCCAAATGGCCTAATTCTGCTCCTAGATCTAATGAAGTGCTGGAGTATCTCAGCGGGTTAGGCAGCATCTTTGGTGAAGAAGGATGGGTGATGTTTTGGGTCGAGACCCTTCTTCAGACCTGGGGAAAATGTCAATGGGAGCAGTACTGAACGTTGGAGGGGTCACTTTGAGTCAGTGATCAGGAGATCATTGCAGAGTGGGGAAGGTGGCAATGATCGAAAAACAAGTGTTAGAAGGATGTCTAGGTTGAGGTGCATCACACCATGTTCCTCTCCTGAAGCAGTTGGGTTGGGTCTGCACTTTACTATACCAATGCATTCCAACATGACCTGTTTCCGCACACTTGTATCATTACTAGGAGAATCATCAAGGATTTATTCTTGACTACTGCATCCCCCTCATCTAACTCTCTTAGTCACTTCATGGGGCTTTCTTGCCTGCTTTATCCTCAGTGACATTTAGCTGTACCACTCTAAACCTTGGCAACCAATTCCATCACCTTCCTTGAGTCATTGACTTGAGTTGATATTACCAATCTCACCCTGGTTACTCGATTAGAGGCATCGTATTATCTTCTCCGTCCCTGCTGCTTCCGGCAACTTGCCATGATGTGGAGTGACCCAGGCATGAATATTATTGTACACACTGCTGTAATAACCCTACAGCTGACCCCCAATTCCAGAGAGGACCAGTGTCTCCTTTTGTCCGTCCGGCAAGATCCCACACATGGCAATGAACATCAGTGTCAGAATCCACCAGCAGCCTCATCAACCCCTCAACCCCTACATTTTAACTCCCATCTACTCACCTAAGTCTTCTATCCCATAACCATTGGTGTGGATTCTCTTTGTGAGAACGAAGCATTGGAAAAGGGCACAGAGGGCTCAAAGAGGCAAGACTTAGAGCAAGAGGGACACTGCGGGAACATGAAGCATTTGGTGCTAACGCTAGTCTGCAGCATCTTATGGACATGTTGTGCAGAACTCATTTGTGAAGCTTTTCTATATAACTGCAAGGCCGGCGACCTTTCTGTAAATGCTTGCTAAGTATCTGGGGCTATCTGGACTCCTTAAGGCTTTTTAACAGAGAAGTTGGCAAAATTGAAAGAATTACAATCTTTCACACCACAGAAACCAAGAGTGTCTTCCATAAGCTCAATTGTGCTATTTATGCTCTATAATTTGTCTCCACTATCTTTCATGTCTGTTCTTCCATGTACTTGTCCATCTTCCCCAGAAAGGCATCCATGTTCTTCAACAGGGAGTCCTTGCCTTCTCGCTCCTTCCCCTCCCCTTCCCAGCTCTCCCACAGCCCACTGTCTTCTTCCTGCCCTGCTCCCCCACCCCCACATCAGTTTGAAGAAGGGTCTCGACCCGAAATGTCACCTATTCCTTCGCTCCATAGATGCTGCCTCACCCGCTGAGTTTCTCCAACATTTTTGTCTACCTTCATGTTCTTCAACAGTTCATTCCATGGGTAGAGAATCATAGAGTGATTCAGCGTGGAAACAGGCCCTTCGGCCCAACTTGCCCACACCGACCAACATGTCCCAGGTACACTAGTCCCAATTGTCTGCGCTTGGCCTATATCGCTCCAAACCTGTCCTGCCCACGCACCTGTCTAAATGTTTTGTAAACGTTGGGATAGTCCCAGCCTCAACTACCTCCTCTGGCAGCTCGTTCCATACACCCACCACCCTTAACTAGGTTAGAGAGAGTGTGAGTTCCTTGCTGAAGTCACGTGAAGATCTCCCCGTTTAACACACTGAGGGCGGGTGTATTCCTTGAAGCATTTTTCAGCCTTGCCTCCTATCCATTTGACACCCATTCCTGACTGACCACGCACTGGGAGAAGGCCGGGTGATCCCGAGTCTCCACAGCTGTCAATGGAAATTGTTAAGGCGGAGAATGTCAGATTCTTGATTAGTGCGGGTGTCAGGGTTATGGGGCGAAGGCAGGAGAATGGGGTTGAGAGGAATAGATAGGTCAGCCATGAATGAATGGCGGGTCTTGACTCGATGGGCCGAATGCTCCTGGAATTATGAACCCAGGCAGCCAGCCCCATGGCTGGTCTTCCAGCCCCTGCCCATTGTACCCCTACAATGTACTAGATGCGTTTATGTTGGGCCTAGTGTTACCTAGTGCTGCCAGAAGGGTTGGTGAGGGGAGTTAGCACTGATTACTTCTGCTCCCTCTCAACAATACCAGAAGACGGGAGCATGAGTAGGCCACTCGGCCCCTCGAGCCTGACCCACTGTTGAAAATCATCATGGCCTATTTACACTGCCCTCAACTCCTCTTCTGTGCCATGTCCACATACCTTTCAATTTGTCAATCTTCCAAATATTTGTTTTCACCTTAAATCTGTCTAATGATCTGGTCTCCATCACTGTCTGGGGCAGAGAATCCGTGAGATTCAGTGCCTTCCGGGCAGCAGAGTAGCACAGCGGTAGAGCGGCTGCCCTACAGTGCTAGAGAACCGGGTTCGATCCTGGCTAAGGGTGCTGATGTAGGGAGTTTCCCTGGATTTCCTCCGGGTGACCCGGTTACCTCCCACATGCCAAAAGATGTACAGGGTTGCAGGTTAATTTGCTTTAGTAAAATATGTAAATTGTCCCAAGTGTGTGTAGGATATTGTTTGTGGACAAGGTGATCTCTGGTCGGTGTGAACTCAGTGTTTCCACGCTGTATCTCTAAACTAAACTAAACTATGGAAGAAATTTCGACACACCTTAATTATAAAGACCGGCTCCGTATATTGTAGAGGTGTCCCCTTGTTCCTGACTCTCCCATTTGGCACACAACTGGGTGAAATCCTTCTGGTGGTCAGTGTGAAGAATTTCCACATTGTGCTCAGGGTGGCTCTCAAGCTGGGGCCATCCTTTGGACCAGACGGTAGTATCCAGCTAACTCCCTTCATCCCATGTCCTCCGCTACCCCACCCCAGTCTCTGCCACTGGAGATAAATTGCACCGCATGGCCATTCACCAGTTGATCCTGTGCAGCCGGCAGCAGCCAAGACAAAACTATACTGTATATCGTGCCAACCCTGTGGAGACTGCATCAGAGGTGGAGTGAGAGTGTGAGTTGGTGGGTCCATTGTGTGTGTGTAGCCGTTTCACTACATCCAACTGCAGCAAGGTGAGTTGGCACTATGTAGCAGTTTGGATCAATATTTGGTTTGATTAACAAGCCCATCGCATCACAGAGAAAAACAGACACACAAGGTGAACAGCCTAGAAAACAGACCAACACGCACGCACGCACGCGCACACACACAGGCACACCTGTACGCACATGCACACACACATAGAAGCACACATATACACACACACACACACACACACACACACACACACACACACAAGCACACACACACACACACACACACACACACACACACACACACACACACACACATAGGAAACACACAGAAAGACACACACACACATAGAACCACACACAAGAACACATGTGCACACACACACACACAGAACCAAACACACACAAGAACACATGTGCACACACACACACACAGAACCACACACACATACAGAAACACATACATCATAAAACTGGAAGGACATTGTATACAGTTTTACACTTGGTTAGGCCACAGCCCAATGGCATGGACATTGAATTCTCCATCTGCAGGTAGCACCACCTATCTCATGTAGACTATCTCATGTAGTCAACACTCTGCTAACATCCTTATGCTTTACTGGTTGTGTGCCTGTGTGAGTGCGTGTGTGTGTGCGCGTGTGTGCATAAAGGCTGGGAAAGTGTACTCGAGGGTTAACATGTGTTAGACAATCTTGTCCTCGCATCTCAACTGGCTCCGTTAAGGTTTTACCGGTCTGTGGTGCAAAAATAAATTGGAAAGTAAAGTTAAGTTTTTTTTCAAAAAGCCTTAAAGAGTGCATTGGCAAGAAGCCCCAGGTTTGAGTTGCTTCTTACTTGTTGATGCTTTTGGACACTTGTGCTGAGTTGTGCCCGTAATGCAATCGAACATTTCACTCACTGCTGATTATCAATATTTCACTGTGTCGCCTGAGCCCAATGTATCTGTGTAACCCAATTGCCCATTGCATCTGTCGGCTCTGGGAAATCACTGGGAATTGTGGAACGATACAGCATGGAACGAGACTGTGCAGCATACCATGCCTCTTTGGTGGAACCATCTCATTCAGCTCATTCCCATAACTCAGTAAACTGTTCCTTCTCAGTTCATAAGGTCATAAATAGATAAGGGATAGTAGAATTAGGCCATTCGGCCCATCAAGTCTACACCGCTCAATCATGGCTGATCTACCTCTCCCTCCTAACCCCATTCTCCTGCCTTCTCCCCGTAAACTCTGACACCCGTTCTAATCAAGAATCTATCTATCTCCACCTTAAAAATATCCACTGACTTGGCCTTCACAGCCCTCTGTGGCAAAGAATTCCATATATTCACAATCCTCTGGCTAAATAAATTTCTCCTCGTCTCCTTCCTAAAATAACACCCTTTAATCCTTAGGCTATTGCCTCTGGTACTAGACTCTCCCACTAGTGGAAACATCCTCTTCACATCCATCTGTCCCATGAAAGTTAAAATTAAATCTAGTTATGCAATCTCTTGGAAGCAGTGCCTCTCATATCGTAACCACTCACGGCTAAAAAAAATCTCTGTATCTCATCTATCTTTAATCTGTATCTCTGGTTTTAGATCCACTCAACCCTCAGGAGAAATACTTTCCTTAAGGAGATACACTTTCTCCTTATTCCCCCATCTGGCACTCAACATTATTCAGAACATCTCGATTGGACCTGTTCCAAACATTCCCTTTTCCAGGAACCCAAGGCTAGATTAACTTCATGACCAGATAAGTTCCAAAGCAAAATCGCCGCATGGAGCCGGGAGTAGACAGGTTGTATTTAGTAGTGGCATTATTTAGTCTTTTGATGCAGTTCTCTCACTTAGCTGGAAATATAACCTTCAAGGAATCCAGTGCAATATTGGAAATCTCCCGATAAAATAATTTGCATCACGCACATCAAGCTGAAAGTATTATTTATTTTATGCTTCAGAGATACAATGCGGAAAACAGCCCACCAAGCCTGCGCCAGCCACGATCACCCTGCAACACTAGCACTATCCTACACACCAGGGAACATTTACAATTTACAATTTTACTGAGGCCAATTAGCCAACAAACCTGCACGTTTGGGCTGTGGGAGGCAATTGGAGCACCCGGAGAAACCCCACGTGGGCACAGTGAGAACGTACAAACTCCACACAGAAAGCACCTGTGAGTAGGATCAAACTTGGGTCTCTGGCGCTGTAAGGCAGCAGCTCCACCGCTGAGCCACTGTGCCAACCTCTCAGGGTACAGGTGTCACTGACAGGACTGGCACTTTATGGCCCACACCTCGTTGCTTTGAGGGTGTGGGCATTTTTGAACAACTGTAATCTGCACAGTGAGGGTATTCTGCAAATGCTAGAAAAGATGCAAAGTGCTGGAGTAACTCAGCAGCTCAGACAGCATCTCTGGAGAACATGGATAAGTGACATTTTGGATTGGGCACTTCTTCAGACTCTTTCAATGCTGTTGGATGGAGATTTCCTGGTTCAGGCCCAGTGACCACTAGCAGAATGGCTATATGTGTCCAGTTTAGGATGGGGAACAAGGAAGACATTAGTGATGGTGCTTTTCCTAATGGCCATTAGTTCAGTGATACAGCACGGAAACAGGCCCTTCAGCCCACTGGGTCCGCACTGACCAGTGATCCCCGCATACTAGCACTACCCCACACACACCAGGGACAATTTACAATTATACCAAGACTATTAACTCTGCAAACCTGTGCGTCTTTGGAGTGTGGGAGGAAAGTGGCCATCCCAAAGAAACCTCACGCAGGTCTCGGGGAGAGCGTGCAAACTCCATACCCGTAGTCTGGATGGAACCCGGGTCTCTGGCGCTGTAAGGCAGCAACTCTACCGCTGTGTTACCGTGCTGCCCTAAATGCTCTAGATGATGGAGGTCATGCATTCTGCACTTGACAGCCTGTTATTTCAAGGCCTTTATATTCCTGCGGGTTTTAACCATATAACCATATAACAATTACAGCACGGAAACAGGCCCTCTCGGCCCTTCCAGTCCGTGCCGACCATTTGTTTTCCCCTAGTCCCATCTACCTGCACTCAGACCATACCCCTCCATTCCCTTCACGTCCATATACCTATCCACTTTACTCTTAAATGTTAAAATCGATCCTGCCTCCACCACTTCTGCTGGAAGCTCATTCCACACAGCCACCACCCTCTGAGTAAAGAAGTTCCCCCTCACGTTATCTGTCCCTTAATTCTCATGTCATGCCCTTGTTTGAATCTTCCCTACCCTCAATGGGAAAAACGTATCCACGTCAACTCTGTCTATCCCTTTCATCATTTTAAAGACCTCAATCAAGTCCCCCCTTAACCTTCTGCGCTCCAAAGAATAAAGACCTAACTTGTTCAACCTTTCTCTGTAACATAGTTGCTGGAACCCTGGCAACATTCTAGTAAATCTCCTCTGTACTCTCTCTATTTTGTTGACATCCTTCCAATAACTCGGCGACCAAAATTGTACACCATACTCCAGAATTGGTCTTACCAATGCCTTGTACAATTTTAACATTACTTCCCTACTCCTATAGTCAATGCTCTGATTTATAAAGGCCAGCACACCAAAGGCTTTCTTTACCACCCTATCTACATGCGATTCCACCTTCAGGGAACTATGCACAGTTATTCCTAGATCCCTCTGTTCCACAGCATTCCTCAATTCCCTACCATTTTCCACAGGTTATTTTTGGCCTCATCAATATTCCTTCAGGTGGCACTGACACATAGTGGAGCAGACACTGGGCCACAGTGGGCATGCAGGGATGCCCAAAGACAAGCAATGCTTCAAGGAAGGGTCCAGTAAGAATGGGAGTGCTTCAACAGGAAGAGTAGACAATAGACAACAGGTGCAGGAGTAGGCCATTCGGCCCTTCGAGCCAGCACCGTCATTCAATGTGATCATGGCTGATCATCCACAATCAGTACCTCGTTCCTGCCTTCTCCCCATATCCCCTGACTCCGCTATCTTTAGGAGCCCTATCTAGCTCTCCCTTGAAAGTGTCCAGAGAACCGGCCTCCACCGCCCTCTGAGGCAAAGAATTCCACAGATTCACAGCTCTCTGTGTGAAAAAGTGTTTCCTCATCTCTGTTCTAAATGGCTTACCCCTTATTCCTAAACTGTGGCCCCTGGTTCTGGACTCCCCCAACATCAGGAACATGTTTCTTGCCTCTAGTGTGTCCAAACACTTCACAATCTAATATGTTATTAAACCACTCTGCTGTCCTGACATCTCAAATGATGTCAAGATTAAAGTGGGTCCCAGCTAATAACTGGATTGCTCTAGTGAACGATGCCATCATATTGAATGAGGTTTGGCCATTACCTAAACAACATTGGAGCCACTGATAGTTCAACCTATCACCTCAGTTGTTGAAATCTATAATTTTTCCATAACTTTATATTTTTTTAAATCATGAAGATTATTTTGAACCATTTTTACTTTTGGTCAGCAACATTAATGCCCCTGTCCCACTTAGGAAACCTGAATGGAAACCTCTGGAGACTTTGCGCCCCACCCAAGGTTTCCGTGCAGTTCCCGGAGGTTTTTGCCAGTCTCCCTAATGATCAAAAGTGGTTTCCGTTTTAAAAATCGGTAATTTTTTAGTCAAAGCCGGTTGCGATGCTAGTCGAAGGTGGTTGCCGGAGGACAAAAACCTCCGGGAACCTCCGGGAACCGCACGGAAACCTTGGGTGGGGCGCAAAGTCTCCAGAGGTTTCTGTTCAGGTTTCCTAAGTGGGACAGGGGCATATCTCAGCTTGACATGAATACCACAGGTTAGGTACAAAGTGAAGCTCCCTTTACACTCTCATGGACAGATATATAGCATGGTTCTAAACAGATTACTTTCCTCAGAATGCCTCCAAATGTATTCAACTGAAAGAGAGAAGGGAGGGGAATCTGTGAAATGTCTGCACACAAACTGACCACACTCTGGTGCATATCCAACAGCCGGTACATTTGGTGCGTTGGAAGGAACTGCAGATGCTGGTTTACACTGAAGATAAGACACAAAATGCTGGAGTAACGCAGCGGGACAGACAGCATCTCTGGAAGAGAAGGAATGGGTGATGTTTCGGGTCGAGGTCCTTCTTCAGACCCGACCCAACCCTTCTTCGACCTCGACCCGAAACATCACCCATACCTTCTCTCCAGAGATGCTGCCTGTCCTACTGAGTTACTCCAGCATTTTGTGTCTTATCTTCAGTGTAAACCAGCATCTGCAGTTCCTTCCAAGTGTACCAAGTGTACCGGCTGTTGGATATGCACCAGAGTGTGGTCAGTTTGTGTGCAGACATTTCACAGATTCACCTCCCTTCTCCCTTTCAGTTGAATAGATTTGGAGGCATTCTAAGGAAAGTAATCTGTTTAGAACCATGCTATATATCTGTCCATGAGAGTATAAAGGGAGCTTCACTTTGTACCTAACCTGTGGTATTCATGTCAAGCTGAGTTATGCCCCTGTCCCAGTTAGGAAACCTGAAAGGAAACCTCTGGAGACTTTGCGCCCCACCCAAGGTTTCCGTGCGGTTCCCGGAGGTTTTTGTCCTCCGGCAACCACCTTCAACTAGTATCTATCTTAGCTGTACACTTGGTCTATCTAGCCTGTAGTTTTTGTATCCACCAGAGACACTGTAATTGGTGCACTGTAAAGCCCAGGCCAGAATCGCTCTTCCCAAACTCCATCCTTAACCTCCGCAGACCTCACCTAGTGCATTGCAGTCAATTTGTGAGCACTACATTCTTGGGAGAATTTTGCAGCCTTAGAGAGGATCTTGAGGACATTTGCTCTGTTGGTAACAGTGATAAATGCCTCGAGTTGGACAGGTTGCAGTGTGTGTGTGTAGGATAGTGTTAGTGTGCGGGGACTCGATGGGCCGAAGGGCCTGTTTCCGCGCTGTATCTCTGAAACTAAACTAAACAATTCAGACACGACACACTGAATATTTGATTAATTCCTCAGCTTAATATATCAGCTTCTTCATAACACACCGCCACAGCCAGTCACACCCACAGACACCAGCCCTTCATGTCAAACACCACCACTACCGCACACACTGCCTATCCCGCTCCAAAACATAGAGCATAGAACAGGACAGAACAGGAACAAGTCCTTTGCCCCACAATGTCTACCTTGACCATGAAGCCAACTTAAAATAATCCCACAGGTAGTCACAAAATGCTGGATAACTCAACTCAGCGGGACAGGCAGCATCTCTGGAGAGGGTGACATTTCGGGTCGAGACCCTTCTTCTAATCCCATCTACCTGCATATGATCTATATCCCTGCCTGTGTCTGTCAAATGCCTCTTAAATGTTGCTATCATGTCTGCTTCAACCACCACCCCAGGCAGCACAGCCATCTACCGTTCTCTGCGTTGAAAAGAAAATTAGACTTAAGAGATGCGGCGCGGAAATAGGCTCTTTGGCCCACTGAGTCCGCACCAGCCATCAATCACCCCGCACGCTAACAATATCCAACACACACTGGGGACAATTTACAATTTACAACCAATGCAAATTAACCTACAAGCCTGTACGTCTTTGGAGGGTGGGAGGAAACCGGAGATCCCGGGGAAACCCACGCGGTCACGGGGAGAACATGCAAACTCCGTACAGACAGCTCCCGTAGTCGGGATCAAACCCGGGTCTCTGGTGCTGTGAGGCAGCAACACTACCGCTGCCCTACTGTGCCGCTCTTGACAATTAAAGCAGAAAGGAATAGACTGATTGGAAGAGAAGCCTAGACTTGAGCTGTTCAATCAATGTCGAAGTCACCGATCGTCAATCTCTGAAAGAAACCGGTCTTTCAACTGTTCCCCGAGAGGCAAGACCACACAGAAACAGGTACTACCCCCGAGAGAACGCCTTTGTCTGCTCCATCCAGCAGCAAAACATCCACATCTCCATTAATGCAGGTCAACTACACTCGAATGGAACATTCATGAGTCTTAGGATCAGAAATATGGCCATTCGGCCCATCAAGTCTACTCCGCCACTCAACAAAGACAGGTCTATCTTTCCCTCCCAACCCCATTCTCCTGCCTTCTCCACATAACCCCTGATGCCCATACTAATCAAGAATCTATCTATCGCTGCCAAATCTATCCATTGACTTGGCCTCCACAGCCATCTGGGGCAATGAATTCCACAGATTCACCACCCTCTGACTAAAGAAATTCCTCCTCATCTTCTTTCTCAAGGTACATCCTTTAATTCTGAGGCTGCGGCCTCTGGTTGTAGACTCTCCCACTAGTGGAAACATCCTCTCCGCCTCCACCCTATCCAGGCCTTTTAACATTCAGTCAGCTTTGATGAGATGATGTGCCAACCTTCTAACTCTCCGGAGAACTGCTCCATCACACGCCTGTAGCGAGATTGACTCATGTTGCAGCTTTGTGGAGATAGTAATGGTGCAGCTGGTGTTTGGTGCTGACTGACTGGGACTTGGGTTACACAGAGCTATTACACAAGTGTTGGTGTGAATGTCTCCGCTGGTGTCTATTCTAATGGAACCTCTTTTCTTTGCTTCTGTAGATATGAGGATGACAAACCGTTTCTCAAGTAAGCTCTAGTGTTGCAATGTCAAACAGCTAGAGCATTCGCTGCTCTCCTGTCACTGAAATCCTGTCACTACCCGCCCTTCAGTCCCCCTCTCGTCCATGTGGTACTGATGAAACATAGAACCATAGGTGGGAAGATCATTTAAAAGCTGCATCTTTGTTAAGGTTCCAGACCGCCCTAGTGCCTGGGTCTTTACCGTATGGCAGGCCTCAACTCACTCAAATCCCCTCATGCTTGTTAACTTTGGGTCCAACGATCGATCTGTGCCTGTTCCCTGATATGTGGGCCTTCAGGAGTAGGCCATTCGGCCCTTCGAACCAGCACCGCCATTCAATATGATCATGGCTGATCATTTCCAATTATTAGGGACTATTTACAATGAATTATACCAAGCCAATTAACCTACAGACAGGTATGTCTTTGGACAGGCTGCAGTTATTGAGGGGAAAATGCACAGAGGAAAGTAGAAATCCACAATCGTTACCCCGTTCCTGCTTTCTCCCCATATCCCTTTTTTCCGTTAGCCCTAAGAGCTAAAACTAAGTCTCTTGAAAACGTCCAGTGACTTGGCCTCCACTGCCTTCTGTGGCAGAGAATTCCACAGATTCACAACTCTCTGGCTGAAAAAGTGTTTTCTCATCTCAGTCCTAAATAGCCTACCCCTTATTCTTAAACTGTGACCCCTGGTTCTGGACTTCCCCAACATCGGGGACATTTCTCCTGCATCTAGCCTGCCCAATCCCTTAAGAATTTTATATGTTTCTATAAGATCCCCTGTCATCCTTCTAAATTCCAGTGAATATAAGCCCATGATCCTATGGGCTTAGTGGTGGGTTTGGCGTGCAGGTTACAATGGCTGGCATGTTGCACCCAGCTCTGACCCTGACACTTTGGAAGGTTGTCAAGATCTTGGAGAGAGGACAGAAGAAAAGGCATCAGATATAAAGGACTTCTGTCTTAGTTTAGTTTAGTTAGAGATACTGTGCGGAAACAGGCCCTTTCAGCCCACCGATCCCCGCACACTAATGCCCCTGTCCCACCTAGGAAACCTGAACGGAAACCTCTGGAGACTTTGCGCCCCACCTAAGGTTTCCGTGCGGTTCCCGGAGGTTTTTGTCAGTCTCCCTAATGGTAGAAATTGGTTTCCGTTTTAGTAATCGGTAATTTTTTAGTCGATGCCGGTTGCGATGCTCGTTGAAGGTGGTTGCCGGAGGACAAAAACCTCCGGGAACCGCACGGAAACCTTAGGTGGGGCGCAAAGTCTCCAGAGGTTTCCTTTCAGATTTCCTAAGTGGGACAGGGGCATAACACTATCCTACACACACTAGGGACAATTTACATTTATACCAAGCCATTTAACCTACAGACCTGCATGTCTTTGGCGAGGCTGCAGTTATTGAGGGTAAAATGCACGGAGGAAAGTAGAAGAGGAGGAAGGCAAAATTCAATAGAGCTCCTCAGAATCATAACGTTTCCGTCAAACAAATGGGACGGGGGTTACAGGGGGGTCAGTGTCCAGAGCAATGATGCTCAAGGTACTTGCCAAAGGAAGCAGGGATAGAGGGCAGCACGGTGGCTCAACGTTAGAATCAGCACCAGAGACCCAGGTTCGATCCCGACTACGGGCGCTGTCTGTACGGAGTTTGCACGTTCTCCCCGTCACCTGCGTGGGTTTTCTCTGAGATCTTCGGTTTCCTCCCACACTCCAAAGACGTGCAGGTTTGTAGGTTAATTGTCTTGGTGTCTATGCAGAATTGTCCCGTGTGTGTAAGATAGTGTTAGTGTGCGGGGATCGCTGGTCGGTGCGGACTCGGTGGGCTGAAGGGCTCGTTTCCGTGCTCTGTCTCTAAACTAAAACAAAACTAAACACTGAGTTTCGGAGCGCTGGGGCTGGAGGGTGCAAACATCCTTTTCTTTACGCTGTTAATGAGCTCCCAAAATCTGTTCACTCCTCTCAGGATGGAAATGGTGCTCAGGGGTCAATCTAGATTCTGAAATGAGTTTCTGTTCCAAGTGTAAACAGAGAGGGACAAAATAAATTGATATTGGATTGTCCCTCATGCATAATGCGATAATTAGGCTGCCTGATATCTGCTGAAGGGTCAGGTGTGGATCAGAAGCTGGGACATGTTGGCCGGTGTGGGCAAGTTGGGCCGAAGGGCCTGTTTCCACACTGTATCACTCTATGAGTCTGTGGAGAAGGTGCGAACAAGCAAACCTCTTGAACTGTTGTCTGTGTGGGGACGTTTGTTGCAGGAATTTAACCCAGAGGCAGAGACTGTACAAGCCAGGATAAAGCGTGACTCGGAGGTGGTTAGAATGCACTAACGTCAGGTTAAAGTTATGTCTGTCCATGCTCTGTGCAATTAGAATTCATCTGTGTCTCTGATGTGCAGATAATATATGCACACGCACTTACCCTGTTCACTGCATCTGATAAAGGTGGGCTTGTTGTATTAGAGGAACAAGCCAGCATTTATCTGTCCTCTCAGGTGTACCCAGCTCCTACACAAATACCATCCATCTAAGATAGACACAAACAGCAGGAGTGACTCAGCGGGTCAGGCATCATCTCTGGAGAAAACGAATAGGTGTGGTTTCGGGTCGAGACCCTTCTTCAGACTCATCCATCTAACCTGGGCTACGGTTCTTTGCTGTGTCGATAGATTTAACCCTCACACTGTGGCAACCACCTCGTCCACAAAACTCTTCCCAGGCATTTCTCCTGGCAGAAACTGGAGAATTCAATGTTTGTGCAGTTAGGTTGTTGGCGCAGCGGTACAGTACTCACAGCGCCAGAGACCCGGGTTCAATCCTGACCACGGGTGCTGTCTGTATGGAGTTTGTACGTTCTCCCTGTGATCTGCGTGGGTTTTCTCGAGTTTGCCCGTTCTTACTGCAGTTGTTACCAGTACACAATATAGTTGCCATATTACCTTCTTGACCCGTGGCTCCACCTCGTGCTCCTGTGAAAGGTTGCTGCTAATTCTCGCCAGGGAACTAACTGCTGTCATCTGTTGCTGTGTTCCAGGTCCTGGGCTCTGGGTGCCATTGCTCTGCTCGTCCTGCTGGGCCTCACCTGGGCATTCGGCCTGATGTTCATCAACGAAGAGTCCATGGTGATGGCTTACCTCTTCACCACCTTCAACGCCTTCCAGGGAATGTTCATCTTCATTTTTCACTGTGCTCTCCAGAAGAAAGTAAGAAGCATCTTCACAGTCCTCAAACATTACGTACAGGAACTTGCTTCCATGTCAATGGACACAGGAAGAGAAACAGGGCAGCCACAGGAGGGCAGAGGGTATTGTGTGTTCGATCCTGGCCTCGGGTGCTACCTGTGTGGAGTTTGCATGTTCTGCCCGATGAATTTCCTCCGGGTGCTCCGGTTTCCCTCCACACCCCAAAGACGTGCAGGTCGGGCGGTCCACTGGCTGTGGTAAACGATCCCAGTGGGTAGTGGAAGAATCATAGGGGGAGTCAATGAGCTTCTGAGGAGGAATGAGGCGGGGAGGAATGGGATAGGTGGAAATGTGCTGAGTTCTCACAAAGACTCAAATATCACCCTGTAACCCTACCCCCTGGTCTGGTTGCCCCCTCTCCGCCACAGGTCCACAAGGAATACAGCAAGTGCCTGCGGCACGCTCACTGCTGCAGCCGCACCGGTGCCGGCGTTTCCCACGGCAACCTGAAGACTTCCACCATCCGGAACAGCAGTCGGTACTACACTGGTACTCAGGTACAGAATGCTGCCACAAACAGGAGGATAGCTGAAAAGGTCATTTTCAGTTTGACAGGGTTGTCTCCAGTCCACGTGTGTGCTTGTCCGCTTTCTCAGACGATCGGATCTTTCGCGATAGAGTTGCTGCCTCACAGCGCCGGGGACCCGGGGTCCATCCCGACTACGGGCCCTGTCTGTACGGAGTTTGCACGTTCTCCCCGTGAACCCGCACGGGTTTTCTCCGAGATCTTCGGATTCCTCCCACACTCCAAAGACGTGCAGGTTTGTAGGTTAATTGGCTTGGTGTAAATGAAAATTTGCCCCTAGTGTGTGTAGTGTGCGGGCTGTTTCTGCATCTCTAAACTAAAACTACAAACATTTTGTCAGAGGGAGGGAGGGAGGGAGGGAGGGGGGGAGGAGGATAGTACATCACTGGCAAAGCAAGACCAGGACAACCCACTCCCCTGTCCTTGCAGTCTACCCCTTGCAACCTCTCCTCAGTTGGTTGGTGATTGCCTTCAGCCAGAACTGTCTCCTATTGATGTCCAGCCCCACTACCACCATGGCTTGGCCTGGCCGCTCCAGTTCCTCCCCAGTCCTGATACCAACCACCAACCGCCCTACAGCCCCCAGGGGAGAGATGAACCCTATCACTGAGACATTGGTATTGGGGGGGGGAGGGGTGGGGGTTGTCCGGATGGTGGGGGGCTCCCGTCTTCTCGGGGAACCACACACCCTCATGCTTTAAACCCACCCGCTCTGGTCAGCACTGCAGCCCTGCTCTGGTGGTGCCTACAAGATACAGCCTTGGGTCTGTAACAGGGTGTATAGAGCAATCCTGGGCCTGGAACTGGGTTTATAGGGCAATTTCAGGCCTGTAACCAGGTAGATGGAGCAACATTCAGCCTGTTGTTAGATGCAGAGTTCATCCCTCTCTCTCCTTGTGGGCCCCTCTGTTTCCAGGTTGTTTCTTGAAGAAACTCCCAGGGGGTGATTCCTCGCCCGCGTTAACGTTTGGACTTTGTTTGAGAGTTGGGACGATGGGAGGCTCTACATGGTTTTGAGGTACTCTCGGCTGCCAGCCTAGTCCAACTAGAAAACAGACGCAAAATGCTGGAGTCACTCAGAGGGACAGGCAAAATCTCTGGAGAGAAGGAACGGGTGACGTTTCAGGTTGAGACCCTTCTTCAGACTGAGAGTCAGGGGAGAGGGAAACTAGTAGGGTTGCCAACTTTCTCACTCCCAAACAAGGGACAAAAGGTCAAAATAACGAATAAATTCCCGACAGCAATTCGGTGACCGACTTGGCCGTGGCTGGGTGAATGATGAGTTGGCCCGGGTGCTGGACTGCACACAAAGCCCAGCCGGCGGGCCAGCTGAGGAGTTTTGGCCCGACACCCCGTCCAACTATGAACCGATGATCGGCCACGAGAAGGAGGGGTGGTGGTGTCGGCAGGAAGCGAAGGTCCGAAGGTCGGACAGCTGGCCGGGCTGCCGACCGACCGACAGGGCCACGGGCGAGGAACTGCTGCTGCTGCACTCCATGGGCTTCACTACGTCGGGACGGGTGAGGCGGGGCCCATGCGGCACTCCGACCCGACAGTCCCCTCGACCCGAGTAGCAGCGGTCAAATACGGGACAATGGCGGTCCCGTACAGGGACAAACCAATTTAGCCCAATATACGGGATGTCCCGGATACTACGGGACAGTTGGCAACCCCAGAAACTAGAGATATGCAAAGATCGTTTCAGATGTGAAACCAACAGATCAAATCAGACGATGATGAAGGAAATGGATATTGGTTCATTGTTGGCTGAAGCGAAGGTGACAATAAGAGTTTGGTTACTCCATCTTCTGGAGCCGTTCTCTAACCAGCTGTGTTATCTTGTTAGACCATCGCTCGGAGCCGTTGTCTGAGAAACCGTGTGGTGTGTCTTGTCCCTGTTCCCCCTCTCCACGCTTCTGCCGTTCGCCTCCCTCTCCGTCCCTGCTCCCCGCTCACTGCTTGTTCCACATATCTTGCTGGGGTCTATATAATCAGGTATATACCATCCCTCTTTGGTGGAACCATCTCACTCAGCTCATTCCCATAACTCGGTAAACTGTTCCCTCTCAGTTCATAAGGTCATAACTACATAAGGAATAGGAGAATTAGGCCATTCGGCCCATCAAGTCCATTCTACCACTCAATAACGGCTGATCTATCTCTCTGTCCTAACCCTGCCTTCTCCCCATAACCCCTGACACCCTTACCAATCAAGAATCTATCTATCTCTGTCTTAAAAATATCCATTGACGTGGCCTTCACAGCCTTCTGTGGCAATGAATTCCACAGATTCACCACCCCGACCAAAGAAATTCCTCCTCATGTCCTTCCTAATGGAACATCCTTTAATTCTGAGGCTGTGCCCTCTGGTCCAAGACTCTCCCACTAGTGGAAACATCCTCTCCACATCCACTCTATCCAGGCCTTTCACTGTTCGGTAAGTTTCAATGAGAGGTTAGCCCACTCATTCCTGGAATCATTCTCGTAAACCTCCTCTGGACGCTCTCTAGAGCCAGCGCATCCTTCCTCAGATATGGGGCCCAAAACTGCTCACAATACTTTATATAGCGGTCTGACCAGCGCCTTATAGAGCCTCAGCATTACATCCTTGTTTTTGTATTCTCAACCTTGAAATAAATATTAGCATTGAGTTTGCCTTCCATTCTACCAATTCAACGCAGATTAACTTTTTGGGAATCCTGCACCAGCACTCCCAAGTCCCTTTGCACCTCCGATGTCTGGATTCTCACCCCATTTAGAAAAGAGTCTACGCCTTTGTTAGATGAGAGACAGGGGGAGGGGGGTTGCGCCCCATCTTCCCGACTGTGTTATCGGTCACCTGAGGAATTCATGGAAGTGGGGGGTGGGGGAGAGGGGGGGGGGGGTTCTGTCATTTCTCCACAGTCTGCGTGATGTGGGCCGTTCACTAGTGGTACCTTTGTCTCTGTGACTGTGTTCTTCCCCCCTCTTCCCCTCCCCCCACCCCTCCCTCACCCCCACTTCCCACTAACACCCTCTGACCTCCGCTTTGCAGAGTCGGATCCGGAGAATGTGGAACGACACTGTTCGTAAACAATCGGAATCTTCCTTCATGACCGGGGACCTCAACAGCACACCCACCCTCAATCGAGGTGACCTTCCAACCGTTGCTGGGGCCACAGGCTGGCTTCACAGCTCTAGTCTAGTTCACATTATCTTGGTTTTAATTTAGTTTGGATTAGATTAGATTAAATGTGTTTAGTTTAGTTTGATTTGGTTTTTCAGTTTAACTTGGTTTGGTTCGCTTTTGTTTAAAGTTAGACACAAAATGCTGGAGTAACTCAGCGGGACAGGCAGCATCTCTGGAGAGAAGGAATGGGTGACGTTTCGCGTCGAGACCCTTCTTCAGACTGATCAGTTTAGTTTGGTGTGGTTGAGTTTATTGGCACGTGCACCGAGGTACAGTGAAAAGCTTTTTGTCGCGAGTTAGATAGAGCTCTAGGGGCTAGCGGAATCAAGGGATATGGGGAGAAGGCAGGCATGGGTTACAGATTGTGAATGATCAGCCATGATCACAATGAATGGCGGTGCTGGCTCGAAGGGTCGAATGGCCTCCTCCTGCACCTATTTTCTGTGTTTCTATTTTTCTATGTTGCGTGCTAACCAGCCAGCGGAAAGACATGACATGATTGCAATCGAACCGCCCCAGTGGACAGATACACGATTAAAGCCCTGTCCCACGGTACGAGTTCATTCCAAGAGTTTTCCCGAGTTTGCCCTGATTCAAACTCGGAGATTTACGGGAATGGCCACTCGTCGGTACTCGGGGCTCTCGTGGACATTTTTCATCATCTTGAAAATCTTCACGAGTCTTCCCGAGTACCTGCCGTTAGCGGTAGGAGCCGCTAAGAGATGTCCCCGAGCTCCGACGTACCCGCTATGTTCATTCTCCGTGCTTACCACGAGTTTGATTTTTTTTTTAAACTCGGGAGAGCTCTTGGAATGAACTCGGACCGTGGGACAGGGCTTTAAGGGGAATAGCTTTTAGTGAAAGTAAGAAATATTGCTGTTGCCGTGGAGGTCTAAAAGAGTGGAGCAATTGCAGACCCACCTCTGGGACCAGCACGCAGAGAGTTGCCATCAGGGAACCTGCTTGAAACCTTGTACGTCTGGGCCTGGTGATGAGTTCATAAAGCACAGGAGCGAGAGAAAGAAAATTTCAAAAGTCTTTCAATTATAAAACTGGAAAAAGCAATATGAATGGAGTGACTTTAAGACTCAATGAAGGAGATGAATGGATGATAAAGGGTGGCACAGTGGCGCCACAGGTAGAGCTGCTGCCTCACAGCGCAGGGTTCAATCCTGACTACGGGCGCTGTCTGTCTGGTGTTTGATGTTCTCCCTGTGACCATGTAGGTTTCCTCCAGGTGCTCCGGTTTCCTCCCACATCCCAAAGGCGTGCGGGTTTGTTGGTTCATTGGCCTTGTGTGTAAGGAGCGGATGAGAAAGTGAGATAACAGTGAACTAGTGTGAATGTTCAGGATGGACTTGGTGGGCTGAAGGGCCTGTTTCCATACTATATCTCAAAACTAAATGAAACCTTTGAAATGATAAGTAGGTTTTACAGTTAACATTTTGATCAATTAATTATATTGCATTTAGGTGTATGATCAGATGCTGATCTATATACCCTGCTTCACTTCCTTCTTTCTCTGAAGCAGAAAATTCACGAGGATTTGGAGGTTGAGTATGTTTGAGTATGAGGGGAATAGATTGGGAAACGTACAGTCCCTTGGCCGGAGTAGGGGAATCGAGAACCAGAGGATATAGGTCTAAGGTGAAGGGAAAAAGATTTAATAGGAATCGGAGGGGGAGCTTTTCCACACAAAGGGTGGTGGGTGCATGGAACAAGCTGCCGGAGGAGGTAGTTGAGGCAGGGACTATCCCAATGTTTAAGGAATAATTAGACAGGTACATGGATAGGACAGGTTTAGAGGGATATGGACCAAATGCAGGCAGGTGGGTCTGGTGTAGATGGGACATGTTTGTGGGCGTATGCAAATTGGACTGAAGGGCCTGTTTCCACGCTGTATGTTTCCCTTCCTCCACGTTACTCTTTCCTCTCTGTAACGTGACCTTTCTCGTCTCTTTGCTCCTCCGCAGGGACAATGGGCAATCATCTGCTGACCAACCCTGTTCTGCAGCCACGCTCTGGGGCCAGCCCCTACAACACACTGCTGGCGGAATCCGTGGGCTACAACGCTCCTTCTCCCACCGTCTTCAGCTCACCAGGTATTCATCTCTCCCCACAGCCCAACCACCCAGCCCCAAAGGGCCAGCATTCGGGGTATAGCTGACGTCACACTGAGGTGGAACATGAGGCCAAAATCACGCTGGATAATAGAGTTGGCCGTGGACAATGTGTTCCTCTATAAGCCATCGGGGGGTGAGTGGGTGGGACTGCAGGGACCATGGATGTTGGGATCCCACATCTACTGGTTCAGGGATGTCCCCAACTGCAAGGATGAATGAATGTCCCTAACACCAAGTGATGGCAAACCCCGTGTGTAGGAAGCGAGTGCAGATTCTAGTTTACACCGAAGATAGACACTACATGCTGGAGTAACTCAGTGGGACAGGCATCATCTCTGGAGAGAAGGAATGGGTGAAGTTTTGGGTTGGAACATTTCTTCAGACTGAAGATTCAGACTTCTGTCTGAAGAAGGGTGCCCACTTGAAACCTCACCTATCCATGTTCTCCAGAGATGTTACCGGACCTGCTCAGTTCCTCCAGCACTTTGTGTCCATTTGAGGATTTGAGTATAGGAGCAGGGAGGTTCTACTGCAGTTGTACAGGGTCTTGGTGAGACCACACCTGGAGTATTGCATACAGTTTTGGTCTCCAAATCTGAGGAAAGACATTCTTGCCATAGAGGGAGTACGGAGAAGGTTCACCAGACTGATTCCTAGGATGTCAGGACTTCCATATGAAGAAAGACTGGATAGACGCGGCTTGTACTCGCTAGAATTTAGAAGATTGAGGGGGGAGTCTTATAGAAACTTACAAAATTCTTAAGGGGTTGGACAGGCTAGATGCAGGAAGATTGTTCCCGATGTTGGGGAAATCCAGAACAAGGGGTCACAGTTTAAGGATAAGGGGGAAATCTTTTAGGACCGAGATGAGAAAAACATTTTTCACACAGAGAGTGGTGAATCTGTGGAATTCTCTGCCACAGCAGGTAGTTGAGGCCAGTTCATTGGCTATATTTAAGAGGGAGTTAGATGTGGCCCTTGTGGCTAAAGGGATCAGAGGGTATGGAGAGAAGGCAGGTACAGGATACTGAGTTGGATGATCAGCCATGATCATATTGAATGGCGGTGCAGGCTCGAAGGGCTGAATGGCCTACTCCTGCACCTATTTCCTATGTCTATGTTTCCATCTTTGGTATAAACCAGCATCAACAGATCCTTTTTATGACTGTTTTGAGTCCCTCCTGTGCATAAATGCCCTTCATCACACTGTGGTTACCTGAAACACTGGGGTTGTGAAATTAAGATTGAACTGGAGGTTTTAGTTACAGAGATCCATGTAGCCTTATAAGGAAATGATCTCTTTAATTTAGTTTAGTTTAGAGATACAGCACGGAAATAGGCCCTTCGGCCCACAGAGTCCGCGCCGACCAGCGATCCCCACACACTAAAACTATCCCGCAGACACTAGGGCCAATTTACATTTACACTAAGCCAATCAACCTACAAACCTGTACATCTTTGTAGTGCGGGAGGAAAACGAAGTTCCCGGAGAAAACCCACGCAGGTCACGGGGAGAACGTGCAAACTCCATACAGACAGCACCCGTGGACAGGATGGAACCCGGGTCACTGGCGCTGAGAGGCAGCAACTCTACCGCTGTGCACACATCTCCTTTAAGCTTTAGAACGTAGAAACACCCTGTGGCAGGGTGTTTTGTTTGTTGGGTGGGCATAAGATTGCTGAGAAGGTACAGCCTCATGGTACACCTGTCCTTTAACTGTGTGTGGACACAGAACCTTTGCCCAGGGTGGAGATGTCAAAGACCAGAGGGCGTAGCTTTAAGGTGAATGGGGAACATTTAAAGGACAAAATTATACAAAGTGCTAGAGCAACTCAGCAGATCAGGCAACATCTCTCGAGAACATGGGTAGTTGACGTTTTAGATCCACAGGGGTGGCACGGTGGCGCAGCGGTAGAGTTGCCGCCTCACTGTGCCAGAGACCCAGGTTCAAACCTGACTACGGGTACTGTCTGAATGGAGTTTGCACATTCTCCCCATGACTGTGTGGGTTTTCTCCGAGTGCTCTGGTTTCCTCCCACACTCCAAAGACGTGCAGGTTTGTTGGTTAATTGGCTTTGGTAAAATTGTAAACTTGTCCCTAGTGTGCGTAGGATAGTGCTATTGTGTAGGATAGTGCTAGTGTGCGTAGGATAGTGCTAGTGTGCGTAGGATAGTGCTAGTGTGCATAGGATAGTGCTAGTGTGCATGGGATAGTGCTAGTGTGCATAGGATAGTGCTAGTGTGCATGGGATAGTGCTAGTGTGCATAGGATAGTGCTATTGTGTAGGATAGTGCTAGTGTGCGTAGGATAGTGCTAGTGTGCATAGGATAGTGCTAGTGTGCGTAGGATAGTGCTAGTGTGCGTAGGATAGTGCTAGTGTGCGTAGGATAGTGCTAGTGTGCATAGGATAGTGCTAGTGTGCGTAGGATAGTGCTAGTGTGCGTAGGATAGTGCTATTGTGTAGGATAGTGCTAGTGTGCGTAGGATAGTGCTAGTGTGCATAGGATAGTGCTAGTGTGCGTAGGATAGTGCTAGTGTGCGTAGGATAGTGCTAGTGTGCGTAGGATAGTGCTAGTGTGCGTAGGATAGTGCTAGTATGCGGGCCTGTCTCTACGCTGTATCTCTAAAGTCTAAAGAGAACATTCCCCAAACTATCTCCAGAGGAATCTCGACCTGGAAAGTTCTAGGGAAGGGACTCAAACCGAAACATCATCTATCCATGTTCTCTAGAGATTCTGCCTGACCAGCTAAGTTACTCCAGCACTTTTTGTCCTTTTCTGTATTAACCAGCATCTGCAGTGCCTCGTTCCTACGTTCTAAAGTTGGAACAATGTTTTAACACGGGGAGCTGTGGGTGGTAGTACGCGCTGGCAGCGGTGGCGAAGGCAAAACGCATTGGCGTTTACGAGGCTTTTAAATAGACACAAGGATATGCAGGGAATGGAGGAATATGGATCACGTGCAGGCAGAGAAGATTAAATTACCCAGGAATCATGTTCAATGTGGACATTGTGGGGCCGGAGGGTCTTTTCCCGTGCTGTTCTATGTTCGCAACCCCTGGTTATGAATCATCTCTGTTCCAAACGTAGCCGGGACATTGACAGATAGCTGAGTAATTAACGATGGCTGTCGCACACTCAAACTGCCCATGTTGATGATGATTAACAATTTTCACTTGTGCCTCCTGCTAAAAAATATTTACACTTTCAATTAATGCTCTGATTTAATGCCTGATTGAATGTGACTTTGTGATCTCATTGTCTGTTGTCTCTCTTTCTTTATTTCTCCACATACTTGCACACAGGAACCTACAGAGAGACAAGTAAGCTGCATTGCCTTAGTGAATGTAAATGTTTCATGTTATGGATTCAAACCTTGAAACACCCTTTCATTAATATCCCTCTTCAATATTCCAGAATTTCCCCCGTTCATTTATATTAGAGATACAGCGCGGAAACACTGAGTCCACACCGACCAGCGATCCGCACACACTAGGAACAATAGACAAGTTACAGAGGCCAATTAGTCTACAAACCTGCACGTCTTTGGAGTGTGGGAGGAAACCGGAGCACCCAGAGAAAACCCACACAGCTCACAGGGAGAGCGTACAAACTCCGTACAGACAGCACCCGCAGTCAGGGTCGCCTCTGTGTGCTGGGCTCTGAACTGGACATCAGTCTTGATGTCAGGGCTTGTGCCATTAGTTCATAAGTTCTAGGAGCAGAATTAGGCCATTCGGCCCATCACATCTACTCCGCCATTCAATCATGGCTGATCGATCTCTCTCTTCTAACCCCATTCTCCTGCCTCCTTCTCATAACCCCTGACACCCATTCATCACAGAGAGTGGTGAGTCTGTGGACGTCCCTGCCTCAGAGAGTGGTGGAGGCTAGTTCTCTGGATGCTTTCAAGAGAGAGCTAGATAGGGCTCTTAAAAAAGTCAGGGGATATGGGGAGAAGGCAGGAACGGGGTACTGGTTGGGGATGATCAGCCATGATCACATTGAATGGCGGTGCTGGCTCAAAGGGCCAAATGGCTTCCTCCTGCACCTGTTGTCTATTGTCTATTGTCACACTAATCAAGAATCTATCTATCTCAGCCTTAAAAATATCCATTGACTTGGCCTCCACAGCCATCTGTGGAAACAAATTCCACAGATTCACCACCCTCTGACTAAAGAAATCCCTCCTCATCTTCCTAAAGGGATGTCCTTTAATTCTGAGGCTATGACCTCTAGTCCCAGACTCTCCCACTAGTGGAATCATCCGCTCTATCCAGACCTTTCACAATTTCATCGAGGCCCCCCCCCCCCATCATCTTTCTAAACTCCAGCTAGTACAGAGATGTCCAGCGCCGGCTGTCAAACACTCATGGTATGTTTGTGGTTGTTTGCAGAGCACCCGGTCAACCTGACGAGGGACCCCTGTGCAGTGGACACTCTGCCCCTTAACGGCAACTTCAACAACAGCTACTCGTTCCGAAACACCGACTTTGTCACGGATGGGACCCCGCTAGCCGACTGCCGCCGCAACCTCAGCGATGCCGCCTTCGAGAAGATGATCATCTCCGAGCTGGTCCACAACAACCTGCGGCCGGGCAGCAAGACCTTGCCCGGGGAGCAGGGAGTGCCGGTCAGCGGCGGCGGTGGAGGAGCGACCAGCAGCGAAGACGACGCCATCGTCCCCGACGCCCCCTCGCTCACCCAAGAAGACAACATCGACATCGAGCTGATGTACAAGGCGCTGGAGGAACCTCTGCTCCTGCAGCGCGCCCAGTCCCTACTCTACCACAGCGACCCAGAGCTGGAGGAGTCGGAGAGCTACACGGCTGAAATCACCGATGGCCTCGAGGGCCAGCTCCAGTCCCCAAACAGAGACTCGCTGTACACCAGCATGACCAACCTCAGAGACTCGTCTTACCCCGACAGCAGCCCGGAGGTGATGGGCGAGACCGCACCCCATTCCCAAGGCAACGATGAGGTGTACTACAGCTCCAGACCCAACCTGGTCTTCAGAAGCCAGCTACAAGCCTACTACCAGTCCAGGAGAGGCAGCAACGACGGCTACATGGTGTCGGTGGAAGTGGACGGTTCGATGCCCGAGGCCGACGGACAGATGCAACTGGTAACCAGTCTCTGAAATGAAAAGCGGGGGGTGGGGGCGAAGCAAGGACCTGGGTAGAGGGGGTGCCCTTATAGTTCTGAGGGGGACTGTACAGGGCGGCGATTTGTACAGACAGAGGGCCAAACTTGTTGGATCGCGGCTGCTGGTTTGACTATGTTGTTTTATTGGATGTATCCGACTGTAATAATCCCCCTTGAGAACATCAGTTAGATAAACTACTACCTCCAGCCAACTTCTCCCAACCTCAGGTGGAACTTGGTACATTGGGACATTCCCTGGTTCCACCATGGGTGGCTGAGAACCCAATCCATCACCTCGACAGTCGGAGTGTGGAGGGGTGGGATGGGGTGGGATGAATTGTGACCCTGCCTCCATGCACAGCACACTCGCCTGACCCCACGCTCAGAATACCTTGGTGTCACTAGGAAGGATCGGTGCTAAAACTGAAGACGCCTCTTGGCTTCCCAACTCCCGAGGAGTGGAGCAGATCTTGGGAAGAGGAAGAAGTAACCATGCCTGTAACGGCAGCACCAGCCGTGACATGTAACCAGGAAGGGCGGGAGTTAACTATTGACATGTGCGGGATGGTTGGAGTCTTGAGTGATTAATTATCTCCATCCTGCACCAACAGAGGCTCGGACCACAGCTTCGACAGCCCCACCACGCTGGCACGACGTGCGAAGGGACATTCGCCGCTCAGCAGCCGCCCTGGATGTCTCTCCGCCTGCACGACACTATCGGCAATGTCACAGCGCCGCTGGGTCTATCGTCCCCACTCCGCGCGGCCACCCAGGAGAGGAGGGTGGGCAGAACGAGAAGGAACCTCGTTGGGTTGCAAGGATAATGGTCTCGACTCGACCTGGCAGCAGTACGGCCTGTCCTGCACCCCCCCCCCCACCCCGTCCCACCCAACTGACCACCCACCTCCCTCCACCCCCCCCTACCCGTCCCACCCTCCAGTGCCCTGTGCGCTAGGAGGCTCTGGGGTGGCTGAGGTCAAGGAGGGTGTACACACACATCTCCCGTCCAACAACAACAGCGGCAGAAGACACGGCAAGCGTCTATCCGTGCTGCCAAAGGCCGCACTCCACTGAAGCTCAACAGACGATGTAAATAAAGAGAGAAAAAAATACTAATTTCCGTGCGAGAAGCCACGTTTTTGTTCCCATCCTTTACTTGTTTAAGTTTGGATTATTTCCCACCCACCCCCACCCCCACCCTGCTCCCCGCGTTTGTGCCACTCGCCGGCCGACGGAAACTGTTGTGGTCCACTGATGCCAAGGCAGGCCAGCTCACGCCCCAGTCTCACAACAAGGTCAACAGCAGCAAGGGGAGTTGTGATCGAGGGGGACCTCCGTCCCAAAGTGGACACACTGAACCTGAACTTCAAACAAGCCCATGGCGATTGGTGGAAGCTCATTCTTCTTGTGGTTCCTGGGCCATCGGTCATCTGTGTAATTTTACAAGAAAGGGAAAACAAATCATACACAAAGTGTTTAATGTCCTCTTAAACCTTTTGAGTTCTCAGAGCACAAAATCTTTTATAATCTCGTCATGTCCCCCGAGTATATAGAAGGAGGCAGACTTGACTTCCGTCTTCAGAAGTTGCCTTTCGCCCTCTTCGGAAAGAAGGGACTTTTACAAATGGTGTGTGTGTGTTTAACAAAAAAAATAGAAAAAAATTGCCAATATAAGCTTTAGACACAGGGTGTCGCACACAGTCTGTTCACCGCACTTTCTATCAGTCTGACATAAGTTGCAAGAGTGCACATCTTCAGCCCTTGTGGAATGGGCAGCCAAGTTAATCTGTGCTTACTTCCTTCATCGTGTAGTGTGCTAATCAGACGCTGGCATTGATTGGTGGCTGGGGGCTTGAGATGGGTTCCCTGGTCAGGTGTGGAGCCCCAGAGTGTCCATAATGTGGCACAGGATCCCAGGGAGCGGATCTGCAGCATCAGAGTAGCACCTCCCTGACCAGCGTTGTACCTCTCAGGTGTGGACAGTAGCCTTTGTGATGATAATCTTCCACTCCAGGTCACATCCCCACCTGTGCGCTGCAGTCTGGTCACCCCGTTCCTGCAGAGTGGCGAGCAGAACCCGTCTCCACTCGTGACCTGACGAGCGATTTTTACTTCATTACTTTTCGAGATGCAGTGTGGAAACAGGCCCTTCGGCCCATTGAGTCCGTGCCAGCTGACCTTCACCCCATACACAAGTTATTTCCGTCACAAAAGGGACAATTTACAGAAGCCAATTAACCTACAAACCTGCACGTCTTTGGGATGTGGGAGGAAACCAGAGCACCTGGAGAAAACCCACGTGGTCACAGGGAGAATGTTCAAAGTCCACACATACACGGACAGCGCCTGTAGTCAGGATGGAACCCGGCTCTCTGGCACCGTGAGCAGCAACTCTAGCGCTGCGCCACCATGCCGTTCTTTAGCTTGACCTCCCTGCCCCTGTATTCCACCTCGACCAGTAACGGCGAGGTGGAACGGTACTTAGGGGGTACCTGTTGAGCTGTGACTGACCAGGCTGCATGCTTGGAGATCAGGAACAGGGGTGACCTACCGACCTACCTTCAGTCCATGTTTCTCCCACCCGGACACAGTGGCGTGAATGGCCAGGCGCCTCCAGTGGCCCAAGGCAGAGCTACCAACAGCAGCATCACAACCCCGCGCTGAGCTACACCCATCTTCAGTTCAAAGCACGAGTGGGGAAACCATTTTTCATGCCAATGATGAAGGAAGAAAGCAAGCTAGCTGACTAACAGGGTCTTAACAAAACAAAAGCAGAAGTGGCAAACCCTTCATTTTAAATGATTCTATATACTTTTAATTCTCAACTTAATATAAAATAAGATAACAAAGGGCCAGGCAATATTTGAAATATTGGCTTAGAATCGAATTTTTATACTATATATTGCATTTAATGTATATTGAATGTGATTGGAGAGAATGAGTCTAATGACAATGAGCTGGTTAATATATTTTCTGTTTATTTATTATGTATTCTACAGAATAATATATAAAATGGAAATATTGGTTGTTGTATATGTGACTACAGTCTGGTAATTACCATGTTTGATCAGACATAAGATGCAATTTTGGGGGGGGGGGGGGGTGGGGTGGGAGGGTGGGGGAAGGAGGGGGGGGTCTGTCTCCGTCAGCTCGGCACTTGTGCGAGGAGCGGTGGTTGTCACACGTGAGTGGGCTCTAACCAGAGAGAGAGAGAGCGAGAAAGAGAGAGGTGTTAGCCACAGGTAACCTTTAACCCACAGGTGGGGAGTGTAAGGGCACCCTGAACCCTGGCGACAAACAGAAGGCCAGAAGCTATTCCATTCCCCCACCCCACCCCACCCTTTGCACAGACTTTAAAATCATTTGCTTTTGAACTCAGGACCTAACAACCCGTTCTTCTAAAACGTTTCCCCCCCCCCTCCCCCCAGAGGTCATTCAGTCCCTCGAGTCTGTTCCATCATTCGGATGGACACTCAGACACCTTTGCACCGCCCGTTAGCACGCCCAGCGTGAGGGTTCCAGACACCCACTGGCCTTTGAGGAGGTGCTTCCCTACTCCGCTCTGAAATGGATGGCTCTAACGAGAAGAGGGCACTGCTCCTGGTCTGTGGTGAGGCAGTCTTCCATGCCACACACACTCATACACACTGCACACAACACACACACACTCATACACACTCATGCATACTGCACACATGCACACACACACATACACACTCATGCATACTGCGCACACACACACTCATGCATACTGCACACACATACACACACATACACACTGAACACACACACTCATACACACTCATGCATACAGCGCACACACACACACACACAACACACACACACTCATACACACAACACAAACATTACACACACACACAATCTGTTCATACACACACACTGTACACACGTACACAGTACAGCGCACACACACACACACACTCACTCACACTGCGCGCACACACACACACACACCACACTCACACACACACACACACACACACACTCACACATACACACACACCACACTCACACACATACACACACACACCACACTCACACACACACACACACACACACTCACACACACACACACACACACTCACACACACACACACACTCATACACACTCACACACATCACACACACACACACACCACACTCACACATTGCACTCACACAGTTGGAGCAAGTATCCTTTACGGGTTGCAACAGTGGTCTCCTTGTTGCTGACCGAGCTACACATTGACTTCACCCTCTGCCTCCTTCCTCTTCCCTCGTGAACATTGCCACGTTTAAGAACTCGCCCTGTGCCCTCTCCTCACAAACTCACCGTGCTTGAGGCTGAAGGGAGATTTAATGAAGGCACCATCTTTAATGAAGGTGTGATGGAGTGTGTGTGTGTGTTGGGGGGGGGGGGGGGGGGAGGCTGAGTAGCCAGAGATCACAGCTCTAGCGTAATTGGTCACTGACCAGATGGTTACAGACGAAACACTTTCTCGCACTGTGGCCTGTTGTGCAACCAGACATAAACCAACTGAAAGGGTGTTGGAAAATTCAACAGTAACTTCCAAAAATAAAATTGGACAAATAAGATTTTTTTGCAAAACTGCAGGGTTGTGGGTAAGGAGCAGAGGAGTGGAAGGGGCTGGTAAACTTTGTAAATGATTCAACGCAGCAACAACGGGTAAGAGGCCTTCCTGCCATGTACCATTCTGTGATTCTGTCTTCCATTGCTTCCTGATTCTGGTTTGCCTCTTCCCACCATTGCTGCCTGCTTTGTTAAATCTTGCAGCTTCACCACAAGCCCTCTGTACAGTCCTCCTGGTTTCTTCTGACCAACTCTTGCCACTGTAGAACTTTGGGCTTGGAACAAAGCCCCCGGTGGTGGGTGGGCTGTGTAACTAATCCACGAGGCACTTACTCTCTGGTTTCTGTGTCAGGATGTGTTATATTGGAGTGTCAGACCTGGTACCTGAATGGGACTCATTCCAGGGACTCCCTCTCATTACAATTGTACAATTTTCATTAAAAAAAAATTGGAACCAGCTGTTTCTGAATCAACTTCTTATTTTTATAAAACATTTTCTTCAATCACAGGTGAGCAATGCAGATGAGCAAATTGCAGGCAAACTTTCAGTGTCATTTATTCATTTATGGCCCTGTCCCACGTTCCCCGAGTTACGAATTCTACCGGGTTTTCCCCTTGATTCAAACTCGGAGATGCCAGACGTTGGTACTCGGGGCTATTTTTTTTACTCGTGGACATTTTTCAACATGCTGAAAAAATGTCCCGACTTACCTGATGCCCCGAGTACCAACGGCTGGCATTACGAGCCGCTACGAAATATCTACGTACTCGCCACGGACATTCTCCGAGTTTGAAGCTTTCGTGAGTAACTCCATGGGCTTAAGTCTCCAAAAACTGCATGAGCTGGATATCTGCAATTGGATATCTGCGATTGGTGCAAAACACTCAACAAATTGGATAACATCTGTGGAGAGAGAGAGAGATGGACTGAGTTAATGTTTCAAGTACAAAATCTTTAGTCTGGACTGGGCTGTCACGGTGGCGCAGCGGTAGAGTTGCTGCCTTCCAGCACTTACAGCGTTGGTTCGATTACGTTCTCCCCGTGACCTGCGTGGGTGTCCTCCGAGATCTTCGGTTTCCTCCCACACTCCAAAGACGTGCAGGTTTGTAGGTTAATTGGCTGCTTGGTATAATTGTCCCTAGTGTGTGTGTAAGGTAGTGATTGCCGGTGCAAAGGGCTGTTTCTGCAGCTAAACTCAAGACGGATGTTTAGTTTATTTCAGAGATACAGCATGGAAACAGGTCGTTTGTTCAGGGGACTATCTGGAGTGGCAATACATTTGTTTCCCACTGCACAGACACAAGGTTCTCAACAAGATGTTGAATGTTCCTTCTGCACTGTGAGGGGTGGAGATTTAGTAGCGATACATCGCAGGAACAGGCCCTTCAGCCCACCGAGTCCATGCCGACCAGTGATCCCCGCACACTAACACTATCCTACACTAGAGACCATTTTTACATTTACACCAAGCTAATTAAGACAGTTCCGGGATGCCGAGACTGTCATATGTTGACGGAATGGAGCGGCTGGGCTTGTATACAGTGCACTGGGTTATTGAAACATATAAGATTATTAAGGGATTGGACACGCTAGAGGCAGGAAACATGTTCCCGATGTTGGGGGAGTCCAGAACCAGGGGTCACAGTTTAAGAATAGGGGATAGGGAATTTAGAACGGAGATGAGGAAAAGCTTTTCCACCCAGAGAGTTGTGAATCTGTGGAATTCTCTGCCTCAGAGGGCGGTGGAGGCCAGCTCTCTGGATGCTTTCAAGAGAGAGTTAGATAGAGCTCTTAAAGATAGCGGAGTCAGGGGATATGGGGAGAAGCCATGATCACATTGAATGGCGGTGCTGGCTCGAAGGGCCGAATGGCCTACTCCTGCACCTATTGTCTATTGTCTATTGACATAGCATCGTTTGGCATGTAGGTGGAGTCAGTGACAAAGGCTCAAGGTGACAAAACAAAGATCCCAGAGGTCTAGGATCTTTGGACAAGGGGTGTCACAGAAGGAAAGGAGAGGAGACATAAAATGTAAAGCTGGAGGGGAGGATGTGGGTGGGAGAGGACAAGGGGGAGGAGGGAGGATCTGATCTAAAACCTCACCTGTCCATTCCCTCCATAGATGCTACCTGTACCGTTGAGTTCTCCCGGCACTTTGTGCTTTCACTAAGATTCCAGCATTTAGCTTCTTGCATCTGACAATACAAATGTCACTCATATGAAACAAGTTGTACTTTAATCACACGTAATAGATACTAATAGTTGCTTAATTTCCAGCCTTTACCAGTCCACAAGACTCACCAACTGCTTGGGTTTCTGAATCTACAGATCCAAAAATATCCATCAATAGTTTGGGTGCTAGAGCTACACTTCGAGACGCAGGTGATATTTGTACGTTCGCCCTGTGAACTCTCCAAAGACATACAAGTTTGTAGGTTAATTGGCTTGGTGTAAACGTAAAATTGTCCCCAGTGGGTGTAGGATAATGTTAATGCGCGGGCATCGCTGGAAACGCTGTATCTCTAAACTAAACTAAACAAATAAACAATTTAAAATTTAATTTGCAAAGTATGCTCAAAGTATGACAATATCCACTCAATGTTTTTCAAAAGAACATTCCCCAGTACTTTCTCTTAGCCCGTCTCCCACCTGCATTTTGTAACATGCAACAACAAATAGTCTTCACCAAATAATCACCTGGATCCTCAATTGGCACAGGCCTCCTATGTTGTGGATGCTGAAACCCCTAAACAAAGACAGAAAATGTTAAAACTAAACCACCTGGGCTATTTTAATATACAGATTTGGAAATAGCTTCTTTCCCGCTGTTATCAGACTACTTCTACAATAAGCTAAGGGTGTAGTTACGATCTTCCAATCTACCACTGTACACTTTTTTTCATCTGCACTTCCTTTATAAATGTAATGCCATAATTCTGTTACAGCATATTCAACACTGGTATTTTTCTCTTTGCGCTACCTGTTGTACCTGTCTAAGGCTTGATTGTACACACCATTTGACAGCTTAGCACTCGAAACAGTTTTTTCTCTGGATCTGGCTATACATGACAATAATAAACCAATACCATTACCAATAAAACATTCTCTAATTGATTAGTACGGGTGTCAGGGGTTATGGGGAGAAGGCAGGAGAATGGGGTTGAGAGATAGATCAGCCATGATTGAATGGTGGCAGAGTAGACTTGATGGGCCAAATGGTCTAATTCTGCTCCTAGAACTTCTGAAATTATAAAAAAACAATCAGACAGCATCAGTGGAAAAAGAAGGGTGAAAGTTTTGGGAAAAATAAAAAGTTATTGTAACACTAAATTAGTTTATTTCTCCACAAATGCTGTCTGAAGAGCTGACAGTTTCACTAAGGCAGTTCACCTGGTTTACATCGGGGTTGCTGAGGCATTAGCACCAGCCGATATATATGTTGTAGGGAGGAACTACAGATGCTGGTTTATCTGGTCTGAAGAAGGGTCTCGACCTGAAACGTCACCCACTCCATCTATCCAGAGATGCTGCCTGTCCCGCTGAGTTACTCCAGCATTTGAGCCAATATATATGAACAAGCTGCATCTGCAAACTCGATATCTCCCCACAACAGAATAGGCGTAAGCTCTGCATTTGTAGATCAGTGGAACCGCCTAACGACAGCGTTCTGCCGTGTCTTCAGGGATGTCTGGTGGAAAACATTTATTGGACTGGATGTGGTCCAAGAAACATCCGCTGGGCCATATGTTATGCGTCTCTCCCCGGCACCACCATCTGTACAAAGACTTGCATCTGAATAAATATATTGGTTTTGAACCTCAAGCAGAATCGCTGCAGAATGTATTAACATCAATTCTTTTTTTATTATTCCTAAATTATTTCTACCATAGAGCTGTTTAAACTGAGTGGTGCAGGAAGGAACTGCGGATGCTGGTTTACACCAAAGATAGACACAGAATGCTGGAGTAACTCAGCGGGACAGGCAGCGTCTCTGGGGAGAAGGAATGGATGATGTTTTGGGCTGAGACCCTTCTTCAGATATTAAGGAAATTAGTTTGTTTTGCATGATTTAAGTATTGTATTTGTTGTTTGAATTTGTCATCTTCGAGCCACTCTTCACACCTCTGACACACACTCACACCTGACAGAGCTCTGATATTTAACAATTCACACTTTACCCCTCCCCAATCTTCCCCTTTCTGATGCTAAGCAGCCTATCCTCAGCAGAGGTCTTGCTTTGGTACCCAGGATACCAACGGTACTGATACATTCAAAGAAGATAGACACAAAATGCTGGAGTAACTCAGCGGGACAGGCAGCAACTCTGGAGAGAAGGAATGGGTGAGGTTTCGTGTTTGAACCTAGATGTTACCCATTCCTTTTCTCCAGAGATGCTGTCAGAGGCAGGCCAAACACAAATTGGAGAAACTGCATCTCATATTTCACTAGGGCAGCTTACAACCCAGTGGTATGAATATTGATTTCTCCACCTTCAAGTATCCCCTCTCACTCCGTCCCTCTCCCACCTGGCCCTGCACTAGTTTCACTGTCATCCTGGTGATTTTAATTGTCTGTAACTCGTTCTCACCTCGCCCACAGCCAACAATGGCCTGTTTCCTTCATCATTATTACTTTGATATTTACGTATCTGTTCTACATCTCTCTGTATCACCCTCTCTATCTTTTGTTTCCCTTTTCCCTGCCTCTCAGACTTGACCCGATACGTCACGCATTCCTTCTCTCCAGAGATGCTGCCAGTCCCGCTGAGTTACTCCAGCATTCTGTGTCTGTCTTCTATTCCACAGCGTCCCATCTATCTCCAGCACCCTTCATTCACTCACTAAATCACAGCATTAGCAAGTCAATGTCCTGTAAGATGCTTAATCGTAATCTCCTAAATCCAGTGCAGAGTCAGTACTTGGTAGGTCAAGTCAAGTCAAGTCAAGTCAAGTCACTTTTATTTCTATAACACATTTAAAAAACAACTCTCGTTGACCAAAGTGCTTTACATTGGTGGCGGTTCTAACGTTATACAACATTGGTTCATAGATAAATACAAATATAAATACATACATATAGCCCTCCCTCAGAGGACGTCAAGAAAGGCTTGAGAGTAAAGATGAGTTTTCAGTCTCGACTTAAAGGAGTCGATGGAGGGGGCAGTTCTAATGGGGAGGGGGATGCTGTTTCCACAGTCTAGGAGCTGCAACCGCAAAGGTGCGGTCGCCCCTGAGCTTATGCCTAGACCGCGGGATGTTCAGTAACCCCAAGTCGGCCGATCTGAGGGACCTGGAGGTGGTGTGGTGGGTGAGCAGACTTTTAATGTAGGTGGGGGCAAGCCCGTTGAGGGCTTTGTAGACATTAAGGAGGATCTTGAAATGTATTCGGAACCACACAGGGAGCCAGTGGAGAGAGGCCGGGATCGGGGTGATGTGGTCCCTTTATCGGGTGCCCGTCAGGAGTCTCGCTGCAGCGTTTTGGACCAGTTGCAGGCGGGACAGGGAAGATTGGCTGATGCCAGTGTAGAGGGAGTTGCAGCAATCTAGGCGGGAGGAGATAAATGTGTGGATGATCTTTTAGGTGACACTGCGCCAAGCCCCCTGCTGCTAATCACTAAGGACAATCTTACTGCAGACTTATTCTGTTCATCGACCAGTCGTATGAATGTGTATGTTGTTTAAAGCAAGATGATCATCGGTGTACAGGCTGTTTGTTACCGAATAATACAAGGCCTGGACAAAGCGGATGTGGAGATGATGTTTCCACTAGTGGGAGAGTCTAGGGCTTGAGACCACAGCCTCAGATTAAAAGGACGTACCTTCAGAATAGCGATGAGGAGGAGTTTATTTAGCCAGAGGGTGGTGAATCTGTGGAATTCATTGTCACAGAAGGGTGTGGAGGCCAAGTCATTGGGTAGTTTTAAAACCGGAGATGGACAGGTTCTTGATCAGTATGGGCGTTAAAAGGTCTGTGGAATTCTCTGCCTCAGAGGGCGGTGGAGGCCGGTTCTCTGGATGCTTTCAAGAGAGAGCTAGATAGGGCTCTTAAAAGTAGTCAGGGGATATGGGGAGAAGGCAGGAACGGGGTACTGATTGGGGATAATCAGCCATGATCACATTGAATGGCGGTGCTAGCTCGAAGGGCCAAATGGCCTACTCCTGCACCTATTGTCTGTTGTCTATTGTCTATTGTTACGGGGAGAAGGCAGGAGAATTTGGTTCAGAGGGAAAAATAGTTCAGCCATGATAGAATCAATAGGCCGAATGATGGACCGAATGGGCCTAATCCTTTAGTTTAGTTTAGAGTCACAGAGTAGAAACAGGGAGAAACAGTAGAAACGAATCCGTGCCCACCAGCGATCACCGCATACATTCGTTAGCAATGTTACAACATTTTGAGATTTTAAAAATCAAGTCTGCAATTTATCCCATCAGATAAAGCATAAAAATAAGTTTAATTTGACACCTAATTCACTTTCATATCTTCAGTATTAAAAAAGTTATACTAGCATCTTGTTCCCCATTGCCTTTCCATTGACTTAACACAAAAGCTGTGATCTAGAACAGTCAAAAGCCCATAACTTTCTTAAAAATTAAGCAAACTCAATGAAATGTTCAGTTATTATAGATTGAAGCATTCTGAAACAAATATGAAACAATATTACTTGGATGACCTGAAATTAAAGCATATAATTAGTTAGTTATCTAATTGTAGCTAATTACAAAATTCAATTACTAGATCTAAACATCTATCAATTTCTTAAAAAATGATAAATATTTTTTAATTGCCTAAGTGTCCATTCACACAATAATCCACAATATAAGATGAGTTTTTAAATCTAATTTTCATGAATTTATAGGCCAAATGGAAGGAATTTAGTGTTTAATGCCCGTAAATGAATGGCCATTTAAATCAACTTGCGAGTGGGTTTTAGTGGAACGCGGTGGATCGGAACGCTGCGGTTTGCGGTGAAGTCGGTAGGAAAATACAGCCGGTTCATACATTTTTTTTTGTCCCCTTCTCGCAACATGAAAATGTGATTAAATGTTCCTAAAACCAAGTTTTTATGTAAAAATAAACTGTGTAGCTTCTTTTATTGCCTACGTTAGGTCCGTTCTGCTGTCAGTGTTCAGAGCTTTAGAAGATGATTTTTAAACTACTCTAGTTACTAAATAATCTAGCGTAGTTTAAAAATAACTTCATGAATGAAATGTCGGAGCGATTTCTCTTTAGCGACAAAATCGGCCGACATGGATCGATTTGGACCGTCTAGGGAAAAACAGGATTTTAAACCCGCCCCCCTCTGAAAGGTGCCAAAGTCGCGCACACGGGGAGCGGCAGAACTGCAGCGCTGCTAAAGGTAGGTATTGTAACGTACCTACAGTAGTTCTATCCTACACACTAGGGACAATTTACAGAAGCCAACTAACCAATAAACCTCCACGTCTTTGGAATGTTGCTCCTATGTCTTTTGTGTTCTAACTCCTGGTGATGACCCTTCAAGCTGGGATACAACCTGAGCCATGGATGGTCCATGAGATTCACAGACCTTTCCGTTAGTTCATGTTCCTGCTGCCCAGGATGGTGGGAGGTCCTCTATGCTACAAGCTGGAGGACCTCACCGGACTGTCGCATGACACCGTACCAGAGGAATGGTGCATCAAGCCTGAGCAGGAAGAACCGTCCCCAATGTAAAACAGAGAGACCGCAATGGCAATTAAACGGAGCGGCAATCACGAGGCCACTTGAACAACCAAAGCACCACTTCAATGAGTCTTGGTGACCATTTAAAATGAGAAGAGCAACGTTTAAAGGAGATGTGTGGGGCACAGAGGGTGGTGAGTGCCTGGAACATGCTGCCTGATAGTGGTTGTTAAGAGACTTTTAGATAGGCACATGGATATGAAGGGAATGGATATGGATCAGACATGAGGAGATCTAACATGACATTGTCATGTTATGAAGGGAATGGATATGGATCAGACATAGAGGAGATCTAACATGACATTGTGTTTGGCATAGATATTGTGGGCCAAAGGGCCTGTTTATATACATCCACAGGTCTTCCCACCATTGATCCTTCTCAAAGCCCCACGGAGAATCCGTATTCCCCCAGCCTCATAAACAGGTCCAGGCCGCCCCTGGTAGCCTTTGTTCCTCCTGCACTCACTCACCCCATGCACAAATACCTCAACCACTTGGAAACATCGAAGCATCTGAAATAGGTGCAGGAGTAGGCCATTCGGCCCTTCGAGCCAGCACAGCCATTCAACTTGATCATGGCTGAAAATCCAAAATCAGTGCCCCGTTCCTGCTTTCTCCCCATATCTCTTGATTCCGTTAGCCCTAAGAGCTAAATCTAACACTCTCTTGAATACATCCAGTGAATTGGCCTCCACTGCCTTCTGTGGCAGAGAATTCCACAGATTCACAACTCTCTGGGTGCAAAGGTTTTTCCTCATCTCAGTCCTAAATGGCTGACCCCTTGTTCTTAAACTGTGACCCCTGGTCTGGACTCCCCCAACACGGGGAACATTTGAGTGGTTCCTTCTCCCAACTTCTGACCGAGATGTGCAGAACAATCCAGCTTTTATGGTGACCTCAACGTCACAGAGTGGACAATATCAGTCGTGATTTTAATGGTTTGAGAGCCGTGAAATATATGGAGACACAAGGAAGTGCAGATGCTGGATTCTTGGGGGGAAAAGTGCTGGAGGGACTCAATGGGTCAGGCAGTATCTGTGGAGGGAAATGAACAGACAACGATTCAGGTCAGGGCCCTTCTTCCGACTGAAGGGAGACATTCGGCCCTTCAAATCTAGTCCGGCAATCAGTATGTCTTTGCTGAAGGCAATTCCCACACTGAAGAAACCTCCGAGATCTATAAAAATTATATCGAGCATCACTAAATGTAATTGACCGGCCAATGTCCCATGTCAGTTCCTGTGGTGATCCCACCAGCCTGTGTGAATGTTTCACAAGGTTGGTGGCTTGGGAATGATTTATGAACAAGCCGGCAAACAGGAGATGAGGCGATTTGCATTTCATGAATATTTTTGGTTGTCCCAGGGTGATGAGATTGGATTCCTCTCCAAAATACAGAGATGGCTGTCGGGAAGAAAGAGAAACTGCTTCAGAAAATTGTTAAACAGCCAGAAGTGACAGAAGCTCAACTCTGATCTCCAGCTAATCTACTCTCTGCATTCTTCTCACAGCCCAGTCCTGTCTGACAGCAGCCGCGGCTCACATGTCCACGTGACTCTGGGTACACGGATTCTTAGATACACTTGTTCACACTGCCCAGGGTCACATTCAACAACGGCAGCAATGGAGCACTTACAGGTAGAGTTCACAACACGGACTCTGTCACACTGCTCACACTACACACTGCACACACTACACACACTGTACACACTACACACTGCACACACTACACACTGCACACACTACACACTACACACTGCACACACTACACACTGCACACACTACACACTGCACACACTACACACACAACACACACTACACATTGCACACACTACACACTGCACACACTACACACTGCACACACTACACACACACTACACATTGCACACAGTACACAAACAACACACACTACACACTGCACACACTACACACACAACACATACTACACACACTGCTCACACTACACACTGCACACACTGCACACACTGCACACACTATACACTACACACTGCTCACACTACACACTGCTCACACTACACACTGCACACACTACACACACTACACACACTGCACACACAACACACTGCACGCACTGCACACACTGCTCACACTACACACTGCACACACTACACACTGCACGCACTGCACACACTACACACTACACACACTGCACGAACTACACGCACTGCACACATTGCTCACACTACACACTGCACACACTACACACTGCACGCACTGCACACACTACACACTACACACACTGCACGAACTACACACACTACACACATTGCTCACACTACGCACACTGCACACTGCACACACTGCACACACTACCCTCACTACACATACTACACACACTGCTCACACTACACACACTGCTCACACTCTAAGCACAACCTTGGTGAGTACCAGCTTATATAACTTGATGGAGAAGTAAGCATGTGTTATTGTTAGTACACTTTCTGTCAGCCTCAGGAGGCAATAGCCTTGTTCTAGGTGTGTGCAGCAATAGTATACCACAACAAACATACAACATTGACATATGGGATTGGAGATATTAAGTATGGCATTCAGCATTCTGCCCTTAAACCTCATCGTGGGTACAAGATGCTCGACATTCTACCTCAAACATCTGAAGGTAAAAAGGACATTTTCTTCCCAGCTGTTATCAGGCAACGGAATTATTCTATCACCAACTATTGAGCGATCCTGACTTACCATCAACATCATTGGAGATCCTCCGACTAGCTTTAATCGGACTTCACTGGACCTTACCTTGCACTAAACATTATCCCCTTTCTCCTGTATCTGTGCACTGGAGATGGCTTGTTTGTAATCATGTATAGTCCTTCGGCAGACTGGACAGCACACAACAACAAAGCGTTTCACTGTACCTCAGTACAATAACAAACCAAACTAAACTGAACTAAACATGCAATAAGGTGAAACATACGACTCCCCAAACTGAAAAGGGTACAGAGAAGATTTACGAGGATGTTGCCGGGACTTGATGGACTGAGCTTTAGGCACAGGTTGAGCAGGCTGGGTCTCCATTCCTTGGAGTGCAGGAAGATGGGGGGTGATCTTAGAGAGGTGTATAAAATCGTGAGGGGAATAGATCAGGTGGATGCACAGTGTCTCTTGCCCAGAGTAGGGGAATCAAGGACCAGAGGACATGGGTTCAAAGTGAAGGGGAAAAGATTTAATAGGAATCCGAGGGGTAATTTTTTCACACAAAGGGTGGTGGGTGTATGGAGTGAGTTGTCGGAGGAGGTAGTTGAGGCAGGGACTATCCCAACGTTTAAGAAACATTTAGACAGGTACATGGATAGGACAGGTTTGGAGGGATATGGGCTAAACGCGGGCAGATGGGACTAGTGTAGATGGGACATGTTGGTCGGTGTGGGCAAGTTCGGCCAACGGGCCTGTTTCCACACTGTATCACTCTATGACTAGGATTCACTTCCTTATTTAATAAGCATGTTAGTGGGTGTTTAATTCATCTCTCTGAAGGAGTACAAAAGTTTTTTTTAGAAAAGACAACATTCTCTGAGTGTGCCACCATGCACATAAGCTCTGCAACTTTCCTTTCTTTGCACAGAAGCTGCCATGTGATAAGTAACTTCATCTCTGGCCTACTTTGACAGGCTTTCCAGATGTCAGTCTGGCCCAGAGCTGCACCAACACGAATGCAGCGGAGCTGTGAAGCCATACCTATCAGTCTCTGTTTTTCAAACAAGTCTTGACAGTCTTCCCCAGGCAGGGCCCGAAGCCCGACCCTTTACAGATTTCCTGTCAGGGAATCAGTCAGCAACAATCTCTGTGTTTTGCACAGTGTTGGGAGATGGACTCTCCAGAGGCCAATCGCTACCTGTTCTCAAGCTACAGCAGCGAAAATGTTTTCCCTTCATCCTTCCCGACGGTATCCAGACATCCATCAACGCTTAAACTATTTAAACAGCCTTAAAAGCAGAAGGGTGTCACGGCTACAAATGTTGAAATACAGTGGTTCTACGGCACAAGAATGGCTTTGTGGGTGTCCACGGGATTGGGAAGAACGACGGGAGAGGAGCGGGCCAGGGAGCACCTCAGGTTAGTCCACCCACGCTCTCTCACAGTCATTAGTGATAGGAGCAGAATTAGGCCATTCGGCCCATCAAGTCTATTCCGCCATTCAATCATGGCTGATCTATCTCTCCCTCCTAACCCCATTCTCCTGCCTTCTCCCCATAACCCCTGACACCCGCACTAATCAACAATCTCTCTATCTCTGCCTTAAATATATCCACTGTCCTGGCCTCCACAGCCTTCTGTGGCAAAGAAATCCTACAGATTCATCACCCCAGTCCCAGAGTCCTTGCTAAGTCAGGGGGAAAGAGCAGGAGCTATGCCGTGGGAAGTTGTGGAAACACAACCCTATCAGCCCTAAAGAAGAAAAAGGAGAGAGTGGTCAACAGCTAACCCCAACCCTAATCCTGGTTGTGTACGGGTGGCAACGTTTACGGGGAGAAGGCAGGAAAATAGGGTTGAGAGGGAAATATAGATCAGCCGCGATTGAATGGCGGAGAAGACTCAATGGGCCGAATGGCCTAATTCTGCTCCTGTCACTTATGATCTCATGAAACTCGCACATCTTTGGGACAAGGGAAGAAACTGGAGCACCCAGCGGAAACCCACGTGGTCACAGGGGGAACGTGCAAACTCCACACAGACAGCGCCAGAGGTCAGGATAGAACCCAGGTCTCTGCGCTGTGTGGCTGTGGCTCAACCCGCTGCAGTTCATAGTGAGTGCACCACCTGATGGGATTGGACTTCCTTCCCTTTAAGCCGGAGGTGTTAAGAACCAACTATATAGCAGGGACCAGAGTCAGGTGTCAGCTGGGCCAGTAATTGCAAGTTGAAGGGCATTAGAGAACCAGTTAAGTCTTACAACAATCCATCAGCTCCACTTGTCATGTTTGGCTGCCTTCAGCTGACAAACCTGCAGATTTATTGACTCCAGTTGTGGAGCTTGCCCTTGATGGTGAGTGAGCTTGTGACCTCTGAGTTTCCAGTTCACAGCATTACTACAAGACTGCGCTCGCTGCCTCTTGGTGTGGAACCTGCAGCCCAGCGTATGTTCCTCGCCGTATGTTCAATGTCAGATGTGTCGTGCCATACATTCATTGCCATATGTTCATGGCTGGCTGTTGCCTCTCGCCTACACTGTAAGCTTCAGCGCTGGGCAGCCTCACACAGCCTCAACCCCACTCACACCACACTACTCCTGCAATGCAAATAATCAAGGCACTACCTTCATAAAGGCAGCAAGGACACATTTTTTAAATTATCCAGGACACAGAATGTTATGCGCAGACTGCCAATGGTGTAATGATAGCGTTCGGCAAAATATATCTCCCTGGATGGTCATAGAGTGATGTAGTCTGCAGCCCAACTCACCCGTGCTGATCAAGATGCCCCATCTACACTAGTTCCATTTAGAATCATAGAGCCATACAGCATGGAAATAGGCCCTTCTGCCCGACTTGTCCATGCAAGCTAAGATGCCACACCTAAGCTAGCCCCACTTACAGTCATTGAGTCTGTTGCATGGAAACAGGCTCTTCAGCCCAACGTCCAAGGTGGCCCATCTGCACTAGTCCCACCTGCCTGTGTTTGTCCCATATCCCTCCAAACCTTTCCGATCCATGTGCCTGTCCAAATGTATTTTAAATGCGATGATATCTGCCTCAACTACCTCCTCTGGCAGCTCGTTCCATAAAACCATCTCACTCTGTGAGGAAATGTTGCCACTCAGGTTCCTATTAAATCTTTCCCCTCTCTCATATGCACATTGACTTCTCCAATTTCAGGTAGTCCTTGCTTTCTCCCTCCTTCCCCCTCCCCCCCGTCCCAGCACTCCCACAGCCCACTGATTCCGCCTCTTCCTTTCTTCTCTGGACCCCCCATCCCCACATCAGTCTGAAGAAAGGTCTCGACCCGAAACGTCACCTATTCCTTCGCTCCATTGATGCTGCCTCACCCGCTGAGTTTCTCCAACATATGCAATTCTTTCTTAAACACCTTAAATATATGTTCTCTGGTTCGTGATTAAAAAAAAACTGATAACAGAGGGGAGGAAGGTATACCTGAGTCTGGTGTTTCAGGTTTCTGTATCTATCGCCCAATGATTGATTGAGGAATTATTGACCAGGGAAAGAGTGAAGTGCTTTCTTTCATTATAGCGGCACGGAGGCATAGCAGCAGAGTTGCTGCCTCACAGCACCAGGGACCCAGGTCCGATCCTGACTACGGGCGTTGTCTGTACAAAGTTTGTACGTTCCCCCTGTGACCGCGTGGGTTTTCTCCGGGTGCTCCGGTTTCATCCCACACTCCAAAGACGTACAGGTTTGAAGGTTAATTGACTTGGTGCCCCTAGTGTGTGCAGGGTAGTGTTAGTGTGCGGGGATCGCTGGTTGGTGCGGACTCAGTGGGCCGAAGGGCCTGTTTCTGCGCTGTATCTCTAAACTAAACTAAACTAAATCGTTAATGTAAGTGTTGAAGGCTGACGGGCCACAGATGAACTACTATCGTTATGTTCAAATGTCCGGTGTGGTGTATAATTCACACTTACAACTTCAGTGTGAAGCTAAATGCTTATGTTTAGTGATACTCAAACTGAACTGTATACAAAAATGAGTTTCAATAGACAACAGACAATAGGTACAGGAGTAGGCCATTCGGCCCTTCGAGCCAGCACCGCCATTCAATGTGATCATGGCTGATCATCCCCAATCAGTACCCCGTTCCTGCCTTCTCCCCATATCCCCTGACTCCACTATCTTTAAGAGCCCTATCTAGCTCTCTCTTGAAAGTATCCAGAGAACCGGCCTCCACCGCCCTCAGAGGCAGAGAATTCCACAGACTCACCACTCTCTGTGAGAAAAAGTGTTTCTTCATCTCTGTTCTAAATGGCTTACCCCTTAATTCTTAAACTATGGCCCCTGGTTCTGGACTCCCCCCAACATCGGGAACATGTTTCCTGCCTGTAGCATGTCCAAACACTCTAGAATTCCACAGACTCACAACTCTCTGTTAGAAAAAGTGTTTCCCTGTATCTCGGTACATGCGCCAAATACAGTACCATACCCTACTAACACCAAGTCAAGAGAGGTTCCTACTAAGCCCTGCCTGACATCTAGAGGTACCGCTGACAAGATGTAGTGTGGGGACATTGTGCAGAGCATGGTTTCAGTGTGATTTCCAAAGGCTTGGAGAGTCATGGAGCGGACTGATTTGGTTAAGCTCAGAAGGTATTCTGCATTCACGTCACAAAGTGCCAGGCTCCTTATTCTTTCTCCCGCTCCCTCTGCCTATTTATGTCAGGGATTTTTAATATTCAAGGCTGGGGCAAGTTTCTGATTTAGATGTTAATGGTTTTCCTGAAGCTGAAACACACAGCAATGTCATCTTTGTAATAACTGGAAAAATCACTTGATATAAATTTATAGAATGCTGGTCCCACTGGCTACAAAACTCATTTACACTGAGTGTAATAAAATATTAAACATAATGAAAGACATTTTTGTCCACATTTTCTTCCTGTTCTACTTCCTCATCAATGCCTCGCATTCCTCAACAGACTCAGGGCAATCAGTGCTTGGGTTAAGGTTCCCAACCCCCCCACCACTGGAATAGAAGATTAATCTTCACCGTACCTGGGGGGGATGTCACAATGGTATTAAAAAACATTATGGTGGCTCCGATTTCTTTCAACACCCTCATTTATTAGTTATAGAAGAGTCGGATCTAAGGGATAGAAGCTTTGACCAAGCAATGTGATGAGACCGCCAGGAAAATGTCCCGACAGGGATGGCTACAGGAAGGGCTGTCGCAAACCAGAAAGTAGATTCAAGGAACTGCAGATGCTGGCTAATACACAAAAACATAAAGTGCTGGCTTTCTTCTCCCCCCCCCCCCCCCCCCCCCCCCCCCCCCCCCCCACTACAATCAATCTGAAGGAGGGTCCCGACCTGAAACGTCACCTATCCATGTTCTCCACAGATGCTGCCTGACCCACTGAGTTACTCCAGCACTCTGTGAAACGTCACCTATCCATGTTCTCCACAGATGCTGCCTGACCCGCTGAGTTACTCCAGCACTCTGTGAAACGTCGAGAGTTGTGAATCTGTGGAATTATCTGCCACAGAGGGCAGTGGAGGCCAATTCATTGGATGTTTTCAAGAGTTAAATTTAGCTCTGAGGGCTGAAGGAATCAAGGGATATGGGGAGAAAGCAGGAACAGGGTACTGATTCTGGATGATCATGCAATGGTCACATTGAACGGTGGTGCTGGCCGGAAGGGCCGCATGGCCTACTCCTGCATCTGTTTTCTATGTTCCTGGTGTAGATGGGTACTTTGGTCGGCACGGGCAAGCTGTTTCCACGCTGTATGACTCCAGGACACCTTCCTCCAAGGAAGCCCTCACCCCACCCACTGCTGGATTCCCAGTTACTGATCGCTGACCTTGCCACTGCAGGCCCAGTGCCTCCAAATGCCTTTGGAACGGCGGTAGCTCCGTGAGCGATCTTTCCATTCTCAGTCAATTATTATTCCGTCCAAACATAAATGCTGCTGCGTGAGACTCTCAATGCCACCCGCAGGCTTCAACCTCTCTATTACACTGATTAATTCACCGTCTTATTCCATTCACAACCTTCAAGCTCCACTACCTTGCTCTTCATATTCGTGTAAACACTTTATAATTATTATAATCCCAGCTCCCAGCTACTCATTTATATATTTAATCTCCTGTTTCTTTTAACTCCTACATTCCTGCTTCTCATCCCACCTTTATTTATTGCTTATCTGTTCATGTATGGCCTCTCCACTCCCCTCCCTTCACACTCTCTGCATCGGTCACCGTCTGTTTAACAGATACAAGATGGATCCTGCATCTGTTATACATCGAAGGTAGACAAGTGCTGGAGAAACTCAGCGGGTGCAGCAGCATCTATGGAGCATCTATGGAGCGAAGGAAATAGGCAACGTTTCGGGTCGAAACCCTTGGGTTTCAGCCCGAAACGTTGCCTATTTCCTTTTGCCTATTTCCTATTGCCTATTTCCTATTGCCTATTTCCTTTGCTCCTTAGATGCTGCTGCACCCGCTGAGTCAAGAGAGAGTTAGATTTAGCTCTTAGGGCTAATGGAATCAAGGGATATGGGAAGAAAGCAGGAACGGGGCACTGATTTGAGGTGATCAGCCATGATCATATTGAATGACGGTGCTGGCTCGAAGGGCCGAATGGCCTACTCCTACACCTATTGTTTTTTTCTCTAAGACCCGGGTTCAATCCTGACTACAGGCACAGAGTTTGAACGTTCTCCCCGTGACCTGTGTGGGTGTTCTCCAGGTGCTCTAGTTTCCTCCCACATTCCAAAGATGTGCATGCTTGTAGGTTAATTGGCTTCTGTAAGTTGTCCCTAGTGTGTGGGATGGAACTAGTATACGATCATTGATGGGCCGAAGGGCCTGTTTCCACACTGTATCTCTAAAACTAATATTTTTGCTGTTAGCTTGCCACCCTCTTTCACCTCTCACTACCTTCTGCCTTTTCTTTCCTTCATCGCCTCTTTTCACCTCTGATATCTCTCTCCAATCCTTAGTTCTCCATACATTCCCTCTCTCTCCATCTCTCCTTGTGATAAACTTCACTATGCCTCCTCCCAACTATCTCCTTCGTCACATCTCTCTGCTTCTCTTCCCCCTCTTCATTATTTATTTCCCTTCCTCCACCATTCTCTGCATCTCTTTCTCTCGAACTCACTCTATTTCAGGCAACCTTTATGCATCTTCCATCTTCCAAATCCATCTTCCTCATCTCTTCTGCTGGAATGTCAGGGGCGGGGACAGTAATGACTGCTGACACACAATCCTCGTTCAGCCTTGATTATCCCCAAAGTACTTCATCATCTCGGCATTGTATCTGAACTTTTTGGATGTGAATTGCAGATTCAATAAATAACATCCTCATCTCAGTGCCCACTGGCTCAAGGCTGGAGAGATAATGAAACAATCGACTCCCCAATCTCTTGTCAGGTGCAAGGAGCAAATGAATTAAATTATTTTTTAAATATAAGCTATTCTAATGATTTTCACATAAAATACACTCGTTAACAATGCATTCATGGACTTATGATCCTTGAGTTTATTGCTCATTGTCGCATCCCATTCAATCAGAAATTCAAACTAACGTTTCTGGTACACAAAAGATATTTTCCAATGCAAATTAAAATTCACGGTTCATTGATTTCCACGATGATGCATCTGCCTTCTCTTCATTGGCATTTATTTACTGGAACATGCAACAAACCCCAATGTACCCACAAGGTCAGAATCAATTCCTGCACCCTTGTTGGATCATGGGAAATCTCAGCCAGAGACCCAGGTTCCATCCCGTCCTCGGGTGCTGCCTGTTTGGAGTTTGCACGTTCTCCCTGTGACCGCGTGGGTTTCCTCCCGGTGCTCGGGTTTCCTCCCACATCCCATAGACGTGCAGGTTTGTAAGTTAATTGGCCCTCTGTAAATCGGCGGTGGGCCGAAGGGCCTGTTTCCGCACTGTGTACCTCTAAACTAAACTGAACTAAAGAACCAAATGTCTAAGGCCTGGTATTTGCTCGTTGCTCTAGGGGAATGATTGAGTGAAGCCAGGACTTTGTTCTTTGGCAGACAGAAACACTGCAAGTGAACACGTTGAAATGAGGGGGCTTAACATCACAAATATTGCCAGATTGTTTCTTCAGACCAGATAGAATGGAATAAGGTGGTGCAGTCTCAGGATAAGCAGGTTAGATATTTAGGATCAAGATGAGAAAATATTTCTTTACTGAGGGAGTTATGGATCTTTGGACTGCTTTATGGCAGAAGGTGTTGAATTCAGTTTGGCTTAGTTTAGTTTAGTTTAGAGATGCAGTGCGGAAACAGGCCCTTCAGCCCACCGTGTCTGTGCTGACCACTATCCTATACAAACAATACAATATGATACGATATGATAGAACTTTATTTATCACAGGAGGGAAACACAAGGGACAATTTACAATTATACCAAGCCAATAGGTACGTATGTCTTTGTAGTGTTGGAGGGAGCTGGAGATTCCAGATAAAATACATGGGAGTTGTTGGGAAGATTCAAGGTTGATGCTGATAAGGCCATGGTGAGGCCACACCTGGAGTATTGCGTACAGTTTTGGTCTCCAAATCTGAGGAAAGACTTTCGTGCCATAGAGGGAGTACAGAGAAGGTTCACCAAACTGATTCCTGGGATGGCAGGACTTCCATATGAAGAACGACTGAATAGACTCGGATTGTACTCGCTAGAATTTAGAAGATTGAGGGGGGATCTTATAGAAACATACAAAATTCTTAAGAGGTTGAACAGGCTAGATGCAGGAAGATTGTTCCCGATGTTGGGGAAGTCCAGGACAAGGGGTCACAGTTTAAGGATAAGGGGGAAGTCTTTTAGGACCAAGATAAGGAAAACATTTTTCACACAGAGAGTGGTGAATCTGTGGAATTCTCTGCCACAGAAGGCAGTTGAGACCAGTCCATTGGCTATATTTAAGAGGGAGTTAGATGTGGCCCTTGTGGCTAAAGGGATCAGGGGGTATGGAGAGAAGGCAGGTACGGGATACTGAGTTGGATGATCAGCCATGATCATATTGAATGGCGGTGCAGGCTCGAAGGGTCGAATGCACCTATTTTCTATGTTTCTATGTTTCTATGTACACCAAGGGCACAGGGGACAATGAGGGTGCAGTCCAATGTCAGAGAGGGAGGCATTGCAGCACAAAGATGTGAGGAGTCTGTGATGGACTGGACTGTGTCCCCACTCTCTGCAGGTTCAGGCAGTCAAGAGCAGAACAGTTACATGGAACATAGAACAGGATGACTTATTCCAAACTATGCCTGTGTCACCTGATGCCAAGATCAACTCACCCAATTCATAACCTTCCATTTCTCATTCCTCCAGTTGCCACAACAGGCCGAGGTACATTCCATCAGAATATTTTATTTTACACATCTATGGAGGTTTGAGAGAGTCCTTATGGACAGGTCAAATGTTTTCAGATGCCCTGTTATATTTAATATAAATAATCAAACTTCTAGCGAGATTAAAAATGTGCGGGATTTGGTTTTCATCAAGATATTAACATAAAGAGAGACCAATAACAGTCTAATCTTTAGTATTGATTTAGTTTAGTTTTGTTTAATTATTATTGTCACGTGTGGTGAAATACAGTGAAAAGCTTATATTTTGCTTACTATCTAGTCAGCAGAAAGACTATACATGATTACAAACAAGCTGTCCACAGTTAACAGATACGGGATAAAGGATATAATGTTTAGTGCAAGATAAAGTCCAGTAAAGTCTGCTTATAGATGTGTAAGAAGGAACTGCAGATGCTGGCTTAAACCGAAGATAGACACAAAAAGCTGGAGTAACTCAGCGGGACAGGCAGTATCTCTGGAGAGAAGGAATGGGTGACGTTTCGGGTCTGCAGAATGGTCTCGACCCAAAACCTCACCCATTCCTTCTCTCCAGAGATGCTGCCTGTCCCGCTGACTTACTCCAGCTCTTTGTGTGTATCTTCTGATTAAAGATGACTCGATGGTCTCAAATGAGATAGATAGTATCCGTAAGGGCCTGTCCCACTTACGCAACTTTTTTGGCGACTGCCGGCACCCGTCATAGCTCATTACAGGTCACCGAAAATGTTCAACATGTTGAAAGTCCAGCGGTGACCAGAACAAGGTACGACTCTTTGGGCAACTACTCACCACCATACTGGCTTCACCCCGCGACATGTCGCCAGGGTGTCAACTGTATGGCCATGAGAGGTCTCCTAGTCACCCAAAGAGTCGTACCACCTTTCTGGTTGCCGCTGGATTTTCAACATGTTGGCATTTTTCGGCGACCTATGACGGGTGCCAGCAGTTGCAAAAAAAGTTGCGTAAGTGGGACAGACCCTTTAAATATCCCTATAAACCTCGCATGAGTTATTCCAAACAATTTCCTATACCTATCATGTGCTTCTTTCTTTTTCCTGATCTAACCTTTCAATATCCTTCATTGACTAGAGTTCCCTAAATGTACCACCTTCACCTCTTGCCCTTGCAGGGACATTCTGATGGTAGGTCAGATCAGCTCTCTGTTTGGTGTTACTCATGCTACTAATGAAATGAGCTGTGGACAAGTGTGGGATCAGCAGGAGATCAGGAGCAGAAGAATCTGCCTCCACCACAGACTAACAGCTGCCTAAGGTTTTGTGTTGAATCAGGACCTCAGCACTAGGGCAGAGTATGATACACTTCGCAAGTCTGGGAACGGGGCCAATGTTGGCAAGGGGATTATTCTAACATTTCATAACCTTCTGCAACAAAGCTAGAAGTGTCACTAAGCAAAGGCCATGTGAGGCCCGCTGTAACCTTTATCGTACACTTGCATGCTTGTGAGGGTTGAGGAGAACTCACTGTAGAATTTATGTAGCTTGTTGTGTTGGTGGGATTATCCGCAAACGCCTGGTCCTGGGCTGCAAATGAATCATTGACTCCGTGCGAGAAAGAAATAGCCAGCTTAACCCTATAGGATGAGGAGATCGCTACAGGGCCTGTCCCACTTGGCGATTCTTTTTGGCGACTGACGTATTTAGGGTCGCTGAACATTTCAAAATCCAGCGGCGACAAAGAAAATGTTACGACACTTGAGGAGACACCACGCGTCAAAACGTCATCACCGCCGCGTCACGCAGCAAATTCTTCGGTGACCTGATACGTCAGTCAATGATGCCGGCAGTCGCCAAAAGAAATCGGCAAGTGGGACAGGCCCTTGCCTCTCCACTTTAAACAAAGGAGCAAGCCTCCACCAACTACTCCGCTAAGCTCAGGTCACCGCTACCTCCCCCACACGTGGCTAATTATCACAGCGACTGGCGAATGATCTGTGAACTGAGTTCTAGTTTAGAGATACAGTGTGGAAACAGGCCCTTCAGCCCGAGTCACGATGACCAACCATCACCCATACACCAGTTCAATGTGTCCTGCTTTCTCACCCGCCCCTACACACTGGGGGCAATTTACAGAAGCCGATTAACCTACAAACCTGCACCACTTTGGAATTGTCGGACGACACTGGAGCACCCGGAGGAAACCCACGTGGTCACAGGGGGAACGTACAAACTCCACACAGGCAGCACCCGAGGTCAGGATCGAACCCGGTTCTCTGTTGCTGTAAGGTAGCAACTCTACCCCTGCGCCTCAAATTTAAAATAATTACTCTTAGGCAAAGGAATGAAAAAGTAAAATGATGAGAGTTTATTTCTGTTCAGTCAGTTACAGTGTTCTCGAATTCACTGTCTGGGAAGATGGTGGAAGCAGAATCAATTGCCACTTTCAAAAGAGGCAGGATATATATTCGATGGAGAGAAACATTTGTTATTGCCGTGGGGAAAGAATCGGAGACAAGGATTGACAGAACAAAGAGTTCTGTCGAAAGGTTCTTGACCTGAAACTCTGTTAACTCTGTTTCCTGACCTGCTGAGAGTCTCCAGCAGTTTCTGGGGTTTTTTCAAGAGTGTGACTAGTTGGATCATGTTTTCAAAGATCTGCCCAAGACATAAAGGGCCAAAAGGTCTTTGTCTTTACCCCATCAGTCTCATCGTGATTTTCGGTCCTGCAGAATTTCTCATTTGCAGTCAGTCCATCATTGGAATAAAAAGGCAAAACAGAACTCAGATAGTCAGCCTTACAACCCAGAGGTTGTTGTACTGAATCACCAATCTAAGAAGGGTGTCGACCCGAAACATTGCCTATTCCTTCACTCCATAGATGCTGCCTCACCCACTGAGTTTCTCCAGCATTTTTATCTACCTTCGATTTTTCCAGCATCTGCAGTTCCTTCTTAAACAATCTATCTCTCATGTGCTGCACCCAGTTTTGTGGGATATTCAGTTTAAATGGAATATTTTCACGGAATCACTGAGACATATAGCACACAACAGGATTAACAAGCTCACCAGGAAGTTCTGGCTCCGTCCTGGGGGCAGAGTTGGGTTCACGGGAGGTTGGTCTTGGAGGGGAAGATGCTCCTCAAACTGCGGAGCATCCTGGACAATACAGCTCACCCCCTCCGTGACACACTGGTCAACCTGAGGAGCACCTTCAGCAACAGACTGGTTCCACCAAGATGCAGCACAGAACGCCACAGGAGATCCTTCTTCCCTGTGGCTATCAAACTGGACAACTCCTCCCCCTTCTGTCGTGGGGTAGACTGGCTCCCCTCCCCCAATCTTTGCACGACCCCAATCCTTTCCACTCGTCACTTTAATTTAATGTTTCATGTATCTTGTGTTTTTATGACTGTTGGCCGACCAATTTCCCTCCTGGGATAAATAAAGTTCTACCGTATGGTATCATATTTCCTTCTGAGAACTTTGGATGTTCGGAGGCTGTAGAAGGTGCGAGGTTAATGTAAGATCTCTATGCAGAAGCAGGGAAGGATTAGACATCAAGGCTGCTCCGTCATTCACTCGAGAAGATCATAACTAATCCCATACGGTAAATCCACAACCGCTATTTCCCTTGACTTCATGAAAGTCCAAAGGACATCAGTCTTAGTGGAGCAGAAACCATTGGCCTCAAGGGCATAAAGAGTAATGGATCTAGGAGCAGGACTAAGAGGATAAGAGTGATATTCTTCTTTAGACCAGCCTCCACCACATAATGTCCAGAGGATATGGATGTAATATATCCACATGTGTAAACATTTTAAATAGAAGATAGACACAAAAAGCTGGAGTAACTCAGCGGGACAGGCAGCATCTCTGGAGAGAAGGAATGGGTGACATTTCGGATCAAGACCCTTCTTTCCTGACCTGAGATGTCACCTGTCCATTCCCTCCACATATACTGCCGGACCCACTGAGTTCTTCCAGCACTCTGCGTTTTATGTTCATTCTTGTCAATGAAGGTTGTCTATCTTTGGTATCAACCAGCATCTGCAGTTTCTTTCCCACACATTCATCCCAGGACATGGGTTCATTTTAACAAGACATTGTGAACCGTTTCCAGCGGTTCCTGCCTGGCAACTTAGAATGTGTTGATACTGGGCAAAGCAAGGAGCGATGGAGCTGTTGGAGCGATCACACATCACGACAGGGTCATTGCTGGCTCTCACTTCCAGCGATGCTTATTCAGTCCCGTTGGCACCGTGCGTACAGAGAGGTTTCCCTCGCTACTGTGTGTGTGTGTGTGTGTGTGTGTGTGTGTGTGTGTGTGTGTGTGTGTGTGTGTGTGTGTGTGTGTGTATGTGTGCGTGTGTGTGTGTATGTGTGTGTGTGTGTGTGTGTGTGTGTGTGTGTGTGTGTGTGTGTGTGTGTGTGTGTGTGTGCACGTGTGTATGTGCGTGCATGTCTGTGTGTGCATGTACGTGTGTGCATGTGTGTGCGTGTGTGAATTGCGTGTGTATGTATGTGTGTGTGTGTGTGTGAGTGTGCTTGTGTGTGTATGTGTGCGTGAGTGTGCGTGTATGTGCGTGCATCTGCTTGCGTGTGTGAGTGTGTGCGTGTATGTTTGTGTGTGTGTATGTGTGCGTGAGTGTGCATGCATGTGCGTGCGTGTGTGAATGTGTGTGCGTTTGTATGTGTGTGTATGTGTATGAGTGTGTGTGCGCGTGTATGTTTGTGTGTGTGCGTGTGTGTGCGTGTGTGTATGTGTGTGCGTGTATGTGTGTGTGCATGAGTGTGTGTGTGTGCATGAGTGTGTGTGTGTGTGCACGTGAGCGTGTGTGTCTATGTGTGTGTGAGTGTATGTGTGTGCGTGTGTGCGTGCATGTGTGTGCGTGTGTGTGTGTGTGTGAGTGTGTGTGTGTGTGTGTGCGCGTGTGTGTGTGTGTGTGTGTGTGCGTGTGGAGGGTGAGTGAAGCAACTCTGCATCCCTCCATTGATCCATCCATCACCTCCCCCGCACTCCCAGCTCGTTCACTCTCAGCAGCAGGCACGACAGTGTGTTATCAGAGGCTGACAGACCCAGCCTCCATCGCTGGACCCATTTGCAGACACTTTTGTCAATAATCCCAATTAGCCTCTGAAGAATTAGCAAGGAGCTCGCAGCTGGTTGGCGCTGAGTGCATCCTAAGAGTGCCTGATAATATGAAAAGGTAGAGTACTACTCGCCAGTCAACTGGAGGTCTTTGGGGAGATAGTTTGCCTGCTGCTTCAAGTGATTTTGCTTTCGGCTTTTATTTTTGGACCAATAAGGAAAGAAATGCAATGCATCTTCGAAACAGATCCGAGACAGCGCTGAGAGGAGCAGCTAACTGCTTCCTCACCAAAACGCTTTGAAAAGAACACTTGACAGATGAGTCGCTGTTACCTCGTCCACAAGGACTCGGCGAGAGAAGACACACAATTTAAGGAACTTATTAGGTTCACCTCAGAAGCACCTGGTGCTCTGGCAGCGAGAGGAAGTCAGCAACCAGGGCAGATCAGTCAGCCTCTGTCATCCTGTGGCGTTACTGCCGAGTCTTACAAAGTTAAAGAAAAGGCAAAAACACTGGAGCAACTGAGCGGGTCTGACAACATGAATAGGTGACGTTTAGGGTGGGGACCCTTCTCATGTTCTCCAGAGATGCTGCCTGGCCCACTGAGTTATGCCAGCACTTTGTGTCCTTTTTGTAAACAAGCATCTGCAGTTCCTCGTTTCAACATTTTGACTGTTTTACAATCTTACATTGGATTAGGTTTAGGCTCATTATTGTTGTGTGTACCGAGGTCCAGTGAAAAGATTTGTTTTACCATGTTATCCAATTATATTTGATAATGCTGTACATACATACATACAATCCAGCCAAACTCACGTCCATTAGACAGAGTGAAGAGAAAGATGTTCCCTACATCAGGCTCTTCAATGAAGAGTTCCTGGCCACAGACCAGCCCTCTAGAATGGTTGGAAGCAGAATTTGGTTGGAAGGAATGTTGAATTAGGCAGCCTTCATCCATGCCAAATAATACACAAAGCACAAAACAGGTTATTCAGCCCAACAGGTGCATGCCAGGCACAAGGAACTGCAGTTGCTTGGATCTTCATTGACAATAATGAGCCTAAACACAGAGTGCTGGAGGAACTCAGTGGGTCAGGCAGCATCTGTGGAGGGAATGGACAGGTGACGTCTCAGGACGGGAAACCTTCTTCAGACTCCTGACCTCAGACTTTATAGTTTGATCCTTTATAAAAAGTCTTAGTGGCAGTCGAAGCGTAGAAACAAAGAACTGCAGATGCTGATTTATACCAAAGACAGACACAAAGTTGCTGTTATGTTGGAGCCGTTCCAAATATGCGCAGTCAGAATACAGGCCTCTACACAGTACCTCCACAATCATCCTCAACCATTACCAATAATGCTGCTAAGGCACTTTTCATAAGTGAGGAGGCCAAGTCAATGGATATTTTTTAAAGCAGAGATAGATAGATTCTTGATTAGTAAGAGTGTCTGGAGTTATAGGGAGAAGGCAGGTTGGCGTGAACCCAGTGGGCTGAAGGGCCTGTTTCCACGCTGTATCTCTAAACTAAAGGCAGGAGAATGGGGTTGAGCAGAAGAGATAGATCAGCCATGAATGAATGACGGAGTAGACTTGATGGGCCGAATAGCCTAATTCTGCTCCTGTCACTTATGACCTTATGAAAAGTGCCTTAGCAGCATTATTGGTAATGGTTGAGGATGATTGTGGAGGTACTGTGTAGAGGCCTGTATTCTGACTGGGCATATTTGGAACGGCTCCGACATAACAGCAACGACTTTGATGATAATTCTCCTGGAGCATACGTTTGGTGGGGTCAAACACTGCCTTACATTGTGGTCAGAGCTTGGACATCATCAGCAGCCACGGTGCCCTGAATTTTTATTGTGTTAGAAGTGCCACATGTATGCAAGCTGTGGTAATTGAAAAAATAATTCAATTCTGGTTCCCTGTGAGAGGAGGTGTTCCTTCAGAAGTAATTGAATTCACAGTATTTTATGATGGTGCCAGGGTGCATAGAGGGATACAATAATAACCTTAAAATTGGATCCTGCTCGTCAGAGGTGAGAGCAGGAAACAGTCCAAGGAAAGAATTGTCAATATTTGGATCTCATCCCACACTCTGGAAAGGAAAAATCTGGCAGGCATCAACTGGGGAACAAAATGAAAGTGGAGATTGACAGTGGTATAGTGGAGCAGCTGGTAGATCTGCTGCCTCACAGCACTAGAGACCCCAGTTCAATCCTGATCCCGGGTGCTGTCTGCGAGGAGTTTGCACGTTCTCCCTGTGACCACGTGGGTTCCCCCCCCCCCCCACATCCCATAGACGTGCGGGTCAGTAGGTTAATTGTAAATTGCCCCTGGCTGTGAGGAGTGGATGAGAAAGTGAGATAACGTGGAACTAGTATTAGTTAGTTAGTTTGTTAGTTTACTTTATTGTCACGTGTACCGAGGTACAGTGAAAAGCTGTTGTTGCGTGCTAACTGGTCAGCAGAAAGACAATACATGATTACAATGTATAGATACATGATAAAGCGAATAATGTGAATAATGTTTAATGCAAGATAAAAACCAGTAAAGTCCGATCAAAGATAGTCCGAGGGTCTCTAATGAGATAGATGGAGCCTTGGACTGCTCTCTAGTTGTTGGTAGGATGGTTAGGGTGCCTGATTTATAGACAATAGACAATAGTAGGCCATTCAGCCCTTCGAGCCAGCACCGCCATTCAATGTGATCATGGCTGATCATCCCCAATCAGTACCCCATTCCTGCCTTCTCCCCATATCCCTTGACTCCGCTATCTTTAAGAGTCCTATCTAGCTCTCTCTTGAAAGAATCCAGAGAACCTGCCTCCACCGCCCTCTGAGGCAGAGAATTCCATAGTCACAACTCTCTGTGAGGAAAAAGTGTTTCCTCGTCTCCGTTCTAAATGGCTTACCCCTTATTCTTAAACTGTGCCCCCAGGTTCTGGACTCCCCCAACATCGGGAACATGTTTCCTGCCTCTAGCGTGTTCAGATTTTCTGGGTGATCGCTGGTCGGCGTGGACTCAGTGGGCTGAAGACCCTATTTCCATCCTGTGTCTCTAAAGTAAATTAAACTCGGTGTTTGATCAGGTACAGATAAAGCAAGTTAAACGGAGTTAAGTTACTCCTCAGCAATGAGCTTGTCGAATGCGCTTAAGTCCCTGTACTCCTAGTGCCAGCTGTGTGTGTGTGTGTGTGTGTGTGTGTGTGTGTGTGTGTGTGTGTGTGTGTGTGTGTGTGTGTGTGTGTGTGTGTGTGTGTGTGTGTGTGTGTGTGTGTGTGTGTGTGTGTGTGTGTGTGTGTGTGTGTGTGTGTGTGTGTGTGTGTGTGTGTGTGTGTGTGTGTGAGAGAATTGGTTTGCAGTTGCTTCTGCTCTTTGCGCTGGGACTATTGAAATTTGCTTCCACTGTTTTCATTACCCTGGCAGAATGGAAAAATTCAGGATTCAAACTCATTGTCAGTGCACTAAGAGACATTTCAGTGCTTGCAGGGAATGCAAATCACGCCTCCTTGATGGCTGAACATTTCTTGCAGATCACAAGGCATTGTGCGCTGGCAGTAATGGAGCATTGCAGACATCACCTGGACCGTGTAACCGAGAGAATCATAACTCCCATCACCTCTCTCTATGTTGTTTTCCCATTTCTGCTCAGACAAGCAGCGTTTGGCATGAGCTGCAATTGCGCTGACTAGATTATTATTAAGCCCCATTTACCAGATCCCATTTATTTCTCAATAAAACAGTCCTTTAAAATCCTCGTTCATCTCTTTCAATTCCTTCCGAGGTGTCAACCCTTGTTACTGCTGGAACTTCCTCCTGCATGCAGAAACCTCCAAGGTTTCTGTCCTCCTTTCCAGGCATATCTGCACCTTGTTGCGTGTCAATATATCACGGACACATTAACAATCTGTTATCAAAATATACAGGCTGGCACTTGCCAAGGTGGGAACGATTTAGTCTTAGTTTTAGAGATACAGTATGGAAACAGGAACTTCAGACCACTGAGTCCATGCCAACCAGCGATCATCCTTACACTATATGGACACGTAAAAAGCTGGAGTAACTCAGCAGGACAGGCAGCGTCTCCGGAGGGAAGGAATGGGTGACGTTTTGGGTTGAGACCCTTCTTCAGACTGAGAGTCGGAGGAGAGGCGGACATAGAGATATGATAGTTCTATCCTACATCCTGGGGACAATTTATAGAAGCCAATTAACCAACAAACCTGCACGTCCTTGGAATATGGGACCTGGGTTTGATCCTGACTATGGGTGTTGCCTATACGGAGTTTGTACATTCTCCCTGTGACCGCGGGAATATCTCCTGGTGCTCTGGTTTCGTCCAAAGACGTGCAGGTTATTGGGTTAATTGGACTATAAATTCCCTCTAGTGTGCAGGTAGTGGATGAGTCAGTGGGATAACATAAAAACAAGTGTGACTGGGTCTGTGTGAAATTGCCCTTAGTGTGTAGAATGCAAATGTGGGATAACATAGAATTAGTGTATGGGCAATCGTTGGACAGCATGGACTAGGAGGATTGAAGGGCCTGTTTCCAAGATGCATCTCTAAACTAAACTAAACTACACTAAAATGGCTGGAGTAACTCAGCGGGACCGGCAGCATCTCTGGAGAGAAGGAACGGGTGACGTTTCGGGTGGAGACCCTTCTTCAGCCTGGAGAAACGTCACCCATTCCATCTCTCCAGAGATACTGCCTGTCACGCTGAGTTACTCCAGCATTTTGTGTCTACCTTTGGTTTAAACCCAGCACTACAGTAAAATGGCTCCTGTTTGAAGCTAGTTTAAGGCACCAGATAGATTTATTTTGCTTTGTCTGTTCCATAGTCCTGGTCGGAGACTTTGCCGTCTTTTGAAGTGTTGTTCTCGTCATACTGTGCCAGTTGACGGTGTCAGACGATGTAACAAATATTGACTCATCGAATATCCTTGCAACTGAAATAGTCACAATCCCCATATTTAGACCACTGTGAAGCAAGCTCTTCTGAATAATGTTGACTATTCAGTCTGGGCAACGGGTGCTATTAACAAATTACAATTCCAGTGGTGTTCTTAATGATGATGGTGCTGTTCCTGTTGATAGATGGCAGAGAGTAAATTGGCCAGCCCCCTTCTGCACATTCGCTGGGCCACCCCACTGTGACACAGTTACAAGCTCAATTACTGCATTCCTGGGTCTGCTATTATAAGGTCTGCTTCACTATTGAAAATGTCACATTTCTCCCAATGAGTAATGTCATTGCGTGGAGGCACAGAACATTATTTTTCCCCTGATGTTCTTATCAAAGTAACAAACACGGGGAGGTATATGTCACAAAGGTCGAGAGTCTGAGACAATCTGGTCTCTATTAAAGCATGCAAGGCAAACTATTACAACCCTATTCTCCAGTTCACCTCCTCACAAAACTAAAGCTGGTTATTGAATGCAGCACACAGCAGCAAGACTCAACAAAACATGTCCCTCAACAGTGCAGCCTTCCTTCAGTGAGGGAGTTAGAAGCGGGAGTAACGAACGGCAAGGTGGGGCTCGTGGTAGTGCTGCTGCCTCACAGCACCAGAGACCCAGGTTAGAAACATAGAAAATAGGTGCAGGAGGAGGCCATTTGGCCCTTCGAGCCAGCACCGCCATTCATTGTGATCATGGCTGATCGTCCCCTATCAATAACCCGTGCCTGACTTCTCCCCATATCCCTTGACTCCACTAGCCCCTAGAGCTCTATCTAACTCTCTCTTAAATCCATCAAGTGACTTGGCCTCCACTGCCCTCTGTGGCAGGGAATTCCATAAATTCACAACTCTCTGGGTGAAAAACGTTTTTTCTCACCTCAGTCTTAAATTACCTCCTATTTATTCTAAGACTGTGGCCCCTGGTTCTGGAGGACTGTGGCCCCTGGTTCTGGAGTCAAGAGCGTTTTATTGTCATATGTCCCAGATAGAACACTTAAATTCTTAGTTGCTGTAGCACAACAGAATATGTAAACATAATACACAGAGAGAGGGAATGCCGGGATTACTTGAAGTTAGAGAAATCAATATTCATACCACTGGGCTGTAAATTACAATAGTCAGAGTGGACTCGGTAGGCCGAAGAGCCTGTTTCCTTGCTGTATCGGTAAGCTAGAACTAAACTAGACTAAACTCTCTCCAGAATCTACCACTCACCCACACCTGAGGCACATTATTTCAGTTAATTCACCCACCTACCTGTATGTCCTTGGGAGATATAAGGAAACCAGAGTGCCTGGGGAAACTACAGGGCTAAACTCCACACACAGACTGCAGCACCTGTGGTCAGCATTCACCCCAGGACTCTGATCCTGCAAGGCAGTGAGTGGTTCTACCTGCTACACCTCTGTGTGTATGTTGGGTCAGTGGAGGAGCAATGTTCCCCAAAGGTATTTGGTATAGATTTTTACATTGTCACGTGAACTGCGATTCAGTGAAAAACTCTCATCTCTGTGCTTTCCAGTGTAAAAGAGAAAATAAGCAGAATTGTGTCGCAGAATACAGTGTTACAGCTGCAGAGAAAGTGCGGGTAAAAAAAAGTGCAATGGCCACAACATGGTAGATTGGGAGATTGGACATACATGTTTAGCATATGAGAGGTCTGATCAAGCATCTGATAAGAGTGAGGAAGTAGCTGTCCTTGAAGCTGGTGGTACGTGCATTCAAGCTTTTGTATCTTTGGCACAGCGGGAGAGGGGTGAGGAGAGAATGAAGATAGTGGGTGGTCCTTGATTATATTGGCTGCTTCCCCAAGGCAGCATGAAGTGTGGCTGGAGTCGATGAGGGGGAGGCTGGTTTGTGCGATTGACTAGGCTGTTTTCACAGCTCTCTGCAATTTCCCGCAGCCATGGGCAGAGAAGTTGCCATGCCAAGCTGTGATGCACCTGTGATCTCCACTAGAATTGCACCTCCACCTTCTCTAAACTCCACCACTACAAAGCCTGTTTCCTTTGTGAATACTGAGGCATATGGAAGTTTTATTACTGACTTCCAGTGGTTGTATTTTCTCAAAAAATTACAAAAGACTATTTGAGCTGGTATTATGTTGGTTCACATGCTTGATCAATGGTGGTTTATCATTCATGTTTTATTATTATTAATGTTTAGTGTTTTCTCAGTCACTCGTAACTGTCAATGTATGTCATGTTGTTACTTGTGGGTGGAGCACCAAGGCAAATTCCTTGTATGTGAATACTTGGCCAATAAACTTACTTACTTACTTGAGCAAGGTTTAATTAATACTCTTGCCGTAAAGGGGCCTTCGTGGAAGAGTGATCATAATATGATACAATTTGACGTTAGGTTTGAAAGTGCAGTGAATATAACATGAATCTTTGGTCTTAAAACTAGACAAAGAAAACAATAGAGGTGTTAGCTGGCTGATTGGAACATTTTGGTAAATGGCAAGGCAATAGATAGATTCTGCCAAGGATGTAAATTAATAATAAATAACTTGCAAAAAAATCCCTTCAGGCACAAAAACCCCAAAAGAAATGTGGTCTGTCCGTTACTGGGGAAATTGAGTATTAAATCAAAGGAAGAGGCTTATAAAATTGTCAGAAATAACAGCCAGCCTGAGTACTGGGATCATTTGAAGACCACCAAAAGAGGGTCATAGACACAATATGCTGGAGTAAGTCAGTGGTGAGGCAGCCAGCATCTCTGGAGAACAGGGATAGGCAATGTCTTGGGTTGGAACCCTTCTTCAGAGTGTGTGTGTGTGTGTGTGTGTGTGTGTGTGTGTGTGTGTGTGTGTGTGTGTGTGTGTGTGTGTGTGTGTGTGTGTGTGTGTGTGTGTGTGTGTGTGTGTAATTGAAAGCTGGGACAGAGAAGGGGCAAGGAAGTGCGTGGGCAGTAATAGGTTGACACAGGCGAGGGGGTTATTTGATAGGCAGATTGTTGGACAAAGGCCAGAGAGACCAGTGTGAGCCCAAGAAGATAAAGAGTTGCTGAGGGAAATTAAGTCTTAAATTGAGAAACATGTCTCTCCTTCTTCTTATTGCAAACAATCCCTCGTTTAAACCGTCTACTTTAGATATGGTAGACAAAAGTGCTGGAGAAACTCAGCAGGTGCAGCAGCATCTATGGAGCAAAGGAGATAGGTAACATTTCGGGCCGAAGGTCTGAAGAAGGGTTTCGGCCCGAAACTTTGCCTATTTTCTTCGCTCCATAGATGCTGCCGCACCCGCTGAGTTTCTCCAGCACTTTTGTCTACCTTCGATTTTCCAGCATCTGCAATTCCTTCTTAAATACTTTAGATATGGTGTTTGTTCAATGGAAGAACCTGGGAATTAATACAGTGGGAGATCTCTATAAGAAGGGGATTCTCTCTTCTTTTCAAGAACTACAGGAGAAATATCACTAGAACGGCAACAATGTTTTTAGATACCTTCAAATCCGAGATTATGTGAAAACATAGACACAAGACTGTCCTCTTATGGGTCCAGATATATTAGACAATTGTTTGAATAGACATGCCGATACAAGTAAGTTGATATCTTACATTTATAATACTCTCTTAAATATTGATACCCTACCCTCTGAGATTTATAGGCGAGCATGGGAGGACGAGCTGGGTTTACCCATTTCAAAAGATATATGGGAGGAAAGCCTACTATACATACATTACTGTTCTTTAAATGCCAGGCATTGCCTGATACAATTCAAAGTATTGCATAGGTTATACTACTCAAAGACCAAATTGAACGAGATCTTCCCAACTGTCTCCCCTCTCTGTGATAAATGTCACTTCCAAGAAGCTACCCTAACCCATTCTTTTGTATCCTGTATAAAAATACAAAACTTCTGGACAATCAGTGGCGCAGCGGTAGAGTTGCCACGTCACAGTGCCAGAGACCCGGGGTCAATATCATTTCTTAAAAACTCAAAATTCAATTGGAGTCAGATTCAAAATTAATAATATTAGGAATGTCAGAGGGCTTCCCTAAGTTAACGATATTCCAAAGACGCTTTCTTGACTACGGTTTAATAACTGCGAAAAAAATTATATTTAAATTCTGGAAAAAGATAACAGTCCCTACAGTGAAGATGTGGATCACAGAAATGACCGAGACACTGCATTTAGAAAAAAATACGGCTTGTTTTGTCTGACAAACCAGATCAGTTTTCCAAAATATGGTCTTCTTTCATTGAATTTCTTCGACAACAGGATGGTTGAACACAAACTCAAAACCGACGCTAGGGTCGGGTGAGCGGGCGTAGGGAAGGGTAGTGGGACATATCTCCGCTTTTATCACTGCTTCATTAGTTCAGGGTTTTTTCTTCTTTCTTTTTCGTGTCTTTTTCAAAATTCTTTCTTTTCTTTTTCTTTTCTTCTTCTTTCCCTTCTTTTTATCCAATTCAGTTATTAGTTTATAAAATGTTAAATCTGAAGCTGTACGAAAAATTATATAATTGTTATGTTGATTACTTTCTCCTTGTACAATTGCTTCTAATAAAATAAATATTTTTTTAAAAGAGTTGCTGACGGATAGAAAGGTTGTGAATTGTGCATCCATTGTACAAGTGGGGAGGGGGAGAGGGGAAGGGGGATAAATTATCTAATCTGATTAGATAGAATGCATCACAAAGCTTTTTGCTGCACCTACAATAAACTCTCCGCAATAAACTTACCTACACCTAAACTCAACAAGCCACAGACCGTGATTTGTACTGTTCTCACTGTTTCAGCCTTCTCTATTGCTGGCCCAGTAACATAAACATTCCAATAAAGTAAAGTAAAGTATCCTTTATTGTCATTCAGACCTTCCGGTCTGAACAAAATTTTGTTGCCTTACAGTCATACATTTAATAAAATAACAAAACACACAATAAACACAAATTAACATCCACCAAGGTTCACCAGGCACCTCCTCATTGTGATGGAAGGCTAAAGTCTTAAGTCTTTGTCTCTTCCCTCCTTGCTCTCCCTCTGCGCTGAGGCGATCCAGGCCTCCGATGTTGTGACCCCACCGGGTGATGGTAAGTAAGTCCCGCGGCTCAAACCGTGCTCTGCGAACGGGCCGGTTCAAACTCCGCGGCCCGGGGCAGTCGAAGCTGCCGCCCTCCAGTCCAGCGGACAAAGCTGTTGCCGCGGGAGCTCCAGAAAAACAGGTCACCAACCTGTGGCCGGCGAGCTCCCGACGGTGTCGTCCACTGGGCCCACGGCCGGGCCTCCGAGGTCGGGCCGTCGCCACCACCGGGACACCTCCTCAGCCCCGAGTCGGGCCAGTAAGTCCTGGCTGGCTCTGCCATTAGGCCTCAGTGCAGTCGGGCAGGGAGGCCTGCCATTAGGCCTCAGTGCAGACGGAGACGGGGGACACGACAAAAAAAGTCGCATCCCCCCGAAGGAAGAGACTAAAACAAGTTTCTCCCAACCCCCCCCCACCCCACCCCAGGGTGGGGCGCAAAGTCTCCAGAGGTTTCCGTTCAGGTTTCCTAAGTGGGACAGGGGCATAATGCTATAGATAGGCGGGACAGGCAGCATCTCTAGAGAGTAAGAATGGGTGATGTTTCAGGTCAAGACCCTTCTTCTCGACCCAAAACATCATCCATTCTTTCCCTCCACAGATGCTGCCTGCCCCGCTGAGTTTCTCCAGCATTTTGTGTCTATCATCGGTGTAAACCAGCATCTGCAGTTCCTTCCTACACATTTTAATGCTATTCTTACACACTACAAGCTCCCCAAATTGCCATATAAAAATGAAGAGACAACTTAATCAGTCTGAAGAAGGGTTTCGACCCGAAACGTCACCCATTCCTTCTCTCCAGAGATGCTGCCTGTCCCGCTGAGTTACTCCAGCATTTTGTGTCTATCTTTGGTTTTGACATTGATAGAGGAATAAATACTAGCCTAGGCACAAGGGATACCTCCCCTCCTCTTTAAATAAGCATTGGATCTTGTACAATGAGAGCAGCCAGTGCTGTGGTTTAACATCTCATCTCAGATTCTGCAGCACTCTTTCAATGCTGCACTGAAATGTCAGCTAAGATTTTGTTCTTAAACCTCTGGAGAGAGACTACAACCCATGACCTTCTGACTTCCAGCCGCAAGTGTTACACACTGAGTTATGGCTGACATCTCGAGAGCTTGTATATAAGTTCATTATTCATGGCAGGATAGCAGCACTTTCCATAATAATACCAAAAGATTTGCTGTGCCCTTTTGTTTTTACATAAATCAGCACAAATTAGAAAAGAGACAAACAATCAGAAACAACAAGAGCAAGGCCATCCTTGTTACGTAACGCTGGCGAAACCTGAAGGGAAGGGAAGCAATGTTATTGAAGCAGAAGCTGAGGGAACTTCAAACAAGCTCTTGACCCACTGGATCTGATCCAAGCTAAAGCTAAACACCTTCAGAAACAGAGACTGTCACTCATGCTGGAGAATGTTCCAACATTTAATAACACAATAACAGTGTTTGGTTTATAGAAATGTCGGACAGGCATAAGCCATTCAGCCCCTCGGTATGAAGAAGGGTCTCGACCCGAAACGTCACAAATTCCTTCTCTCCCAATATGCTACCTGTCGCCCTGAGTTACTCCAGCGCTTTGTGTTTTGCTCAAGATTCCAGCGTCTGCAGTTCCTTGTGTCTTCAGTATTATGTTTCATGTTCTCCAGGAATGCTGTTTGACTCGCTGAGTTACTCCAGCACTTTGTGCTTTTTTTCATGTTCATTTCACCTCTTATTATTTGTTACTGGAGCAAGTTGTTTCTCTTTCTCCACCCAATCTAAACATTCTAATGGGCTTGTCCCACTTGCCGATTTTTTTCGCCGACTGCCGGCGACTGTCATAGTCGTAGCAGGTCGCCGAAAAACCGGCGACTGGACCCCCCCCCCCCCAGGACAATGTCTACGACAATGTCTACAGCAACCTACCACCTAGTCGACATCAACTTACGGCAAGCTACCGACAACCGGCGACCATTAGGACGTCCACCTACGACCACACCTACGTCAACCTACGTCAACCTACGTCCACCGGCGACAAGCTACGTCAACCTACGTCCACCGGCGACAAGCTGCGACAAGGTAAGACAATTCAGTCGCCGGTACCTGACGCCGGTTGACGTCGGTAGTCGCCAATGGAATTCACCGAAGTCAGCACCAGCGACAACCTACATCATCCTGGCAGCACCTACGTCAGGCTACGATCGTTGGCCTCAAGCCCACGCATGTCCCCGAAAGGTTTTGAACATTTCAAAATCCAGTGTTGACCATAAAAAAGGTACGCCTCTTTGAGCGACTGAGGAGACTGTGCAGGCAACACCTTGATGACCATGTGGCAACAGCCTAGTCGCCTGAAGTCGCCTAAATAATAGCCGAAGTGGGACAGGGGCACAAATGTTTAAACACAGTCTGTCGAATCCAGGGAGTTAGCAGCAGAGTTTGCGAGCCAGCCTCATTGTTTGACCCCCAAATTCAATCATTAATTCCACCTGAAAGGAAGAACATCTAAAGGATATGAAGAAAAGTGTGATCATTAATAAGGATTTATATGTATGAACAAAATTCCATCCTCGTAGCTAAAGTCCATAAAGTAAGATAGATCAGCAGCTGCACAGAACATCACCAGTCATCTTGAGGAAGGTAGCGATTAAAAGTCCATCAAGGAAGAATACAAATAGTGGGGCAGTGGTAGAGTTGCTGTCCGACAGCGCCAGAAACCGACTTTGATCCTGACCAACCAGCGATCACCCGCACACCAGTTCTATTCTACACTAGGGATAATTTACAGAAGCCAATTAACCTACAAACCTGCACGTCTTTGGAATGTGGGAGGAAAACCGGTGCTGTCTGTGTGGAGTTGGTATGTTTTTCTTGTGACCGTGTGGGTTTTCTCCGGGTGCTCCGGTTTCCTCCCACACTCCAAACCGTGCAGCGTCCTTTTAGCTCACGGTGAACGCGCCAGCACTTGAAAGAGCTTGCACTTGTTAACGCCTTTCAGGACATTTAAACATCTTGAAGCACCCTGTACCGAATGAAGACACAAGAAACTGCAGATGCTGGAATCTTGAGCAAAACACAAAATGGTGGAGGAACTCAGCAGGTCTGGAGGAAAAGGACAGGTGACATTTTGTGTAAGAACTCTTCTTTAGACTGATTGTAGGGGAGAGAAAGGAAGAAAAGAGAGGAGGGGTGGGACACAGTCTGGCAATAGACAATAGACAATAGGTGCAGGAGGAGGCCATTCGGCCCTTCGAGCCAGCACCGCCATTCAATGTGATCATGGCTGATCATCCCCAATCAGTGCCCTATTCCTGCCTTCTCCCCATATCCCTTCATTCCATTATCTTTAAGAGCCCTATCTAACTCTATCTTGAAAGCCTCCAGAGAATTAGCCTCCACTGCCTTCTGAGGCAGTGAATTCCTCAGATTCACGACTCTCTGTGTGAAAAAGTTTTTCCTCATCCACAAGTGATAGATGGAGGCGAGGGGGGGGGGGGGGGGGGGGTGACACAGGAACTGCAGATGCTGGAATCTAGCATAGAACACGAGGTGCTGGATTCGCACCAAAGAAGGATCCCAATTAGAAATGTCACCTGTCCATATCTTCCAGAGATGCTGCCTGACCGAATGATTGAAAAGGGTCTGAAGAAGGGTCTCTCTCCGAAACGCCGCCTATTTCCTTCGCTCCATAGATGCTGCCTCACCCGCTGAGTTCCTCCAGCATTTTTGTTTACCAATGATTTACTCCAGTACTTTGTGTTCTACAGTGAGGTTGGCAGATGGTTGGAGTAAGTGACAAGGCGAGAGGTAAGAAAGAGACAAAAGGTGTCAGATAAGGAAAGGAGTTTAAATGTAAAACCAGAGGGAGCGACACGGGTAGAAGTGGGGGTGGAATAGTCTGTATCTAATGTAAAAGGTACAAACAAGGAACTGCAGATGCTTGTTGAAAAAATAAGGTACAGAGTGCTTGAGTAACTCAGCAGGTCAGGTAGCATCTTTAGAGAACGGAGAGGTGATATTTCAGGTCAGGACCCTTCTTCAGACTCTGAAGAACATGGATAGGTGACGTGGTGATGGATAGGAAACAAGGAACTGCAGATGCTGGTTTACAAAAAAAGAAACAAAGTGCTGGAGTAACTCAGCGGACCAGGTAACATCTCTGGACAAAATGGATGACAGTTCAGATCAGGACACTTCTTCAGACTGTGAAGAACATGGATAGGTTGCTTTTCGGGTCAGGAACCCTTCTTCGGACTCAGGGGAACACGAATAGGTGACGTTTTGGGTCGGGACCCTTCTTCAGACTGCATCGAATGAAACGCTGAAGGGAGGGCAGTAGCCAGCTTCGTGCGGAGCAAGGGTCCACTGTGGCAGCCAACTAATCTGTATTGCTTTCATTGATCGGGGATACCAATAAAAGTAAAACGACCTCATCTTATTTCTCTGCCACTCCCTTGTATTGTTTTATGTTGCTAGCTTTCAAACATTTCTTCAACAGCCTGTTAAATTATAGTCTCTCAGTAGCAAAGTGTTCCATGCTTCAGTAGCTCACCGTGTGAACACCGAGCTTCTCACGGCAGGGAACAGTGAGTTAATTTGACTTGGCTCAGTCTGTCGCTGTCCTGAATTAACCTGGATTACAGATATCATCCACACAGCATCTCAGCTTGCCTTACCAATGATGCAGACTAGCATCCTTTATTCTAAAGTGATCTAAACACTGTCTCTTTGGGCAGCAGGGAATTTGGTTTCCATTGCATCCTGCAGAGGAAATTCAGCGAGAAGACTTCATGACTGATTTCCCTCTCCAGCACTTCATCCTGCAGAAAAGTAATTACTTTCTTCTTTCTGTTTCCCCTAGTTATCCAGGCATCCATGCAGTTATTACGCCATGACCAGCCACTTGCAAGGCACCACAGTGACATCAGATTGCAGCTGACACCAACACTACTGAAGTTAGAAGTCTGCAGAAGAGTCTGAACCCGAAACGTCACCTATCCATGTTCTCCACAGATGCTGCCTGACCCGCTGAGTTACTCCAGCACTCTGTGATACGTCACCTATCCATGTTCTCCACAGATGCTGCCTGACCCGCTGAGTTACTCCAGCACTCTGTGAAACGTCACCTATCCGTGTTCTCCACAGATGCTGCCTGACCGCTGAGTTACTCCAGCACTCTGTGAAACGTTACCTATCCATGGTCTCCAGAGATGCTGCCTGACCCGCTGAGTTACTCCAGCACTTTGTGCCTTTTCTTTCGACTGAAGTTATGCCTGGAATAAACTGAAAATGCTGGAAATGCTCTTCCGGTTGGGCAGCTTCCATAGAGAAAGAAGCAGTGTTAACGTCTCGGATGATAGACCCTTCCTCCTGTGAGGGTTAGGAAATGAAAGATTAATTCTACCCAACAAGCTGAGTGCCTCCAGCCTTTTCGTTGACTTTAGTTTATTGTCAAGTGTACCGAGGTACAGTGAAAAGCCTTTGTTGCGTGCTAACCAGTCAGCGGAAAGTAATACATGATTACAATCGAGCATTCCCAGTGTACACGATCAACTGAACTAAACTAAAGGGAATAACATTAAAAACGTTTACTGCAAAATAAAGCTAGCAAAGTCCGATCAAAGATGGTCCGAGGGTCACCAATGGGATAGATAGTAGTTCAGCACTGCTCTCTGGTTGTTGGTTGGATGGGTCAGTTGTCTGATAACATCTGGGAATAAACTGTCCCTGAATCTGGACTGTTTTGGTTTCAGATTTGCAGCATTTGCGTTTTATTTGATTTTCGGTTTATGACTGTGCTGCTTCCAGCTGACAGAAAATCAATCTTATATATTAGAGCTGATTGAAATGCCAGCTGTCCTCTTATCCTCTTGTAGGCCAGTTGTTAACTTTACAGGCACATTGGCTTTTAAATTCAACCATGCAACATTTGTTTTCTTGGACACTGATCAGACTCTAACCACCTGGTGTATATCCAGCAGGAAATGAACAGAGAACAATACAGCTCAGGACCGGGCCTTCGACCCACCATGCATGCCCTGACTGTGAAGTCAATCTAATCTAATCCCCATCTAACTCCATGTGGTCTGTATCCCGCAATTACTTGCCTGCTCTCGTGTCTATCTAAATATCTCTTAAACCTTGCTGTTGTTTCTGCTTCCACCACCTCTCCTGGAAGCATGTTCTTTATTTTTGCAGTCTTCTTTGTTTTAGAAATGTTATGTTTAATTTATGTATGATTTAATTATGATTTGCTTTTGTGTGTTTGAGTCTATTTGACTGTGATGCTGCTGCAAGCAAGATTTCTCATTGTATCTGTGCCTGTATCTGTATAATTGTGCATGTGACGAACAATACCACTTGAGTTGAGATCGAAAGTGCTCACACCTTGCCTTGAGGGCAGCCACGGTGATGCAGCGGTAGAGTTGCTGCCTTACAGCATTTGGAGCGCTGGATACCTCGGGTTGAATCCCAACTACGGGTGCTGTCTGTACGGAGTTTGTACGTTCTCCCCGTGACCGCATAGGATCTTCGGTTTCCTCCCACACTCCAAAGACGTACTGGTTTGTAGGTTAATTGGCTTGGTGTATGTGTAAATAGCCCCTAGTGGGTGTAGGATTCTGTTAATGTGCGGGGATCGCTGGTCCGCGCGGACTCGGTGGGCCAAAGCGCCTGTTACCGCGCTGTATCTCTAAACTAAACTAAACTAAACCAAGATCCTCAGGTTAAATCCTTTATGCAAAGATGTTTACTACTGTTAACCTTATCTATGCACTGGTCATGGATGAATTTCCCTCTTATTATGTATAATTATCTACATTGTACCTGATATGGAACATAGAAACATACAGAACAAGAAAACGCCCTTCGGCCCACAATGTCTGTGGCGAACACGATGCCAAGACCATCTCTAATCTACCTTCACATAACCCATACCCCTCCATTTCTACATATCTGTGTGTCCATCCAGAAGTCTCATGAATGTCACGATTGTACCTTCGTCCACCACCACCCCTTGGTGGCACAGTCCATGCCCAAACGAACCACAAGGAACTGCAGACGCTAGTTTATAGAAAAACACACAGGTCAGGCAGCATCTCTGGAGAACATGGGTAGGTGACGCTTCGGGTTGGGACCCTTCTTCAGACCGACTGTGATGGGGAGTGGATAGGGGGGAAAGAGAGCTGGAAGAGAGCTGAGGACGGGACAAAACCTGGCAAATGATAAGTGGATACAAGGTCAGAGAGGAAAAGACAAAAAGTATGAGATAAAGAATGAGGATACGAGACACAAGTTGGTCAGGGATAAACCTGGGTCCCTGGCATTGTGAGGCAGCAGCTCTACAAGCTATGCCAGAGTGCCGCCCATTTCTTCCTTGTCATGATCCAGTTCATCATCAGTGACTGTGGTTAGAATGGGGCACTTGATCATACTTGGTCAGAAGATGTCTGCCTTTTTATTGACTGATAATTTTGCTTTGTGAACACGTTTTGAATTTACTGCAGACCCTTTGTCCTGAGTTTATCCAGCCACTCCAGACTATCCCTATTGATTTTGAAAGCACTCAACAATATCGACCAGTCTGGAGTCATCCAGGGCTGGTCAACCACAGCAAGTGGCAAGATAGGAATCAGATAATGCTGGGAATTGCCCAACTATGGAGGGAAAAACCAGAGCCCAAGGTTCAAATTACAAGAGGCACTGGTTTACAAAAAGTCACAGTGCTGGAGTAACTCAACGGGTCAAGCAGCATCCCTGGAGAACATGGATAAGTGATGTTTTAGTTTAGTTTAGACAATAGGCAATAGGTGCGAGAGTAGGCCATTTGGCCCTACGAGCCAGCACCCCCAATCACTGTGATCATGGCTGATCATCCACTCTCAGTATCCCGTTCCTGCCTTTTCCCCATATCCCCTGACTACACTATCTTTAAGAGCTCTATCCAACTCTCTCTTGAAAGCATCTAGAGAATTGGCCTTCTGAGGCAGAGAATTCCACATAATTAGTTTAGAGATACAGCATGGAAACAGCTTTTTTTTCCACGTGGTAGCTCTACTCAATAACCAAAAATCTGTAGCTTCCGTTTGCTCTGGTATTTTGTGTAATTCACATGTTTAATCGATAATGTTTTTTTATTAATGTTTAATGTTTTATGTGCCATTCCTAACTGTCACTGTATGTCATGTTGTCATTTGAGGGCGGAGCACCAAGGCAAATTCCTTGTATGTGAATACTTGGCCAATAATCGTATTCATTCGTTCATGCATATTGTGGACTGAAGGGTCTGTTCTTGTGCAATATTGATCGATCTTCTATGGACATGAGGCTTTGAGACTGTTATGCAACGTGATCGATTTATACTTCATTGTCCACACACAGCAGTTCTTACAATGATAAATTACCATTAACAGTTTGGAGAGGGCTGAAAAATGTAAAATTTTCCACAATCTATATAAATCAGTCAGTGTAATAGGACAGAGTTGTTTGTTTTTATTTCCCCTTCACAATAAAAGGTAATTGATGTATTTAACAGTTTTATAAATATAGTTGAAAATGATTTTTTTAATAAGTGTGTCCCGAGCACCACCTGCGAATAATCTGATTTTAAAATGATTTTCAAATAAGCCATAGTGAATCATTTATTTGCTTCAATGGTGTGCATTAGTCAGGTTCTGCCAATAGAGTCAATTTAAAGGAACCTCCTTGAAAAGCCACCAAGGAGCACCGCTGAGGAAACCCAACATGTACATTACAACCCGAGACAGACACAAAATGCTGGAGTAACTCAGCGGGACAGGCAGCATCTCTGGAGAGAAGGAATGGGTGACGTTTCAGGTCGAGACCCTTCTTCAGACCCGAGATCACAGGCAGTTTTGTGGACAGGTCTGGATCCAGTACCCTGTTTCTTTCTTCCACCATTTCATAAAAAACAATGCAAAACCTGATGAAGTGTCCCAACCCAAAACGTCACCTGTCCATGTTCTCCAGAGATGCAGCCTGACCCGCTGAGTTACTCCAGCACTCTGTGAAACGTCACCTATCCATGTTCCCCACAGATGCTGCCTGACCCGCTGAGTTACTCCAGCACTCTGTGAAACGTCACCTATCCATGTTCCCCACAGATGCTGCCTGACCCGCTGAGTTACTCCAGCACTCTGTGAAACGTCACCTATCCATGTTCCCCACAGATGCTGCCTGACCCGCTGAGTTACTCCAGCACTCTGTGAAACGTCACCTATCCATGTTCCCCACAGATGCTGCCTGACCCGCTGAGTTACTCCAGCACTCTGTGAAACGTCACCTATCCATGTTCCCCACAGATGCTGCCTGACCCGCTGAGTTACTCCAGCACTCTGTGAAACGTCACCTATCCATGTTCCCCACAGATGCTGCCTGACCCGCTGAGTTTCCTCCAGCACTCTGTGAAACGTCACCTATCCATGTTCCCCACAGATGCTGCCTGACCCGCTGAGTTACTCCAGCACTCTGTGAAACGTCACCTATCCATGTTCCCCACAGATGCTGCCTGACCCGCTGAGTTACTCCAGCACTCTGTGTAAACCAGCATCTCCAGTTCCTTGTGTCTGCAAACTTGCTCAGTCTTTTACGCTGATTTGAATGAATCCAGGTGAAGAAACTCCAGGCCAGGGGCTAGATTCTAGTGTAAGCAAGACTTAGTGACTGTGTCCCTGGAATTTCATGTGCAGGAAGGAACTGCAGATTCTGGTTTAAACCGTAGACACAAAAAGCTGGAGTAACTCAGTGGTACATGCATCGTCTCTGGAGAGAAGGAATGGGTGACATTTCGGGTCTGAAATAGGGTCTCGATCCGAAACATCATCCATTCCTTTTCTCCATAGATGCTACCTGTCCCGCTGAGTTACTCCAGATTTTTGTGTCTATCCCTGGAATTTTATTAAAGGACTTCCTGTTCCAACATTCTCATCACTGGCCTTTTCACATCTCTTGTCTTTTACTGCACTAACTTCAATTTGCCCAATGCAGAAAAGACCATTTGACCATTAGTCAAATATTACTTTTTCCGCTTCTGATATTTGTATAATTTATCTTTTTTTAAACATTTATTCCTTTACGGGATCTGCATGTAACTGAGAAGATAGCTGTGGAGGCCAAGTTAATGGATATTTTTAAAGTGGAGATTGACAGATTCTTGATTAGTGTGGGTGTCAGGGGTTATGGGGAGAAGGTAGGAGAATGGGGTTGAGAGACAGATAGATCAGCCATGATTGAATGGTGGAGTAGACTGGATGGGCCAAACAGCTTAATTTTGCTCCTAGAACTTATGAACCAGAGTTTACTACCTGTCCCCATCTGCAGTTGTGAAGGTGTTGGTGAGCCACCTTCTTGAATTGTTTAAGAAGGAACTGCAGATGCTGGAAAAATCGAAGATAGACAAAAATGCTGGAGAAACTCAGCAGGTGAGTCAGCATCTATGGAGTGAAGGAATAGGTGACGTTTTGGGTCGAGACCCTTCTTCAGACTGATGTGGGGGTGGGGGGGGGGGTCTCGACCTGAAACTTTGCCTATTCCATAGATGCTGCCTCACCCGCTGAGTTTCTCCAGCATTTTTGTCTACCTTCACCTTCTTGATCTGCTCATTTGGAGTTACTCCAACTCTGCTGTGGAGTAGTGAGTTCCAGGATTTAGATACAGCAATGATGAAGGATCAGTGATACATTTCTAAGCGAGAGTACTGCTACTTGGAGGGGAATCTACAGATGATGAGATATTGTTGCACCTACTCTCCTTGCTCTTCTTGGGAGTGGAAATGACAGATTTAGAAGGTCATCCAAGCAGCGCCTCTGATTTTCGTCTACATTTGCTCACAGCGGGAAGCTGCAGAGCAATCTTCATTTATTGGTGGCATCAGGATAATCCTCAAGAATTGGTTACTCTACCTTCAGCTCAGGGCGCTAGCTTTCAAGTTCAAGTGAGTTTTATTCTCATGTGTCCATGATAGGACAATGAAATTCTTGCTTTGCTTCAGCACAACAGAACACAGTAGGCATTGACTACAGAACAGTTGCTTTCGTGGTGGTAGCCAAGAGCCAAGCATTCTAATTAGAATGGAGTGCAAGGTTTAGATTGTCTAACTGGAAGATAGCTACCCAAGTGATATGAAGCATAAGAAATATTATGGACCCGATTGGACAAGAAAACTATTTCTGCATTATGTGCAATGCAACAATGCTTAAAAAAAGATGCCACGGGGAAGTTGCCGAACTGGAAATGGCAGGTTCCTCTGGTAGATCTTTGTCTCCATCTCATGGACAACAAACAAACTGCTGGAAACTGCAAACAATTTGTCGGAGGGAGAAATTCACAATGTCGGTGTTAATTAATCACAGGAAGTGACAAACTCGCCTAAATTAAAGAAATCACAGGAAAATTACCTTTTCCTTGCGGAACTGACTCATTCACACTTCTCAATGTGTTTAATAATCTGAAGTGAAGTCGAGCCGGTTAAATTGTCCAGCTGGTCCACAACCTTTGAAGAAAATAGGCAAAGGGATAGTGAGCAGTGATGAATAGCACACTTTCAACAACATGGATGCCTTTCATTTATATAGCACTATAATGAGAATGTTTCTAAAACTGACAGCCACATAAGACATCAGAATAAGCTGTCAAAATCTTAATTGTTTTAAAGAAAGACGAAGAGGTAGGAAGGGGCGGCATGGTGGCGCTGCGGTAGAGTTGCTGCCTTTAAGCACAGATCTGTACGGAATTTGTACATTCTCCCTGTGACCGCTTGAGGTTTCTCAGGGTGCTCCGGTTTCCTCTCCCACACCAAAGACATACAGGTTTGTAGCTTAATTGGCTTTGGTAAAAATTGTAAATTGTCCTTAGTATGTAGGATAATCCTAGTGTGCTGGGTGAATGCTGGTCAGCACAGACTTGGTGGACCGAAGGGCCTATTTACACGCTGTATTTCTAAACTAAACTAAACTAAGAGTAAATGTTTGTGTTAGGAATACCCAATCCTTGGGCAAAGCTACCTATAATTCCCAGGTGTGGAGAAGAGGCCAGAGACCTTAGAGAGTCGTACAGGTAGAGATGACGACAATAGACAAGAGGTGAGAGAGCACAAAATAATTTGAAAACAAACCTATGTTAAAGTCAAGGCTTTGCTGAGTCAGCAGACCATCATCAAATGCAAATTAACAGACAATTTGTGAATGGCGGACAGGACTGAGTAGAAGTAAAGGCAATGTTGAGTTAGAAACATAGAAAAATAGGCACAGGAAGAGTCCATTCTGCCCTTCAAGCCAGCACCACCATTCATGGCTGATCATTGCAAGTCAGTACCCCGTCCCTGCTCTTTCCCCATATCCCTTGATTTCGTTAGCCCCAAGAGCTATATCTAACTCTCCCTTGAAAATATCCAGTGAATTGGCCTCCACTGCCTTTTGTGGCAGAGAATTCCACACATTCACAACTCTCTGGGTGAAGACGTTTTTCCTCATCTCAGTCCCAAATGGCCTACCCCTTATTCTCAAACTGTGACCCCTGGTTCTGGACTCCCCCAACATGGGGAACGTGTTTCAAGTTTAAGATAACAGGGTGACATTTGAAGAAAGGGTATTGAGTCATTAACCAAACACGCGGACAGAAATCCAATGATTCAATGGAAAATTTACACACAATGGTGAGGACCCACTAAACTCGCATAGTAAACATATATGTAAACTCGCATATACTCGCTATGTGATTTGTATATCTTGTTTGTATGTGTACTTTGTCTTGTTAATAAATGTTGAGTGCAAAAAAAAAAAAAACTTGCATAGAAACGGTGATAGACAAAAAGGGGTAGAGAGGTATGAACAGCTTCTCATTAGCTCTGAATGTTAGTTCCACTCCCATTGGAGCTGAGGTGCAGCATTGTGCAAAAATGATTAAATAAGGTTAGGTTTAGGGCAACAGTATGATGTTGTTATTACTGTGATTGTGTGATTGTGATTGTTCACGCTGGTATTCACCAAGTAAATGTAAGATGCTCAGATGAATTTGAGATTTGCTCCACAGACCCTTCAAGTTGACTGTCAAAAGCCATGGTGTAGTTGATAAAACATATCGCAGATGGTGCAGATCTCTGCATTTCTCTCAGAGTTGGTATGCAGTGACAATCATGGTCGTGTCCCTCCAGGTGGATGGAATCGTTCTGTGATTCAGGGTAGACATGAGATGCTGGAGTAACTCAATGGGTCAGCAGAGGGAGCTGTCACTGCAGGCATTTTACATGTGGGTTGCTAAGATTTTAGGGTCTTGAATTTTATATTGTGGAGTGGATATTACCTGTGTATCATTTATTTTAATATGAGGTAGATTGACTTGTCAGAGTAATGCCTTGATCGAGTGGCAAACAGAACCCAAATAACTGGAGGCCAGGCCACACTGTGTTGGTATCAGTGCTCAGTAGTCACACTGCAGTAAGGTGATGTTGCTTGTGTATGCAAAACCCCCAAAGGTCATGTTCCAAGCCATCAGCAGCTTGTTCACTGAGGATCTGAGAGGATGGGGCAATATCTGCAAGACAAACATAGAAAATAGATGCAGGAGATGGCCATTCGGCCCTTCAATATGATGATGGCTGATCATCCAGAATCAGTACCCCGTTCCAGTCACCCAAGTGGGACAGGCCCATTACTCCAACACTTTGTATCCCTTTGTGCATTATCCAGCATCTGCTGTTCCTTGTTTCTACATATTGGAATCCCCCCCCCCCCCCCACAAGGGAGAAATTTACTTTAACAGAGCTAAATGTTTAGACAATTAAGACTGCTGGCCTGGCTAGCATTCTCATGTACGGCATGCTAGCCCCAGAAGGAGGCAGCAGATCAGGACTATGATGCAAAAGTACAAAATGCTTTTTGGGGAGATTTCTGTGGAATGGCGCATTATTAGCAATAATACTGAATACAAATAATGATTCAGCGGTCACCGAAGCTGAAACTCTAGAGGCAAGTCCAACCACTGGCCAATGTTCTCATGTGCTTACTAGTCCCATAAGCAGCTATAGGACAAGGCGTCAATGTGGTGGTCAAATTTTTTTTCCACTTCTTCTATTGGCTTGATTCAATTTGACATGACTAAATAATTGTGCAGCCTGTTTTCAATTGTATTGTGCATGAAATATTCAACAAAAGCTCTTAAGCGACATTTTTACACTTGCCAAACACTTGAGTTGACGTACTTCCCAAGTACTTTAAATCCTCAATCAGGTGCATACACAGTTGCCAGCATTACATTCCCAAATTTAGAGTCTCTTGACAATTCCCTGTCAACTAATGAACTGGAGGCAGGGTGGAGTTGATGTGTGGACTCATAACAGCTGATCTATTAAAATCAAATTCCATTTACCCATACATTGGAGACACTTTAAAGAGCAAAGGAAGCAGAATTATGTTGGAATTGCAGCAACTTAAGAGTCATAGACCCATACAGCATGGGAACGGGCCCTTCGGTCCAACTCGTCCATACTGATCAAGATGCACTATCTAGGCTCGCCCTATTTGTCCACATTTGGTCCATATCCCTCTAAACCTACGGCCCCCAGGCCGAATGCGGCCCGTAACCCAAAATCATCCGGCCCGCAGGCGGATTTTTTTTCCCCGTAATCATCGGGCCCGCCGAGCGCCGAGCTCTGGTTAAGCCGGCACGGCCGCACAAAGCCGCCGGCACGGCCGCGCACCTTCTGTCAACACGTTTAAGATAGAAGTGCAGATGCTGGAAAAATCGAAGGTAGCCAGAAATGCTGGAAAAACTCAACGGGTGAGACATGCAAGGATTGCAAGAGGCTGCTTCACCCGCTGAGTTTCTCCAGCAATTTTGTCTATCTTCTGTGGACATGTGATTTGATGCCTGCCATCCGGGGTGGGATGGGGGCAGGATCCATGTGTACACGTGATAGATGTGGCCCGCCATCCGCTCACTGACATGCGTCCTGGCCCCTATGCAGAACAAGGTTGCCGACCCCTGCTCTAAACCTTTTGTATCCATGTACCTATCCGAGTGTCTTTCAAATGCTGTTTATAGTACCTGCTTCAGCTACCCCCTCTGGCAGCCCATTCTATATACTTGCCATACTCTGAGTGAGAATTCTCCCGATAAAAGTGTTTACTTTTGCAGAAAAAGTAGATAATCATAACAAAGGGATTGTATGCATCAACTCAATCAGTCATTTACATCAATGTGGTCATGAGGCTGGTTGACATCACCCAGGCAACTGCATTGTTGCTGGGAATAGTATAATCGCTACATGCAGGTTTAAAAAAACAAGGGTAGGAAGGAACTACAGATGCTGGTTTACACTGAAGATTGACACAAATGCCGGAATAACTCAGTGGGACAGGCAACATCTCTGGAAAGAAGGAATGGGTGATGTTTTGGGTCGAGACCCCGAAGAAGCATTTTGTGTTTAAAAAAACAAGGGACAAGTTGTCTGCAGGCCTCGGTTTGGAGCAGGGCCTTAGTGATACGGCCTATGTATTTTAATGGCCTTCAATCCCCAGGCCCAAAACATTTTTATTCTCTTGCACGTATTTATATTCCTGTCTTTTGTTTTTTTTTTTTAATAACCATGTCTCTCAAGCACATTACAAACAAATTCAATGTTAATTACAAATTTTAATGATTTTTTTAATGCAGTTAGTGCATCGTTAAGTTAGTTATTATTGCCGGGGAATAGGATGCTTTTATTATTGCAGGCACCTACTGCCAGCATCGAGCAATTACAAAACAAGTACAGCATTGCTACCTCCAACAGTGAAGAAAGGAAGATTTGCATTTATATAATGCCTTTCATGACCTCAGGACACCCCAAAGTGCTTTGCAGCCAATTTTAACACAGCAAGGTCCCACAAACAACAATCAACAAAATTACCACTGCCTTTTATGATGTGGGATGAGGTATAAAAATTGATCAGGACAGCAAGAAGGAATCTCTAGCTCTTCTCCAAAATAATACCATGGGATCTCTTATGTACATCTGAGAGAACAGACAAATTAACGTCTCGCCTGAAGGATGGCAGCTGCCCCGTGCAACACTCCCTCAGTGCTGAGTGACAACTATCAGGCTCTATTATGGGCTCCAATCTCTGAAATGAAACTCGAAGCCGCAACCTCTAATTCAGCTATGAGTACCCCCCACTGAACAGTGCCTCAAGATGCAGAGAATAAACTTGACTACAACGGTGGGGATTTTTTTTCACTTTTCATGCAGTCACTTTGTGGCTACTCCCAGTAAAAGTGTCTGTTTGGTATGGGTGTCATGTTATGGGGAGAAGGCAGGAGAATGGGGTTAGGAGGGAATAGATAGATCAGCCATGATGGTATGACGGAGTAGACTTGATGGGCCGAATGGCCTAATTCTGCTCCTATCACATGATCCTATGACTTATGGTCTTATCATGCCCACCAGAAACTACACTGTGAGCTCCCAATAAAAAGCCTTTCACCCAGCAGTCTGAGATAGATTGGAAACAGAGTTGAGAGATCAAGAGAGTCAAGAGTGTTTTATTGCCACATGTCCCAGATCAAACAATTCTTACTTGCAGCAGCACAACAGAATATGTAAACATAGTACACTGTAAACAATATAATAGAGAATAAAAAGTTCAGTGTGTGTATATATACACATAACCACATGTATTCAAATTATATATATATATATATAAATTATATATATATATATATACACACACACACACACATATATAAAAAACAATCAATAATAGTGCAATAATAACAATAATAGTCTATAGTAGTTCAGAGCTTATTTGAGGTTGTAGTGTTTAATGGCCTGATGGCTGTTGGGAAGCTGTTCCTGAACCGGTACGTCACAGTTTTCAGGCCCCTGTACCTTCTTCCCGATGGCAGGGGTGAGATGAGTGTGTGGCCAGGGTGGTTTTCTGATGATGCTGCTGGCTGCCTTTCTGTAATCCTCCTTCATTGATGGCAGCTACACTAATTTGAACACTTACTGTTAAAGAGCCGAAAGCACATTTGATTAAGGAATGCAGAAGGACTGATGTGGTGAAGGCAGATAACATGAAAGCATGTAGCAGAAAGCTTTTGAAGAAATCAATATGAAAAATAAAGGAATCAAATGGAAGGTTATGTTGATGGGTTGAATTGAAGTTAACATTGTGCAGGAAGCCTTAAGGAGTGTAAACACCAACAAAGGACATTCAGAAAGAACAGCTTTCATCTCAACTATAACATTGTTAGAGATTTTGGACTGGAAGGGCCGAGAGCGCCTGTTTCCGTGCTGTAATTGTAATTGTTATATTCAAAGAGGCAGCAGCACTGCAAGAATTGCACCTTGTAAATTACCTCAGTTTCACAAATGGTTTTAATTGCCATTAAAATGTATGGAAAGAGCATTAGGGAAGAAGGGAATTCAGCAGAAACTATGGCAAAACAAAAGGTTTTGTTCGTTTACACTCCTGACACTGCAGCAGCAGGCCACTGATCCAAGATTGTTGGGCTGCAGGATGGGCATCTTTTAGCATCAAGCCCTGAGGTGGACACTATCGATCCTCTGGAATCTTTTGAAGAACAACCAAGTCAAGGCAAGTTTATGGGCATATGCACAAGTGCGGTGAGGTACAGACTGAGATACAAGTGTATACTAGCATAATATGTATCGGCTGCCCGGTGGCACAGCAGTAGAGTTGGTGCCTTACAGCACCAGACCCGGATTCAATCATGACTGTGAGTGTTGTTTATACGGAGAATGTACGTCCTCCCTGTGACACCATGGGTTTTCTCCAGGTGTTCTGGTTTCCTTCCACATTCCAAAGACGTACAGGTCTGTAGGTTTTGGGCCTGTCACACTTACACGACTTTTTCGGCGATTGCCGTCACCCATCATAGGTCGTTACAGGTCGCCAAAAATTTTCAACATGTTGAAAATCCAGCGGCGACCGGAACAAGACACGACGCTTTGGGCGACTACTCATGACCATACAGCTTTCACCCCGCGACATGTCGCCAGGGTGTCGCCTGTATGGTCGTGTGTCGTCTCCTCAGTTGTCCAAAGGGTCGTAGCGTCTTTCTGGTCGCCGCTGGATTTTCAACATGTTGCAAACTTTAGCCGACCTGCAACGACCTGTGACGAGTGCTGGCAAGTCGCGTAAGTGGATAGGCCCATTAAATAGCTTAGGTAAGAATTTAAAATTGTCCCTAGCGTGTGGGGTAGTGCTCAAGTACGGGAATCACTGGTTGGCGGGCCTTTGCGCCTTTTCCTGCGCTGTATTTCTATACAACATTGAAGTACAAGGTTCTGCATTCGTGGCTGCTGAATATCGAACAACTCACAAAAACATACATTATACATAAAATTACACATAAATTCTGCACCATAATAAAAAGGAAAATAAAGACTGTTCACAAACAAGACACTGTTGCAAAAACAATCTTAAAAATACAAGTCCATGGTCAGTGTGTGCCATTACTGAGGTAGAATTAGGGTTGTGCAGGTCAGTTCAACAACCTGACAGCTTTAATAAAGAGCTGTTCCCATAGTTGGTGGTGTGGCTTTTCAGGCTTTTGTACCACCTGCTCGACAGTTGCAGAGGGCCTTACCCAGAGAGTAGGGATCCTTGAAGATAAATGCTGCCTTCTTGAGGTTGTGTAGATACTCCCAATAGTGGGGAGGGCCGTGTCTGTGATAGATTGGACTGAGCCCCCCCATTCCCTGCAGCCTCGTGTCTTCCTGTGCATTGGATTTACCCGACAAGGTCATGGTTCAACCAGCCAGGATACTTTCAATGGCGCCAGGGTAGAAGCTTTTTCAGTGACTGCCGAAATTCTTTAAACTTCTAAGAAAATAGATGGCAGACACACCTTCTTTGTGATTACATTTACGTGTTGGACATTTGAAGCTGCTAACTCTCGACCCACCGCTACCCCAGTGATCGCCCACATTTCTCTTTATGAAGTTTCCTTGGTTTTGTTTACATTGACATTGAGCAAGAGGTGTTGTTGAGGACTAGTATATAAAGACAGGGATGAAATGCTGAGACTAAGGCACTGGTCGGACTGCATTTGAAGTATTCTGTTTTGGTTTTTTTTAATTTATTTTATTAGAAACAATTGTACAAGAATACAGTAATCGACATGATAGTTATACAATTTACGTACAGCTTCATTTTTAACATTAATACCTGAATCAAAAAAAAAGAGAAAAAAGGAAATGAAGAAAAATAAAAATAAAAGAAAGGAAAGCAAAGATCCCTAAACTACCTAAGAAGTGCGAGAGGAAAGAAAAGAAATAATAAAAAGAAAGAAAGATGGAGATAAACCCAACTATCCTTTCACCCCGCTCACCCATCCCTAGCATCGGTTTTAGAAACATAGACAATAGGTGCAGGAGTAGGCCATTCGGCACTTCGAGCCTGCACCACCATTCAATATGATCATGGCTGATCATCCAACTCAGTATCCTGTACCTGCCTTCTCTCCATACCCACTGATCCCTTTAGCCACAAGGGCCACATCTAACTCCCTCTTAAATATAGCCAATGAACTGGCCTCAACCACCTTCTGTGGCAGAGAATTCCACAGATTCACCACTCTCTGTGTGAAAAATGATTTTCTCATTTCGGTCCTAAAAGACTTCCCCCTTATCCTTAAACTGTGACCCCTTGTTCTGGACTTCCCCAACATCGGGAACAATCTTCCTGCATCTAGCCTGTCCAACCCCTTAAGAATTTCGTAAGTCTCTATAAGATCCCCCCTCAATCTTCTAAATTCCAGTGAGTACAAGCCAAGTCTATCCAGTCTTTCTTCATATGGAAGTCCTGCCATCCCAGGAATCAGTCTGGTGAACCTTCTCTGTACTCCCTCTATGGCAAGAATATCTTTCCTCAGATTAGGAGACCAAAACTGTACGCAATACTCCAAGTGTGGCCTCACCAAGACCCTGTACAACTGCAGTAGAACCTCCCTGCTCTTGTACTCAAATCCTTTTGCTATGAATGCCAACATACCATTCACTTTCTTCACTGCCTGCTGCACCAGCATGCCTACTTTCAATGACTGGTGTACCATGACACCCCGGTCTCGTTGCATCTCCCCTTTTCCTAATCGGCCACCATTCAGATAATAGTCTACTTTCCTGTTTTTGCCACCAAAGTGGATAACCTCACATTTATCCACATTATACTGCATCTGCCATGCTTTTTCCCACTCACCCAACCTATCCAAGTCACCTTGCAGCCTCCTAGCTTCCTCCTCACAGCTTACACTGCCCCCCAGCTTTGTGTCATCTGCAAACTTGGAGATGTTGCATTCAATTCCCTAATCCAGATCATATATATTGTAAATAGCTGGGGTCCCAGCACTGAGCCTTGCGGTACCCCACTAGTCACTGCCTGCCATTCTGAAAATGACCCGTTTACTCCTATTCTTTGTGTTAAATTTGTGTTCAACTATTCTGTTGTTGCAGAAATTCAGTGAAAGGAGACCATGTTTTGAAAAAGCGATCTGCTTTTTCAGCCAAAACAAGTCAAATGTTTTCTAAATGTAGTGTCTCGGACATATCAGTAATCCACATCTTCACTGTGGGAACTGTTGTCTTTTTACCAAATTTTGAGAATACGTTTTTTTGCAGTTATTAGTCAAGAAAACGTCTTTGAAATAGCGTTAACTTAGAACAGGCCTCTCACATACCTAATGTTATCAGTTTTGTATCTGATTCCAGTTTAATTTAAAGTATTTTAGAGAAGATATCAAATATTCCCCTCCAGAAGTTTTGTATCTTTATACAGGAAGCAAAGGAATGGGTTAAAGTCGCTTATTGGAGATGGCATTTATCACAAATAGGGGAGACAGTTGGGAAGATCTTATTCAATTTCGTCTTTGAGTAGTAAAGCCTACGCAGTATTTTAAATTGTATCAGGGAGTGCCTGACATTGAGAGAGCAGTAATGTATGTATAGTAGGCTTTCCTCCCAAATATCTTTTGAAATGAATAAGCCCAACTTCTCTTCTCATGCTCGCCTATAGATCTGAGAAGATGGGGTATGCACATTTAAAAGAGTGTTATAAATGTAAGATGTTAACTTGCTTGTGTCGGCATGTCTATTCAGTCAATCGTCTAGTATATCTGGACCCATAAAACGATAGTCTTGTGTATATGTTTCCACATAATCGCGGATTCGAAGATATCTAAAAAGGTTGCTTGCTTTCAAATGGTATTTCTCCTGTAGTTCTTGAAACAAGAGGAAAATCCCCTTCTCATAGAGATCTCCCACCATTTTAATTCTTGAGTTTTTGCATTGCGCAAACGCCTTACCTAAAGTAGACGGTTTAAACGAGGGATTGTTAGCGATAGGTAGGAGAGAGAAATTTCTCAGTTTGAGACTTAATTTCAACTGTTTCCAGATATGTAGGGTACTGTGTATTATCGGATTTTGCTCATACTTTGATTTATTCAGATGTGTTGGAGAAAGAAGAATCGCGCCTATGTTAAAAGGCAAACAATCTTCCCTCTCCATTTTTAACCAATTTACCTGTTGCCATGTATCATCCATCCAGAAAATTATGTTTTTAATATTAGCCGCCCAATAGTAGAAAAGGAAATTAGGAAGAGCTAATCCTCCATTTTCTTTAGATTTACACAAATGTATTTTGTGTATTCTGTGGGTTTTGTAGTCCCAAATGAAATTTGTAATAATAGAGTCAATTTTTCTTTTTAAAGTTTTGGAGAGATATATCGGTATTGATTGAAATAAATATAGGAGTTGTGGAAGGAAGATCTCCTTTACGGCATTTACTCTACCTATAAGGAAAATAGGGAGTGTTTTCCAGAATTGGATGTGGGCATTTAGTTTAGTAATTAGTGGTGGGAAATTTGTTTCAAATAGGGAGGTGTATTTTCTAGTCATGTAAACTCCAAGGTATCTAAATTTTTCAGTAACAATTCTGAAGGGAAATTTTTGGAGTTGTGAAGGGTCTTGAGCTTTTATTGGCATAATTTCACTTTGATTCCAGTTTATTCTATACCCTGAAAAGGCACCAAATTGTTCTATAAGGTTTAATACATTTGGGATACTAATTTGGGAGTGGTGATGTATAAAAGTACATCGTCTGCATATAACAAAATCTTGTTATTGGTATGTTTAGTGTTATATCCATGAATACCCGAATGTACTTGGATGCTTTCTGCGAGAGGTTCTATGGCTAAGGCAAATAACATTGGTGAAAGGGTGCATCCTTGTCTATTATCCCTGGATAAATGAAATTTAGGTGATAGAATTTGATTTGTCAGTATTCTGGCTGTCGGGTTGTTATACAACAGCTTCACCCATGAGATGAAGTTTTCTCCTAATTGGCATTTTTCCAACACTGTAAAGAGATAGGCCTATTCCACTTGGTCGAAAGCTTTTTCTGCGTCCAAGGAAATAATTGTTAAATCTTAGTTTATCGTTCTGTGTGAATAAATTATATTAAACAAGCGTCTCAAATTATAAAATGAATGTCGCTTAGGTATAAACCCAGTTTGAATCTGAGTGTATTAATTTACTGATGTACAGACTTAGTCTTCTTGCCAAAGTCTTGGCTAATATCTTCTGATCTGTATTTAGAAGAGCTATTGCCTATATGAACCAGGCTCTTCAAGGTTTTCATCTTTTTTAGGTATCAATGTAATAGTTGATTCAGCAAGGGTTTGTGGTAAGGTCTGTTCTTTAAAAGCATGGATATAAAGGGCACGTGGGGAAATTGAATCATTGTTTTTTTTGTAAAATTCATTACTGAACCCATCCAGATACCTGAAGTATTGTGAGCAGTTTTGGGTCACATATCTGAGGGAGGACATGCTGGTGTTACAGAGAGTCCAGAGGAGGTTTATGAGAAACGATGAGTGTTTGACAGCACTGGGCCTGTACTCATAGGAGTAAGGAGGAGGGCAAAACGTCATTGAAATGTACCGAATAGTGAAAAGCCTGGATAGAGTGGATGTGAAGAGGGTGTTTTCACTAGTGGGACAGTCTAGAACTAGGACATAGCCTCAGAATAAAAGAACTTACCTTTAGAAAAGAGATGAAGAGGAAATTATTGGGTATTTTTAACGGGAGGATCGGCAGATTTTTGATTAGTAGGGGTGTCAGGGGTTATGGGGAGAAGGCAGGAGAATGAAGTTAAGAGGGAAAAATAGATCAGCCATGATTGAGTGGCGGAGTAGACTTGATGGGCCTAATTCTGTTACTATGACTTGTGAATTTATGAAGTGACAGGTTGATACAGAGGAAGAAGGTTTAGTTGGCAGATGGGTGGACAAAGGTTAGAGAAGAAATCCTTTTCTTCTCATCACACCAAGACGAGGGCATGGCTTTAAGGTCTGAGAGGGAACATTTAATGGAGATGTATAGGGCATGTTTTTCTACAGAGTACAATGTTTACATATTCTGTTGTATTGTTGCAAGCAAGAATTTCATTGTTCCAAATGGGACATATGACAATAAAACATTCTTGACTACATTTTTCCCTTCTCATCTTAAACCCATGTCCACTGGTTATAGATTCTCCTCCTCTGGGTAAAAGACACCTTATCTATTCCTCTCATGATTGTATACTTAAGAATATACTTGATTGTATACTTAATGAATCATACTTGTATGATTAAGAATAAGGGGTAAGCCATTTAGAACAGAGATGAGGAAAATCGTTTTCACCCTGAGTTGTGAATTTGTGGAATTCTCTGCCTCAGAAGGCAGTGGAGGCCAATTCTCTGGATGCTTTCAATAGAGAGTTAGATAAGAGTTAGCTCTTAAAGATAGCTGAATCAAGGGATATGGGGAGAAGGCAGGAACGGGGTACTGAATGTGGATGAGCCATGATCACAGTGAATGGAGGTGCTGGCTAATGGAGGTGAATGGAGTCAAATGGCCTACTCCTACATCTATTGCCTATAAACCTCCATCAGATCACCCCTCAGCCCCTAGAATGATACCCTCTGATAGCAGATGTTGGAATCCTTAGATTATTGTACTTGATTAGTATGGTTGTCAGGGGGTTACGCAGAGAAGAAGGGAAAATGGAATTGAGGGGGAGAGATAGATCAGCCATGATTGAATGACAGAGTAGACTTGATGAGCCAAATGGCCTAATTCTGCTGCTATGTGTTATGGTCTTATGAATCAGCAGATGAAGATTCCCTAATGGAACCATACTCACAACTCAATGTCAATGGTTTCTTTATTGCCATGCGTAGCAGGTACAGTGCAATACATTTTTTGCATACAGCTCAGCAAGACCATCCCAGTACAAAAGCACATTCACCTCAGTTCAGTTCTGTTAAGTTGAGCAGTAAATTGGAAGTTGTCAGCATTTGAGTCCTGAACTAATAATGAGTCCAAATTACAGCCCGACCATTCGCCACCCCCAGCCACACAGAGGGAGGTGACCGAGCTCCGACGCCTCATCAAACTCATTTGCCCACCTACCCACCCAGTTTCAGTTCTGTTTATTATCACGTGTACCAAGGTACTGTGAAAAGCTTTTGTTGCGTGCTAACCAGTCAGCAGAAAGACAATACATGATGGCAATTGAGCCATCCACAGTGTACAGACATAATTGATTTATTAGACAAGTATGTAAAAACATACATGGAATTTGATTTGCCATACAGTCATATGATAAGGGAATAATGTTTAGTGCAAGGTAAAGCTAGCAAAGTCTGATCAAAGATAGGACAAGGGTCACCAAAGAGGTAGATGTTAGGTAGATACAAAACGCTGGAGTAACTCAGCAGGACAGGCAGCATCTGTGGAGAGAAGGAATGGGCGATGTTTTGGGGCCAACCCCTTCTTCAGACCCGAAAGTCACCCACTCCTCTCCAGAGATGCTGCCCGTCCCGCTGAGTTACTCCAGCATTTTGTGTCTATCTTCAGTGTAAAGCAGCATCTGCAGTCCCATACATAGACACATAGACAATAGGTGCAGGAGAAGACCATTTGGCCCTTTGAGCCAGCACCGCCATTCAATATGATCATGGCAGATCATCCAGAATCAGTACCCCGTTCCTGCTTTCTCCACGTATCCCTTGATTCCGTTAGCCCTAAGAGCTAACTAACTCTCTTTTGAAAACATCCAGTGAATTGGCCTCCACTGCCTTTTGTGGCAGAGAATTCCACAGATTCAGATAGAAGGGCCTGTCCCACTTGGGCGTCATTTGTGTGTCATTTACTCGACATCTTTACGTGTCATGCGCGCATGGCGCATGGTGGTGTAGGCAGTGACGCGCGGTGCCCCAGGATTTTGGGATTCACAAAATCTTCACGCGCCACCTGCATGACACGCAGTGACGCTAGGTGAATAAGTTTTTCCTCATCTCAGTCCTAAATGTTCTACCCCTTATTCTTAAACTGTGACCCCTGGTTCTGGACTCCCCAACATCAGGAACATGTTTCCTGCATCTAGCCTGTCCAATCCCTTAATAATTTTATATGTTTCTATAAGATCCCGTCTCATCCTTATAAATTCCAGTGAATAAAAGCCCAGTCGACCCATTCTCTCATCATGTTGTTAAAGAAGGAACTGCAGATGCTGGAAAATCGAGGGTACACAAAATGCTGGAGAAACTCAGCGGATGCAGCAGCATCAGCATCAGTCTGAAGAAGGGTTTCGACCCGAAACGTTACCCATCTCCCTCACTTTCTTACTTTCTCCCTCAGCCCACGGGCCCTGGCATTCATTCCCTCTCTCTCTATCCCCCACCCTAGTCGCACTAGCTTCTCATTTTCACACCACAAACAGCTTACAATGGCTTGTTCCCTTTATCATCGATACTTTTTTGCATATCTTTCATTCATTGTTCTTTATCTCTCCACATCACCGTCTATATCTCTCGTTTCTCTGATCCCTGACCAGTCTGAAGAAGGGTCTCGACCCGAAACGTCGCCTATCTCCTTCGCTCCTTAGATGCTGCTGCACCCGCTGAGTTTCTCCAGCCTTTTGTGTACCCTCGATTCTCTCATCATGTCAGTCCCGCCATCCGGGATTTAAGGTACACAAAAGGCTGGAGAAACTCAGCGGGTGCAGCAGCATCTAAGGAGCGAAGGAGATAGGCGAAGTTTCAGGTCGAGACCCTTCTTCAGACTGGTCAGGGATCAGGGAAACGAGAGATATAGACGGTGATGTGGAGAGATTTAACCTGGGCTGCACTCCCTCAATAGCAAGGATGTCCTGCCCGCCTCACATTAGGAGGACCGGTTGACCGTCTGATATCAGTAGTTGAGCTCTGCCCTGCTCTGCCCCTCACAGACCTGACTGCCGCCACCATCCGCACACACGGGCCTTTTCCCGCCCAGCCGGCGCCGGCGCGCGCGTGAATAAAGTTGGTTGAAAGAGGCGGGGGGGGGGCGCTCTCGCGAGGCCGGCGCCGGCGCCGCCGCTATAAAGGCGCGCGTTGGCGGGAGGCGCGCAGTGTGAGGGAGGCGGGCGGCGGAGGCAAGCGGGAGCTCGGCGCCTGCGTGCGGCCACGGAGCGCGGGGCCCGTGTAACCAGGCAGACAACCGCCCCCCCCCCCCCCCCGGCCTCCTCCTCCATCTCTCCTTCACCATGGCCAAAGTGCAGGTGCTGAACGTGGTGGTCCTGGACAACCCATCTCCCTTCAACAACCCCTTCCAGTTTGAGATCACCTTCGAGTGCATCGAGGACCTGCCGGACGGTGAGTGCCGGGCCGGGCTGGGCCGGGTGACAATTGGCGCCTTCGGGCGGGGGGGTGATCAATGGAGACCGCGGGCTGTCAATCTGCCGTTGTGGCGCGACCAGGCGGCCCGGGGCACCGCGGCCCCTTGCACACACTGTGCGTTGCCCATCTATTTATTGTTTTTTTTTAATTGTTTACTGCCTTCCTCTTTTAGATCTGGAGTGGAAAATTATCTACGTGGGCTCTGCGGAGAGCGAGGAACACGACCAGGTGCTGGACTCGGTGCTGGTGGGACCTGTCCCTGCTGGACGTCACATGTTTGTGTTTCAGGTATTGCAATGGTCAGGCCACAGTACACAAAAAAAAATGCATGCAAGAATGAACCCTGTCTTTGAGCATTCGGTTCATCTTTGGAATGCATAACTTAAGTTTAGAATTCGCGCCTAAACTACTTTGTCATCATTCGTGACTGTCGGTGTCCTGATCTTTTGCAGGACCTTCCTGGCTTTGTGTGGTTTTGGCTGTTGGTTATTGTCTTCTATCTTATGTGTGCTGGAATAACATTTGATCTAAATGCATCCCAAAAAGTTTTATTTCATCTATTGTAGTTTACTTGTGTACTGTCACTTCGCTTTTAAACTGGTGATGGTCTTGTCTAACTCTGCTTCCTGGTTGACTAATTCTAGAACAAGAATTATATTGTAATGTTATGGAGCAGGTAAATAAAAATACGGTATTGGATAAATTAATTGTCAGATGTGAAACATGTATAGGTGACATTTTGGGGCTCCTGGTTGTTGCCTGGCCTACTCAGTTGCTCCTTCACTTTTTGTCTTTATTTTTTTGTAAACTAGCACTTGTAGTTCTTTGTTCCTGTTATGCATATAATTGATCCACAGCAAATAAACTGAGGGCTGGAAATTCTCTATAGGTCAGGCAGCATATGGACAGCAGATGAAAGGTTATCAGCCCAGAATATTAAGTGTTTCCCCCTCTCAAATGCTGCCTGAGCTGTGTATTTTTTTCTTGAAGAGCTGAATTTGTTTTTGGTATTGGTTAACATTAATTCAATCCTGTTTTGTTTCTAAATAATCATATATTAAGATGTGTTTTTAACACTTTATTTCTGCTTTTGTTAACACTAAGCAGTCTATTCTGTTAAGAGTTGATGAATAACACTGGAAGCTTTTCAGTTGTCTTTGGCTATCCCTTGGACAGTAATCTAAATTAAAATTGCTTTTGGACTGAGTATGTACAACTTTCAGAGCAGGCTTCCAATGTTGCCAATTGACATTTTGTTCATTTCTGCCAAAATGTGTATTTCATGTACTTTGTAATGAAAAGTTGTAGGTCCTGTGGTAATTGCAAGTCGAAGGGAAGTTGTAAAATTTGAACTGTGATTTTTCCTGAATAATAGCTAGTAACCTTGTTCCTTTCCCCATTTGTACACTGGTATGATACCAGGAACTGACGTTCATCTAAATACCCCAATGATGCAGCTCTTGCTGCCCCGCAGAGTAGAGAATTCCAAATTATCTGCAAAATGTAGCTCGGTTGACCACCCTCTGATCATGCACCTGCCCTCTTAAGACACTCCACTTTGACGTTGTTGCTTTTGGTAATCATTAAGTAAGATTAATAAATCAAACTGATTTATAATATCTAAAAATAGAGGCCACTTGAGTTACAAATCATCTCACTTGTGGAAAACTGTCTCGACACCAATTTTCCCCATACATTTTTTTAAAGCATTTTTCAATATATTAATAATAACATGTTAAAGCTGATTATAATAACATGTTTTGTGTTATTAAAGACTTGATATTCCATTAGTTTTATTTGGGTAATGTTGGAGATTATTCTGAATTGGGAGGACTACAGCAATTGTATGCAGAGCAATAAAAAAAAGTTAACATGTTGACATTTCACCCCTGGATGGGCACACTAGTTTGAAAAGCAGTTGCTGATTTTTTTTCTCTTTGTACGGTAAAATGTAGTAAAGTTTGTACAGTAAAATTTACACTGAATGAATCTTGCTGTCCAGTATATGCAGGTAATCAGATGCATATTGTTGACATAGTGGAATTCTTATTGCACAAATTAGATGCATACAGTATTACACAAATTAGATGCATAAATTATCTAGGTATTGTGAGCTTTTGCATTTTAATTACTGTTAAAGTGGATTATTGAGTTAGTGTGATGCGCTAATTTCTGTACTTGATTTAATGTCCATAAATAATATACCTAGTCTGTAGCAGTAGGATAAGTGAGCTTGTCAATTAGTAAACTCTAGTTCTGATATCAATTATATCTATTGATTTAACTGCACTTTCCACTTGTTACGTTTTCAACTTTTAAGATGTCTCCCACATTGCATCTGGATTACCTGCATGCACTTTCTAGTAATTACTTATTACAGTCGATGAAGGTGCTGCACCACTTTTCCTTGTATCTCTGTTCCTAGCTCTGACAACATTGGTAATCGGAGCAGGGGAGACCACGGCTTAACTTGGTGCTGCTAACTTGTAATGTCTAAAATGTTGGCTGATATGCAGGCTGTGACATTTTCAACATTTGTGGTGGATTTGGCTTTGAACAACTATGCTTTGAAAGTTGTTAACAACCTTCAACGGTTCCTCCTGGTAGTTGACTAGTTATAGCAGATAATATATAGTTAGTGTTTGTACATGGTTATTAATTAATACTGAATTTTCTTTTACATTTTACCTTTTTTCTTGAACATTTAGTCCAAGAAATTCTGATGTGCTGACGTTCTCTCACTGCAACTTACTGCACTCAATTAGATGCAACAAAAGATCGGTTCCCATTATTTTTATTTATTTTTTCCCCATGGCTGATGATCTTTCTTAAGAAAGCAAGGATTTTGCTTGGTGAAATGTCAATTTCCTAAAAGGATATTGAATCTTTAAAAACCATCAAATATTTAGGGTGTTTATTACCCCCCCAATCAAATAACTCAACATAAACATGGAGCTTGGGTTGTATGCATTGTGTAGATTTCTAAATTGTACAAATAACATTGTTCCCATTTGCTTTTCCAGGCTGATGCCCCAAATGCAAGTCTTATCCCGGACGCTGATGCAGTTGGTGTGACTGTGGTGCTCATCACGTGCACGTATAGAGATCAAGAGTTTATTCGTGTCGGCTATTACGTGAATAATGAATACACTGACCCTGAATTAAAGGAGAACCCACCGATGAAACCAGACTATGCCAAAGTAAGAGCTATGGAAATTCATTGTTTTTGTAGTTTGAAAACAAAATTGGAAGTCACTGCTTTTAAAATCGGTGTACCAATAGAAAGATTTTCAGTGAATATCTTGCCAATCCTATTGCTCTGTGGCCTACGGGGCTGGAGAATAAGAACACTGAATAGGACTTGAAATGGCTAGATTTTTGAGACATTCAGACTTTTTTCAGCAAGTACACATCTGCTGTGTGTATCCTAGAGTGCAGGATCTGTATATTCAATGCCTCGTGTCTCTCTCGATTGCCCGTTCATAGGATCCTAAATGGTCACTGGGAGATTACCATTTGACCCATTGAATCTGCCAATTCGTACGGGAGTAATTTAAAGGTTTTCCTCCCTTGCTTGTATTTGCCCCAAACCTTCTGTCTTTGAATTATTTTTAAAGGCAACTTCCATCTTCACATAACTGTCTAAGCAAGTTATTAAATCTACTTTGCCTCAAGGGGAACAACCAGGCCACCTCCAGTCTTGCCTTGGAGCCTGGCCAGTATTTCCGAATAAGGAATGGAGTCCTCCAAGACTCCACCATTTAAAGTCATACGCAGATATAGCTCCTCACTACTTAATAGCCCATTTATTTGATGCATTTAATATAAATTGACATTGTTCCATTTCTTGCCATGCAATTTCACCGCACCTCTGTTCTGTGGTGAAAGTGGTTTGAGGTTGCATTTTGAATGTCAAAATGCTGAATACATTGGTGATGGTTAATACAAGTCTGCTCCCACATAACATGCCATGGTCCAATATAATTTTTCACTTTCTGAATTGGCCTTAAGTATACTATTTCTGCATTGCTTAATGGAGCTTGGTTCAGTCACATGGAACCAATGTTCTGTTGATAGATTTTACCTTCACTGCACTGCAGGTGCATTCATGCCCCCTTTGCAGGAAGACAATTTAATTTTGCCAAAATCATGTGCCCTTTTCAGTGAACCCAATTTTTGACAGCCCTGAAAATGTTTGGTCAGGGCAACTTTTCCAAAATTGGACTGCATTCTTAGTCCTGGAACATCAGCCTCCCTTATCAATGAATACTTTTGAAGTGAGGTAGTCGGATGCATGGGAACAGGCCAACCATCAACCAAACATTACACAAATTCTACATTTCTCATCTAATCTCAGATTCCACTGCTCCCTATACATTGGGGGCAATTTACAGTGGTCAATAATGAACATCTTTAGGATGTGGAGGAGGAAACCAGAGCACATGGAGGAAATCCATGTCTTGCAATGGAAAATGTGCAAACTGTACAGTGACTCACTTGAGATCGGGGTTTAATCCAATCTCTGCTACTGAAGAGTTGTAGTTCTACCAGCTGTGCTGCTGCCATTCAATCCTTGGCACTTTTGTCTATCCAAAGGCAGACTGGACCGCCCCCCAACAGCCCTGTCTAGAAATTGAGTATCAATTTTCATGCCTCGCTGATTCAAATACCATGTGTGTATTTTACAGTGGCTAACATTCGTGCTTTTGCAGATGATGGCTTGGAGCACTATGGCATGAAAGGTGCATTTGAACCCAGGCCTCCAACTTTGATAACTAGACTATTCACACATTAAAGTTATGATGCTGTTGTGTGCATTGGTATCACCACCACTGAATCTGTTTTTCTCTCCTTGCTCTCTAGCTCCAGCGAAATATTTTGGCTTCAAATCCAAGAGTTACAAGGTTCCACATCAATTGGGAAGGCGTTAGTGAAAAAATGGAAGATATTGAGAATGTTGACCCAAGTTCAAATACAATGCTGCCTCCCACTTGTACACCCCTGAAGGGACTTGGCACAGGAGGTGCACTGAGTATAGTTCCGGAGAATTCAATGGACTGTATGTGAAACCACCTTGTGACTGCATTGAAATGGACCACTTTTTTTTACCCAGGGGTTTGTTAGCTTTTGGATTTAATTGAAAGGAGTATTTGTCAGACTTCAGTATCCCAGAAGGCATTAAACCAGCAAAAGGAGGAGTGCAAGGTGTGCCAGTTCCCATTCTGGGTCCACAGCAATTGCAGTGGTTATAACTGCCATCGGTGATTTATGGTGAGCTGGCTTCTTTTGCCCAAATGATGGTTATTGGGAAAATTCAGTTGGTGTTTGTTGTAAATTAGCCAGAAATAAATGTGTAACTACAGAACTTGTTTGTGGTTTTGTTTCTGCTGTGTAAGTCCAGGACCGGTTTGATAGGGGGCATGGTTGGATAAGTCTGGTTTGTTGAATGTGTTTAATGCCTCTAAACAAGAACCAAAAGCTGGTCATTTTGAGAGCTTCAGTTACCTACTGACTAGACGAGCTATTGCCACTTGCTTTGTGGCCTCAGCAATGATACTTGGAACTTTCAAAAGATGTGGAGTTGCCATATCCAGCAATGCAACTCAATGTAATATAACCTGGGAGTTTAATTTGGTTGTATGAATATCAGCTTCCCAGTGAAATTGTCTTCAGAATCTTTCTGAGGAAACTATTTTGTAACTTTTAATATGTACTTTGTAAATCGTGATCCAAACCTGCCTGCATTGACTCTATTGGACGAGATAATTAAAAATGTTTAAATTCAAAAGATAAGCTTTATAAAACATTGGTTCTGAAAACAGCAACTTTTTTTACAAATGTTAGTGATGTAGAATTGTATTGTCTTTGCCTGAATAAAAGCACTTGTAAATGCATTTGTGTCTTAAGGTGTACTGTGATACTATGCCTGTATAAGGAGTTCCTTCAAAGATTCATGATCACATTAACCCTGTTGGGAATACTGGTATTTTAGATTATAGTTTCTGTGACAAACAACATAGTCAATTAGAAACCAATTCTCTGGTGATAACGTTCACTCTTCATTTGGTAAGTTTATATTTGTATAAATCCTTATCTTTTGAAATAACATTTTTTTTAAACCTAGAGTTTTGACAATTGTCATTCCAGAATTTTGGGACCAAAATAGCAGCAAATGTGTCTATCTAAAAAGCTCAAATCATTTGTTTATAAGTGAGTTTGGTATTCTGACTGCACATGTCCAGGTTATAGGTCACTGGAGATAAATATTGGAGGGTGCGGATCTGCTGTGTGCTATCTTTGGTTATCAGACCTTCGTTTCAGATGAGTGCTTTATGCTTTGTGCTGCTCCGTGGGGTCGGGTGGAGACTGTGACTCCCGACGGAGAGGTTTGGGGGGGGGGGGCTGAGCGCCAGCCAGGGCGCCGCTGCAGGCCAGGCAACATCTCGGGAGAAGGGTCTCGACCCGAAACTTCTCCGGGGATGCTGCCCGCTGTGTGCACTCCCGCTGGGGAGGTTGGCCAGCCAACCTCCCTGGCATTGGCTGGGGTGTGCATGGGGTGCAATGGAGGCTCAGCTGGATAGGCAGCATCCCCGGCGAAAAGGAATGGGTTCCTCGGGAGTAGGGGCTGGGCTGAAGCAGGCGCCCCCTGCCACCCCAGGCGAGGACTGCAGATGAGGCGTGGGTGTCTGCATGCTCCCCCCTGTCTCCCACTGGCATCTGCCCTCTCGCTGTTACATGCGCTCTCCTGCTACCTGGTACCCCATTCCTCAGATTAAATATTTGTTTACACATAAATCATGAATAAAGATAAGAATTTACATACAGTTTGTGCAGCTGCTGCTTCATTCGCGTTTTCTTTATAGCCAGTGACCTTTGCGATTCCCATGATTTATTGTGTTTTTCAGAATACCCAATTCACTTATTGTCACGTGTACAGAAGTACAGTGAAGTTTATTTGCTGCATTCTATCTAGTCAGCAAAAAGACTATAAATGATACAATCAAGCTGTTCAGTGTACCAATAAAAGGAATAACGCTTAGTGCAAGATAAAGTCTAATTAGAGACAGTCCGAGGGTCTCAAAATAGGTAGATGGTTTAGGGTTGCTCTCGAGTTGGTGATAGGATGTTCAGTTGCCTGATAGCAGCGTGGAAGAAACTGTCCTCGAATCTGGAAGTATGCATTCATACAAGGTAGTGTCTGGGGTGAGACTGGTCTTTGATTATGCTGGCAGCATGAAATGTAGATGGAGTCGAAGGGAGGCTTGTTTGCGTGATGGTCTGGGCTGCGTCCACAATTTTTATGCGATTTCTTGAGGCCTTGAATGGAGATGTACCAAAACCATGCTGTGGTGCATCCCGATAAAATGCTGTCTGCGGGGGGTGCACAAGTTGGAGAGAGCTGTTGGGGACATGGCAAACTTCCAAAGGCTTTTAAGAGGGGAGAAATGTTGGTGTGCGTGGTCAAGCGTCAAGTCAAGAGTGTTTAATTGTCATATAACAATGAAATTCTTACTTTCAGCAGCGTAATAGGTTTGTAAATGCAGTACTCAATAGATAACATAACAAACAAAATAATTCAATAAATCAAAAATCCCAATACAGTGCAAATCAAAAGCCCAAACTCCCAATCTTATTCCTCTGGAGAAAAAAAATCAGGGTCTCTGACCTACTATGCTGCTATAACCTTTCCAGAACCTCTTGGTCCTCCAGCTTGCATAAGTTCATCCATCATTCTTGCTATACTCCCAATCTGCCAGTACCTTGATTTTAAAATGCAAATTTTTATTTTCAAATCCATTCCAGTTCTGCGACGTCTTCCACTCTTGGCATCCTCTGAAACTGCTTGTCTCTTCCAAAGATTAAACTAATCTTTTGGAAGCATTTTACTCGGTGACGAAATTGTATTTGATAACTATCCTGTGAAGGCACATTGGACATTTTACCAGATATTCTTCTATACTCAATGCAATATAAACCTGCATACAACATTTTCCATACTTTAAAACATATAGATCTGAGGTTAATCTAGTGCATCTGCCATGTACACCCACAAGACCATGATATCTTTCACCTGATTTGGTGCCCTGAACTCCATTATCCTAAGTAGGGTGCAACAGCTTTATCTAACTGTAACATGGCTTTCAGCCTTTACATTCCAGGCCTCTTGCGATGAGGTCAACATTCCATTTGGCTTTTTGTGATGTAATAGAAAGACAATAGGCAAATGCTGTCTGACATTCATGGGAATTAGCACCATTTTCAAGTCTCCAATCAAGCTATGGAGAAATCTACATCCAATTGTGGAGTCTTTTCCTGGCCAATATAGAGTATGCAGTCTCTCTCCATAGAGTTCAGAGGGCTTAGATACAAGTTTATAGAATTTAGGCACCCTGAACCAGCATTATCAGAGTTTAACCAGCTAAAACACTACGGCTTGCCAAGGCTTCTTTCCATTGGTTAACCATTCTTCTGATGGACAGAGCTGAATATGAAGAATTAGGTAAGTAATGGTTGTTAAATTACTTATGTGGGATTCTTCTGATGGATTGGACTGCTCACTAGACTATTGGGTTAACCCTGGGCTATTCTCCTGATGGGCTATGCTGCTCCCTGGACACCAGGTTTAGTTGTGTTTTTTTTATGAAAATGGTGAAGAGAAGAATATGATATCAAAATGGTTGAAGCATAGTGCTAATGGCTGACTGAAGATGTTATGCTAAGAGGCAAAGCATCTTGATGTCTTGAGCCAAAGCATCGTTGACTGGCTGAAGACATGATGTCAGCGCATTAATCACAAAGAGCGGCATCAGTTCCGCAGGGCTCGGTGCTTGGGCCGCTACTCTTCACGTTGTGAAATGATTTGGCTGAGATGAGGAAATTGAAATTTTGCAGATTAAATGACGATAGGTCGAGGGGGAGGTAGTGTAGAGAAAACAGAAACCCTGCAGAAGGACTTGGACAGGTTGGGAAAGTGGCAGAAGGAATACAGCACAGCAAAGTGTGGAGTCATGCATTTTGGTAGTAGGAATAAAAGTGTAGACTATTTTCTAAATGGGAGAGAATTCAGAAATTGGAGGTGCAAAGGGACTTTGGAGTCAGCTGACGATTGTCCAAGGAGGAAGTGGGGGGGGGGGGGGAGGGTGGGCTTCCTCTTGTTGCTGGTGATTTCTTACAAGCTCTTCCACACTGGAGATGAGTCATTAACTGCAAACGTGCTCCTCAACTTCTCAGTGCCTTTCTTTGGCAGCTCTGATTCCTCAGCTTGTACTTTGCCTGCCTGTAGAGGTCTGCATCCCTGCTCCTGTATGTCATCTTTAGACTGGCAGAGCTGTCTTGAGTTCTGCTATAAACTAAGGCTTGTTGTTGTTGAACCTTGTCTGGGTCCTAGTGGGAATGCAACTGTCCTCACAAAAGCTGGCATATGAATGAATGAATGAACAAGTTTATTGGCCAAGTATGTACACCTACAAAGAATTTGCTACCAAAGTGGATCACCTCACATTTATCCACATTAAACTGCATGGCAGATGCAGTTTAATGTGGATAAATGTGAGGTTATCCACTTTGTAATCTGCCTTCCTGTTTTTGCTCCCAATCTAAATGGTGTTAAGTTGGGAAAAGGAAAGTACAATGGCATCTGGGGGTCCTAGTTCATCAGTCAATGAAAGTAAACATGCAGGTACGGCAGGGCATGAAGAAAGTGAATGTCATGTTGGCCTTTATAACAAGAGGAGTTGAGTATAGGAGAAAAGAGGTCCTTCTGCAGATGTATAGGGCCCCAGTGAGTCCACAGATGGAGTATTGTGTGCAGTTTTGGTTCCCTAATTTGAGGAAGGGTGTCCTTGGTATTGAGGGAGTGCAGCGTAGGTTTACAAGGTTAATTCCCGGGCTGGCGGGACTGTCATGCTGAGAGAATGGAGCGACTAGGCTTGTATACTCTGGAGTTTAGAAGGATGAGAGGGGATTGTATTGAAACATAAGATTATTAAGGGTTTGAACTTGCTAGAGGTAGGAAACTTGTTCCCAATGTTAGAGTCCAGAACCAGGGGCCACAGTTTAAGAATAAGGGGAAAGCCATTTAGAACGGAGATGAGGAAACACTTTTTCCTCAGAGTTGTGAGTCTGTGGAATTCTCTGCCTCAGAGGGCGGTGGAGGCTGGTTCTCTGGATACTTTAAAGAGAACTAGATAGGGCTCTTAAAAATAGCAGAGTCGGGATATGGGGAGAAGGCAGGAACGGGGTACTGATTGGGGATGATCAGCCATGATCACATTGAATGGCGGTGCTGGCTTGGATCGAATGGCCTACTTCTTGCGTATGGTGTGCACAGCCTGAAGTTGTAGGACAACTTGTTCTATTTGATTGTGCACGCCAGGTTGATTGCATTTGTCGAAACAGGGCGGACCACGTGAAGGTTGCAAACTCTCACCCCTGGCCTACTCCTGCACCTATTGTGTATTGTCTATTGCCTTGGTGCTCTGCTCACAAGTAACAACATGACACACAGTAAACCATTAAGAATAAAACATAAAGCATTGAAACATTAAGAATAGCACTTATTCATTCATGTCTGTATATTCATGGAGGCCTGTGGTTGCTTCCCTGAACACATTCCAATTTTGTGTCTATGGTGATTTGTGATACGGCCAACCTCTGAAGTTTAAGCCGCAGTTTGAAGGGAAGTTATGAATGAATAAGTGAAAGCCGGCCCTTGTCGGCGGCAGTTGCATTGCCCCCAAAACAAGGAATAAATAAAATAAATATCTTGCCCTCATTGACAAGAAGAAAGGGCAGCCTTCACCTGGGGGCGGGACTACGGGTTACGTGACGCGTTGGGGCGGGGCCTTGAGGGTGATTGACGCGCGCTCATCCAATCGGTGGGGGAAGTGGGCGGGGCAGGGGTGACGCGGTGGCATGTCAGCCAATGGCGGTGGCCGTGGCCGTCGCCGTGGCGACCGGTATTGTGGGGCCTAGCGGAGGCCGGAGCCTGAGTGGGCCGCGGGTGTCGGCGCCGCCAACATGGGCACGGCCTCCTCCCCCCGCACGCCTCGCTCGCTCGCTCGGCGCCGCCCCTCGCTCCGTCGGCCGTAGCCTGTAGGCGGGCCGCTGCTCCCGCCGGCGCCGCTGAGAGGGGGGGACGAGGCGAAGGTGAGATGAAGCTCTGGCGGCTGACGAGCCGCGAGTGGAACAAGGACAGCAACAGCAGCAGCCCCAGCATCGTCTACAAGGACCACCACCACAAGGCTCAGGAGATCGAAACCGGTGCGTTCCGGGCGGGGGTTGATCAATGGGGGAGGGGGAGAGAGACACTAAATACTGGGGGGAGGGGGAGGGGGAGGGAGAGACACTAAATACTGGGGGGGAGGGAGAGAGGGGGGGGAGGGAGAGAGAAACTAAATACTGGGGGGGAGGGAGAGACACTAAATACTGGGGGGAGGGAGAGAGTGACTAAATACTGGGGGGAGGGAGAGAAACTAAATGCTGGGGGGAGGGAGAGAGAGACTAAATACTGGGGGGAGAGGCACTAAATACTGGGGGGAGGGGAGACACTAAATGCTGGGGGGAGGGAGAGAGACACTAAATACTGGGGGGAGAGAGACACTAAATACTGGGGGGAGGGAGAGACACTAAATACTGGGGGGAGGGAGAGACACTAAATACTGGGGGGAGGGAGAGACAAAATGCTGGAGTAACTCAGCGGGTCAGGCAGCATTTCTGGAGAGAAGGAATGGGTGATGCTTAGAGCCGAGACCTTTCAGACTGAGAGTCAGGGGAGAGGGAAACAGATATTGAAGGATAAGGTGTGAAAACGACAGATCAAAGCAAGTGATGATTAAGAAATGTAGAATGGTTCATTTCGAAGGTAGACACAAGATGCTGGAGTAACTCAGCGGGACAGGCAGCAACTCTGGAGAGAAGGAATGGGTGATGTTTAGGGTCGAGACCCTACTTCAGAATTCCTTCTCTTCATAGATGCTGCCTGTCCTGCTGAGTTACTCCAGCATTTTGTATCTACCTTTGATTTAAACCAGTATCTGCAGTTCTTTCCTACACAGATTGGTTCATTGTTGGCTATGGCGAAGGTGACAAGATGGCATACAATCATGGAAATTAAACAGTAGGACAGTGACACGAGTTGGAGAATTAGGATGAGAGAGGGACGGAGAGAAAGGGAAAGCCACAGTTACTTGAAGTTAGAGAAATCAATATTCATACCGCTGGATTGTAAGCTTCCCAAGCTAAATATGAGGTGCTGATCCTCCAATTTGCATTGGGTCTCACTCTGGCAATGGAGGGGGCCCAGGACAGAAAGGTCAGAATGGGAAGGGGAGTCAAAGTGTTCAGCAACCGGGAGATTATGTAGGCTTAGGCAAACTGGTGAGGGTGGTTTCACTCTAAAGGCATCTGTTCCACACTTTCCCCATTGTGGGTCTTCCCCATCACCTCAATGAGAGGCAGCCACAGTATTTGCACAGAAAGTTCCCAACAGTAAACATTGTCGCAAACAACTTGCTTCCTTCCCTGGATTCTTCAGCCCCTACCTGGGGGATGGTTTTGATGTCTCTGGATAAAGGCAGCATCCCTACAAAAAAATATTCTTTGAGCAGAACCCAAATTCTCTGCTCCAGTGTGGGAGTGGAACCAATAGCTTGTTTTGGAGACAATGTTCTTAAATCTCTGAAGGCTGACAGCTGGTCTGTTGGGGATTATAGCCTAAGAGCAGATGGAGAGTGAAAAGAAACCAGATTAAATCATTTTGGCGGGTACACAAAAAGCTGGAGAAACTCAGCGGGTGCAGCAGCATCTAAGGAGCGAAGGAGATAGGCGACGTTTCGGGTCGAGACCATTTTGGCATTGGTTTAACAAGGTCTTTCCAACAACATGGACAATCATATTTTAACTTTTAAACCTGCTCTGCAATTGGATATAGACATTTTAATAATAAAATAGTGCAAGGCTGAGTTGGAGTATGTTTCCAAGTCAACAGAGCATAGTATAGTTAATTGTCTAGGATTTTTACATAATCACTTTACTTTGCAATTCTTGTTATTTTGCGGAAAATGATTTTTTGGTTAATGAACAATAGGTGTTTTAGTACAGTTGTGGTTCCCAAGGTACAAATAGACAATAGGTGCAGGAGGAGGCCATTCGGCCCTTCGAGCCAGCACCGTCATTCAATGTGATCATGGCTGATCATCCCCAATCAGTACCCCGTTCCTGCCTTCTCCCCATATCCCCTGACTCCACTATTTTTAAGAGCCCTATCTAGCTCTCTCTTGAAAGCATCCAGAGAACCTGCCTCCACCGCCCTCTGAGGCAGAGAATTCCACATAAACATTCCACATTCCAAATAAACATACATTATCTATCATTGCAATGAAGAGACAGAAAATGTAAATAATAGGGAGTGGTGTTAAATGAGAAATTGCAGAAAATAGATTTTTTTGTATGAAGTTTTTTGGAGAAACTAATGGGGGGACAGCAATCAACAAACTGCATCCAAAAATTTGAAAGAGATAGGCAGATGAAATCTTCTAACATTTAATGGATTCTAAAATGGTTCCCACACAATGGAATATAGCAATTTTAACACTGCTCCTTGAAGGACTACAGACCAGATTATCAGTGGTAAGGAAGATCTTTCACTAAATATATGCCTACAGAGCATTGTTTTAAAAGGAAATAAGGTTCAGTGCAAGTATTTGGATGACATGTTAGCCGTGACTGCATTAGGATTTGACTCCATCTAACACTGATTTCAGTAATACTGCTTCTGGAAAATCTGATTTCAGTAATACTGCTTCTGGAAAATTGTATACACGTATGATCGCAATCTACAGAAGTATATACATATGATGAAGGGAGTGCAATTATGATTTGCAACATGTTAAGCAGAGGCTCCTTAGACTTGGGTTTAGAAGAATGGGACAATCCATTGAAACATATATTTTAAAAAATCTTGAGGGTGTGTTCCCCAGGCTAGTTGGGTGGGGGCAAGAACAAGAACTGACCTTGAAATAAGGGACCTGATCATTCGGAACAGATGGAACAAAGTCTATTTACCTTGAAACTATTGAATTTTAGGAATTATCTACCCGGTTGCTGAATATATTAGGATGAAAATGAATCTACTTTTGGATATTCCGAGCGTCAATGGGTAAGCGTTCTGTGCAAGAAAGTGGCACTGATGAGAAAAATATAATTTATGCTTGTATTGAATGGTGGGTCACAGCTGTTATTTCACGTGAATTTCATGTGAAACAAGAAATTCACATATTCATGAAATTCACATGAGAATGGGCTAGAGAGAGACAAATAGGTCAACCGTGATTGAATGGCAGAGTATACTCGATGGACCGAATGGCCTAATTTTGCTCCCATGTCTTATGATCTTATGTTATTACAACTTGATTTATTTTTGCATGCTCCAAATCTGTTTTTCTACATTCACCAAATTCAACAAGATTTTAATTGCCTCTAACTGCAGCTAACTGTCTTGAATTAATTTTTATTGTACGCTTTAGTGACTTTGGTAACCTTTATTCTGCAAATGCATAACTCTTAACATTGTGCTGTATGGTGTGAATGAGTTGGTGATGGGGCCTCAGTAATTAGTCAATTATTCACCCTGTTTCTTCCTCTGACCTGGTCAAATCACAGTGTTTAAAATACACAGCAGTCTCTCACAGCATCGGAGGACAAACTAACAACACCGATGTAGATACCTTGATATGTAGCCACAAGATTCAAGTGATTCAAACTTGGTTCATGCAGAATTCATACACATTTTTATTCCATTGAGCTAGATTTGCAATATAATTCCAGGAATGGAAGAATGTTTAACCACACAATACCGATTTGTTTTTCAATGTTATGTACGTTCTCGTGAGGTGAGTGTGATTAGGGAGGTGGTGAAACCATATATCAAATTAAAATCCATGTTCTTAGCTATTTTAATTACATTCAAGATTTTTGACTTCCGATTACAGAAATGCAGCCATCAGCCACAAATGGAAAGAGTAATTATTTCCAAAGATCTTGCCCAAAGGTTTCACCCATAACAATGTGAAAATGTAACACCATTTATATTTGATTTGAGGACTCCTTGGCCCACAGTTTGGGGAAACAAGTGTTATCCTTTCATGGTGACTTTTGTGCTCTGTATTGGAAACCATTGTACTCTGCCAGGAAGCCGCTGCCTGTATGAGTTGGGTGTTGACTCGATTTGGGGGTAAAAGCTTGTTTGGAACTGATCTTATTGCTGCTACATTTTGCTGATTTCTGATTATAATTTAATTGTGCATGTTTCATTTGAGAGTTTCATCTAAGTGTGGTGGTGCCTCTCTTGCTTAGTGGACCTGGCAAATTTAGACGCTTGTCATTATCATCTGCATTCTTAAAAACATTGGTTTCTGGCTTTCCTCTGTAGCTGACTTTAGTCTGGTTTAAGTAGCCGGTCGACCGTGCTTCTTCTCATGGTGTCAACACTGCACTGAGCGCTTCTGAGTTTGTGCTTATTCTGTGTGGTTTATTTTCCTAATCAGACACCCTTGTTTCTAGCCCTGTGGAGGAGCTTCTTCTGTTTCTCCTTTTGAAGGTGGAACAACTTGAAAGTCAAGCCAGGAATGGAATCTCGCGCCAGCCAGAGTGAAGAGGAATGATGACTGTTAAAGGAGCAATACTTTAGAAATTAATTATTCTCATTTGAAATGGAAAAATCACAATAAAAGCTTACATTGGAAGAAAGACTTAAAATAACTTCTGTGAAATGTACATGATGAAAAAATAGCAAAGATGACTATAATTAAAATGTCATGTAAAATTACTATTAACTGAGACATTTTCAACGACTGTGTTTGTTTACTGGAATTTGTGCAATATCAGTATTTTTATATGTTGACCAAAAATAATGGTCACCAAGTCTGTGCCTCTATTTTGAAGCATTTTATTTTCCCCGACTTAAAATTTTTAAAGCAGAAATATATCTTGTTAAAGTATAAGATATTAGTGATTGGGATTGAAGGTTAGGTTGAGGCAGGTGGGACAGCCTGCTTGAAAGTTAAGCTGAAATTTTCATTTTCTGGAAGAAAAATTGCTTGTGATGGCCCGTTTTGGCCTTTGGTCCACTGTGTTTAAAATTCTTGGTTCTGTTTTGAGGAAAGGTGTTGAAACAAACCTAGATATTCATGGGAGTCATTGTGCTCCTGAGGTATTCATGCAAATATACAATTCATTTGTGGTGGCATTTACTTGATGCTGTTTGGTTTGTCGAGTTACTTACTCCAGTATCAGTTGAGTGGAAACTTGGTTTGGTTAAATATTTATAGCTACAATTATTGTCTTCACTTTGTGCCACTGACTTACTTCCCCACCCACTGGATATATTTTATTATTAATGTTTAATGTTTTATGTGTAACTGTCACTGTATGTCATGTTGTCACTTGTGGGCGGAGCACCAAAGCAAATTTCTTGTATGTGAATACTTGGCCTATAAACTTATTCATTTATTCATTCATTCATATCCCTCTCCCATGCAACTCCCAACACTAAGCCAGACTGTTATAATCTTTGTGCACTATCTAATCCTGTTAAGCTTCCAATCCTATGCTTTCTCCATCATTAGAATTGTCCTTGTCTGTCTGTCTGTAAAACCTTCAGTTGAAAATCTCCATCTCTATTCAGCCTATATAAACATAAACATCTGAAATTTTCCTCCTGGTTTCCTTGCATGCACGAACTCTTATTAACCCACCAATACTCCATCTTAATGATCTATATTGGCTCTCAGTCCAGCAATAATTAAATGTGGTGTTTGCATATTAAGCCTTGCTGTTGCCTGTTTCTATATTCTGATGCAGCCCTACAAGCCAGAATCTTTGCATTCCTCAACTCTAGCCTCTTGCACATTGCTGATTTCCTTTTACACATCTACGTTGGCAATCCTTTAAGCTGTCGATGTCTTAAACGTTTACATTTAGTTTTAAGATATGATTCAAGTAAATTGCTGATGATGCATTCATTCACATATTTTGTATGGTTGTTTGTTCTATTTTATCCAATAAAGCTCTGTGACATTTGAACCATGTTAAAAGTACTTATTTTAAAAGGGCTATTTGTTTTTTTGTCTAAACTGTTGGTACCTGTGCTGCTTTGTTTTATTAAACTCCACTTTAGCTCTTTCTGGTGATATGACATATCGTTTATAAGATGGTCATCATTATGGTATTGGGTAGACAAAGGTGCTGGAGAAATTCAGCGGGTGAGGCATAATCTATGGAGCGAAGGAAATAGGCAACGTTTCGGTTATTTTGTTTTGAATTCATAAATATTATTTTAATGATTGCAAACAGCTCATGATAACAGAGGCACATATCTGTCTTTGCTATGTCTGTACATGATAACCTTGCTGATATTGCAGCTTTCTCAAGCTCTGTGACTTGTAAATTATAACGTCACCAACAATCTTGGTTAAACCCCTGTGCTCACTAGATGATGTTTACCACAATTTTCACTTGTCTCTTTTAATAAATCAAGTGTTGTCTTTTAGCTCTCATTTAATTCTGCACTATCATTTTGGCCAGTCTTGGCATATTGTAAAATAGTGACTTATTGCTGTTTAAATATACAGGTTCGATCCTAACCTTGGGCGCTGTCTGTGCGGAGTTTGGGTGTTCTCCCTGTGATCATGTTTCCTCTGGGTGCTGTGGTCTCCTCCCACATCCAAAAGATGTGTGGGTTTGTAGGTTAATTGGCCTGTGTAAATTGTCCCTAGTGCGATGGAAGTGGATGAGAAAGTGGGATAACATAGAACTAGTATCGATGGCCAGCGTGGACCCAGTGGGCCAAAGGACCCGTTTCCTTATTGTATCTCTAAATTAAATTAAATTCACGGCAAAAATGTTGTCAAAATGCTGCAGCTGACATATTGCATCTTTTTGAATTGAATTGAATTTATTTGTCATTCAAAAAAAGAAAATTTGAATGAAATGTCGTCACCATACAGTCATAATAATAAAAAGCAAACAAAACTCATAATTGCATAAATTTAACATAAACATCCATTACAGTGACTCTCCTCCAGGCACCTCCTCACTGTGATGGAAGGTGAAAAAAGTCTTATCTCTTCCTTGCTTCTTCTCCCGCGGTCAGGCAGTCAAACTGCTGCGTCGAGGCGATCGAGGCTCCCGATATTGAAGCCCTGCCGGGCAATGGAAGATCCCGCTGCTAAGCCAAGCCAGGCGAGGAAAAGTCCTGCGAACGGGCCGATTCAAGCCCTTTACTCATTTATCAGTTTTACTTCATCTGTGGATAGTGATGTAAAATTTGTGAACATCATATTTGTTGAGTGCAGTTGGTAAAGTGTTTTTTCTACAAATTGTAAAGAGGTTAGATTTGTGCTAACAGTAAACAGTTGGCTTTGACACGTGATGTCCCGTAGGTGGCAGTCTTGTTCCAAAGTTTATTTCATTCAAACCTAGAACTTTTCCTGGCATCTTTCTGGGATTATTCAGAATTAAATTTGTTTTTTGCAGATAGGATGTGATAATTTTAAATTTTCAGTTGATTTATGTCACACCTTTTATAAGCTCTTTTTTCCATTCGCAAACTAGCAGCAAAATTGTATAAATGTAATGTTCAGGTTTCAAGGTCAGTTTATTGTAACGTGTACCAATTAAGGCACAGTGAAATACGAATTACCGTACAGCCATACTAAAAAATAACAGGACACACAACTACGTAAACATCCACCACAGTGGATTCCCTACGCTCCTCACTGTGATGGGAGGCAATAAAGTCCAGTCTTCTTCCTCTTTGTGTTACCAATTCAAGGGCTGTGTTTATTTCTGGTGCGCTGATAATTATTTGCAAAATAGGAGGGAGGAGTGATGATACCAGGTTCAGTTGTTATGGCATTGACCATAGCTAAGCTGTAGCACTGCACATTGAGCTGAATAAGAGTTGCATTGTTATAGAGGGCAAGGGTATTGATCTTGTGAGAACATTTCCAGTGCATTGGCATTTGATATTGAAAGCTGCTTGCTGGATTAAATGGTGTAGTCATGCAATGCATTCTCTCCCATTTGAAACTTGACACTGCTACTTGTCCAGTCTGCAATTGAAGTCGTAGGGGAACGCATTCAGGATAACGTCCAACACTCCCCACTGCTTGTAACGCTTGTTGCTTGCTTTCCCTGGTCATTTTCTTGGCATTTAAACATTCTTCCCTCATCACCTCTATTTCTCTAGGTTTCTGGAACTGGGTTGCTACTCATGTGGCACGGGCAGCAGGACATCTGGTATTTGGCTGGGAATAGTAATCTACTTCCTTGATGTTTAACGAAATGTGAATGAGATATTGGGGTACATCAAGGTCACATTTAAGTACCGAAGGAAAGATTATGTGAACTTCTAATAGAAGCAAGGAAAGCTGTACCATGGAACTTTGGAATGCTAGGTTTTCTTTTTGGATGCTGAACAAAATAGAGAACAAATGTGACAATGAGAAAGGAAATTAGTTGAACTCGGGTCAATGTCATTACTAGGCTGGGAGATGCCACTCGTGATAATAGGAATGTTCAGTAATCCAGCTGACCATCATAAACTTGCTGGGGTAACTCAGCAGGTCAGGCACCATCTCTGGAGGACATGGATCAAAAGCCTTCTCCAATCTGAAGAAGGGTTCCAACTCAAAACTTCACCTATCCATGTTGTCTAGTGATGCTGCCTGACCCACTGTGTTACTCCAGCACTTTGTTTTGTAAACCAGCATCTGAAGTTCTGTGTGTCATCATAAATTTGCTATAGGCCAACTATTTCCTGTGGAAAAAGGGTAAAGAAAGTGGCTTTGGAACAATGACACTGAAAACCTGTTATAGTAATTAGCTTTTTACCATGCTGATGAATTATTTTCGGTAATTATTTATTAAATAATGTTCAAACGTTATGGGTGATTTGGGGATTCAACCTATGATAGTCTTTGAATTGATATTACTGGAATACACTAGCATCACCTCAACCTTGCTGGGCTGATCAAGGTACTTGATGTTCACAACAACAAAACTAATGGTCGCAACACCCTTTTCTCCATTTTCACAAAGCCCTTGATATCCTTTCTCATCCCCTTGGTCCTGCTGTTTGGCTGTCATGAGGATTATAAATTTTCAGGTTTATGATCTGCTCTGTGATGTTCGGCAAAGTATAATGCAATACATCTTTTGAGGTAAAAACCACCCCAACACCGGGGTGTAGTTTCTTTTATCTTTTTGTGTCGCAGTCTTGCAAGGGACTCTATTGCGTGATAGTGCCACACAATATTTCTCCAGAGAAGAAAAGTGAAATCCAATTTATAGGCACCTACTCCTTGCCCACATCTCCTTCTTGATATTCTTGTCATGATGCTGCAAGTAAAAATGTCATTGTTCCATTTTGGACATATAACCATAAAACACTCTTGACTCTTGTCTACTGGGATCTATGAAAACGTGTCACTCCTTTAAACAGCTTGAAATCTGTACCTTGCCCTTTTCCCTCAATTTCAACTTTTTGAGTGTCACATTTTTACATATATATACATGTTCATCTTGGCTATTTCTCAACATTGTGACTATGTTAATGGAATAGAGTAGTTTTGTTCAGTTGAGTGTATAAAGGCTAACCATGCACGAAAACTTGGAGAAATAATAAAACAAAGCAGGGAGAGTAGAAATCTGCTTTATTGTACCCGGACTTCTTGGATTCATGAGCAATACTGTGAAATGATAGCTAAAATTTATACCAAGAAAATATGTTTTCAAGAGAGTTAGATTTAGCTCTTAGGGCTAAAGGAATCAAGGAATATGGGGAAAAGGCAGGAACGGGGCGCTGATTTTGGATGCAGCCATGATCATATTGAATGGCGGTGCTGGCTCAAAGGGCCTACTGCACCTATTTTTCTATGTTTCTATATTAAGGGGCGTAGGAAAAATGTCGATGTAGTAGTTATGTCACTGATTTGAAAGATCTTGTTCAAAGCCAGAGCAAGCATGACAGGTTAAATAGCTCCTACCCAGAGTGAATGGGATGTGGAGCTAGTTAAATAACAATATCCTTATACAAAATGAAGCCTTTGGTCATTTTAATTGCCCTTCCCTAATCTGAAATAACAAAGCTAGCTAATATTTTAGAGGTGCGTGTACTTTTCTGACTCTACTCGTTATAAAGGGATTAAATTGTATTTAAATTAACGGAAGTGGTTTAGATGTCAGGAAGCAAGACTTTCCAGAGAATCCGGTTCCAGGTGGTTAGTGGCAAAACTAATTTACTAAATTCCTCAATGAAAGAATATTTTAATTGTCTAGGGTGGAAATGGCCTTAGACGTCTACAAAGGTAGATTCCACAGAGAATTGTCAAAGCTGGAGTAATTATGATTACCTAAATGATGAGTCAGAGGAATTTTCCAAGTTTTATTTTTGCATAGTTCCAAGAAGTTGCAATCTGTTGGGATAGGTTACTGAATATAGTGATGTAGGATGCAGTGGGTGTTCTGCTTGTTAGTTGTAACTCATGTGACAACTACCTTAATCTTGATAATTGACTACATCCACTTTTTTATTCGAACATCCCCATATCTTTCTGCAACCAGATCGGAAAACAACTTTTATTTACCATTTTAGAGATTCCGTGGACTATTTTTGCATTCCACTTGTCACATTAACACTTAGAAACATAGAAACATAGAAATTAGGTGCAGGAGTAGGCCATTTGGCCCTTCGAGCCTGCACCGCCATTCAATATGTTCATGGCTGATCATCCAACTCAGTATCCCGTACCTGCCTTCTCTCCATACCCCCTGATCCCCTTACCCACAAGGGCCACATCTAACTCCCTCTTAAATATAGCCAATGAACTGGCCTCAACTACCCTCTGTGGCAGAGAGTTCCAGAGACTCACCACTCTCTGTGTGAAAAAAATATTTCTCATCTCGGTCTTAAAGGATTTCCCCCTTATCCTTAAGCTGTGACCCCTTGTCCTGGACTTCCCCAACATCGGGAACAATCTTCCTGCATCTAGCCTGTCCAACCCCTTAAGAATTTTGTAAGTTTCTATAAGATCCCCTCTCAATCTCCTATATTCTAGAGAGTATAAACCGAGTCTATCCAGTCTTTCTTCATAAGACAGTCCTAACATCCCAGGAATCAGTCTGGTGAACCTTCTCTGCACTCCCTCCATGGCAATAATGTCCTTCCTCAGATTTGGAGACCAGAACTGTACGCAATACTCCAGGTGTGGTGTCACCAAGACCCTATACAACTGAAGTAGAACCTCCCTGCTCCTATACTCAAATCCTTTTGCTATGAAAGCTGACATACCATTCGCTTTCTTCACTGCCTGCTGCACCTGCATGCCTACTTTCAATGACTGGTGTATCAAACACCCAAACTTGTTTGTTAAAGTAATATTTTGCCCCTTGTGATCTTATGGTCAGCAAAGCTTGTGTCGTCCATTAGTCATGTTGTATCATCAGCTTTTCTTGAATGCAGGCTATATATAATGAAAGTCAGCAAGTTTGAGTTGAGGGTTTAGTGCATGTGATAAACAGATAAGGTGAATTTGGAGCAGGAGTGGGCAGAGATTAGGAGGGGGGAAGTTGTGTAAACATGACATGATGTTTAGGGCTAGGTTAAGAGATGATAATGAATATAGATTTGGCTATTTAACAGATGGAGTTTGGCCACATCAAATTCTACCTGATTTTGCTAAACTTTATCCCAATATCACCAGCACACAAATATAAGCTTTTGGCTCCCGATTCCTACTCGTACTAACTATTACAGCTAATCGAAGGAGAAGGCTCTCCTTATGTAGGGATAAGTCCATGAGGTGTGAAGAAGGAAATGGGTTGGAGGGCGCTTCCTTTATCTTTTCTCTGCGACTGTTTTCCTGTGATATGGACGTGTGATTGCCGGAGAGAGTGTAGGATTGGATTTGGCTGTGATGCCGAAACTGAATAATTTTCAGGCACATTCTGGGGCACTCTTGATTAGGCAATATTCTACATGTGTGCACTTGTAGAACACTGATCTGGAAAAGCTAGTGCAGTAACTGTAAATATATTTGGTGGGGTCTACTGAGGAACATTGCTGCAATTCTAGAAGGATTTCATAAGAACTTTGCAAAATGGCAGGGCAAGATGAATATTTCCCCTCAATGAATCAAAATGTTCTATTTAATGGTTGGCTCATCCAAATGATTTTTCTGATTTCCAGTTTTTAACACATTTGTATTATTGTTATCTGTGAGATTCCCATGGATCAGAACAAAACATTTTGGAAGTGAAGCACCAATTATCAGCTCAAGTTCTAGTTATAAAATATTTAATGGCAGGCAGATGGTGAACATCAAGAAGAAAGCACATTGGGGGGGGGGGGGGGGAGTATAAAAAACTTTGATTTATCCACGGGTTGGGAGTAGGAGAAAAAATGGCATTGTGATTGCTACCCAGGAAGCAAAGACTGCAACCACATAGTTCAGCACCTTGTCTTCTCTCTTGGTATGTTGCAGTGATGAGCTCAACAATATCTGGTGAATGGCTTTTCCTGGCCAATTCTGATACAAGGCCATCCACCTCTAACATTCACTCGTTTGTTATCTTTCCACAGATGCTGCCTGATCTGCAGGGTGTTTCCAGGATGTTTATGTTTGATTTTTTGCCAGCATGTTTCTTTTCACTGTCGGCCAGCAATGTAATGAGATTACCAGGACAACCTTGTCTCCACCCTATCGCATATATTTTTCCTCCACCCTGTATTAAAAATGTAAAATCAGCATAATTTCTTATAACAGATCTGATGTTGGATCAATGACCTGAAAAGTTTACATTTCTCTCTTTGTTTTCATGCACGCGCACGCACTCTCTTAAACGGAAAATAGTATGTTTGGATGAAGCGTACACATCCTGCAAAGCTGCATGAATTACTGCTGCTTGGTGTGTTAGTGTGTTAGTCTCTTCATTTACAAAGGTTTTATGTTTTCAGTGCATTTACTTCCAGAAACCTTAAAACTGGATGTTTTTTCCCTAACATGTAATTTTCAGTTGTGTACCAATAGTTCTTGCTTTAATTGAATTTGCAGGCAGGTGCATTGTCAGACTTGTTCCCTATGGTTTGTTCCTCTACCCAGTGGACTGTTGCACATGGCAGCACTTTTTTACTACTTTCATCTATCCCTTCCTATGTAAACAGAGCACTGAAGAGCTGGAGTCAAATAATAGCATCAAAATAATTGATACAGGGAGAAGATGACAGAAGCCTGGTGTTGTCATAACAACTATGCAAAATTGAGTATTAAGCTTTATGACAGGTTTGCAAGTTATTAGACTGAAACAAAATCTGAATTTGCTGCAAACACTCTGCAAGGCATTTGCACTCTGGGCCAAGTTTTGCAAAGCATCCAGAAGCTAGAAATGTGTTTGCACTGTTCCAAAGAATGGTCTTCTGCAGTTGAAAAATTGCATCCAAATGGAGGGACACAATCATACATTTCTTACTGCCTTAATGTCCACTGCTAGCCTTGTCCACGTAATGGTGCTACTCTTCTCCATTGTCAAACTTGCCTGAATGTCAGCAAGATTTACAGTTGTTAGTCATGAAAAATAACTGCCACTGTCACTTAGATATTCCGGCTTTCATTAAAGCTAAAGGTTCAAATAATATATAAAGGTAGACAAAAATGCTGGAGAAACTCAGCGGGTAAGGCAGCATCTATGGAGCGAAAGAATAGGTGACGTTTCGGGTCGACACCCTTCTTCAGATTGATGTGATTTTATAACCAACATTTATAATATATAAATGTCAATCATATTAAAGCAACATTTGCAACCAGGCCTAATTCTGCTCCTATCACTTGTGATCTTATGACTGTGTGCCCTACATGCCCCTTACTATGCACATTACTCACACTAAAGACTGACCAAACTGAAAGTGACCTTCAGTGCCTGTTCATGTTGACCTAATCTCTTTACGGATGACCTAAAGTGCTTCCCAGGTGGCATTGACACCATGCCACACGAGGTGTATAAGGGCTCTGTACCTAATTCCCCGTCCACCTAGGCTTCATTTGAATCCACTCTTCTCAGAAGTAATCTCCGCAGAGGCTGTGTTTCCACGAGCTAGCCTTCATTTATATTTGACCTAAATCATTACGTATAAGCTTGCATGGCTCTCACAGTCAAGGTCACTCTCACTCTCCTAGTCTTGGGCTCATTCCAGCATGCAGCTGTTGATGTATGCTGCATATCACTGTTTGCTACTTGCCACTATGCAGTAATCATTGGCAGTCTCAGGCCATTTTAGGTTTTCAGATGCCACAAAATCAAACATGGTGATTTGCTCTATTAAGCCATTGCCAATGCATCTTCCTACATCAAAGTAAATAACAGCTTGGGACCATGTTCTCTGTGTGGCCAATCCCAGCAATGTGCAAGCTCACCTAAACATTTTAGTCAATTGCAGCTGCCTTATGTTGTATGCCATCCTGTCCGGAAACCTGCATTTTGGACAACAAGGATAATCCCTACTCAACTGGCTGTAGCCCAAACTCACCAGATGAGTAATGCCTCAATCACAGCCACTGCCATTTGGTTGGTGGATAAATTCATCTGGATTGTTCAAAATGGAAATTTCCCTGCCTTTGCAGAGCAGTACAGTACTCAAAACGGACAAGCTGTCATACTTTGTGCTATCCTTGTACAATTAGACCATTATATAAACTCGTCTATTGCTGGCCAAGATGGAGCAAGGGCTGAACAAGCAGGCAAAGCAACAGGGTGAAGATGCACACTTGGGCAGCTATGAGAAGATACAGTAAGAGCAAGAATGAGGGGAGAAGCTTTTCAGTCCTCTCTAGATCAACAAAAGCCCTACATCAGTTGTATCTGAAGGTAGTAGCTTTCTTCATGTTCAGTGAGACAGCATTTGATCTTACAAAGGTTATCATAAAATCCATTACATTTGGTCTTTCCAGTACTTACTCCAAACTCGTGGACCTCTGAGCACACCCCTCTGAAATCCTCACCCATCGCCTAGAATCGGTAAGGATAGGCCACAAAAAATGTCCAATGATAATTCTCAATGCCTGTGTCCTGCTAAGATGTGTTCTAAGCTCCTTACTATACTCTCTCACACACACACACATAATTGTGTGGCTAATCCTGCTCTTAACTCAATTTACAAATTTGCAGGTGACACCACCATAATGGGCCAGATCTCAAACAATGGGAGTACAGTAAAGAGATAGAGAGCTTAGTAACATGGTGTCAAGACAACAACCTGTTCCTTAAAGCCAGCAAAATGAAGGAGCTAGTTCAGGGGTGGGGAACCTTTTCATGTCGGAATGCCGCATTAAGTTAGCTGTAATCTAATAAGGCCGCATCCAAGAAATTTCAATTAGATATACTTCAAAATGTATATTATTTGGTTAAAATAGCCCTCTCGTCTTACTAATGTTTTAATTGTGGCTGCCAGTCGGGGAGGATTATTTCATTGAATCTTCTTTTACTCTTTGGTATTTTAAATACGTTCATTTTAAGATTAAAATAAAAATAATAAAAGATAAACAAAAATATATTAATAATAATAATAAAAAGATTTGTTCTACAAAATTTGGGTTCATTCAAAAGGCCGCACTTAATGGCCTAGAAGGCCGCAGGTTCCCCACCCCTGAGCTAGTTATTAATTTCAGGAAAGTAAAAGATGTACATGCCCCAATGGTGTTGATCTGCAGATGCCAAGTAACGTGTTTTTCACGTTACTTGGTATAAATATTACCAACAATTTATCCTGATCCAACTAGAGCAAAGAAAGTATACCAACGCTTCTACTTCCTCAGAAGACAAAGGAAGTCCAGCGTGGCCCTATGGATTCTTGTCAGGATACATCACAGCTTGGTTTGGCAACAGCTCTGCCCAAGAGTGCAAGAAATTGCAGTTATGGATGTAGTCCAGTCCATCACAGAAAGCATCCTCCTTCTGCACCCCCATTGACTCCATCTACACTTCACTGCCTCAGGAAAACAGCCAATATAATGAAGAACCATTTACACTCCGATCTTTCCTCTTCGCCCCTCACTTATTTGGGCAGAAGATAAAAAAGCTTGAAAGTAGCTACCACCAGATTCAGGAACAGCTTCTTCCTCACTGTCATCAGACTATTGAACAGAACTCTCATAAGCTAAGGTTGAGTTGACACAAAATGCTGGAGAAACTCAGCGGGTGCAGCAGCATCTAAGGAGCGAAGGAGATAGGCGACGTTTCGGGTCGAGACCCTTCTTCTCATAAGCTAAGGTTGAGTTGACTGGATAGCATGCAAATAAAGCTTTAGGCTAAAGATAGACACAAAAAGATGGAGTAACTCAGCGGGACAGACATCATGTTGTTGTTATAGAAGGAACTGCAGATGCTGGAGAATCGAGGGTACACAAAAGGCTGGAGAAACTCAGCGGGTGCAGCAGCATCTAAGGAGCGAAGGAGATAGGCGACGTTTCGGGTCGAGACCCTTCAGACTGGTCAGGGATCAGGGAAACGAGAGATATAGACGGTGATGTGGAGAGATAAAGAACAATGAATGAAAGATATGCTGAAGAAAAAGAATAGGTGATGTTTCGGGTCGAGACCTTTCTTCAAACTCACAATTTTACAGTATCTCAGTTCATGCGACCAAAATAAACCAATACTAATTCCTTCTAGAATCTTTTCCAGGTTACACCAATATAATATTGTGGGAGCAGTATTTAGTATGATGTAATCAATAGCTACAGCTTTACAACACAGCCACACCACAGCTAATAATGATTTTCAAGAAAGTTAGCTTAGCATGGGTTAGGCCCTGTCGCCCATAAACGTATGACATTGGATCCATAATTGTAAAGGCTGAAACTCCCAATCCCAGTTCTCGGTTTTGGTGAGACATTTCACAAGAGCTTACCCAGAAACAAAGACGTAGTTGAGCAAATTCAACTTGTCATTGTTGTGAGCCCTTGGGGGGAATAAAGTGAAAATTACGCCCTATTGTCCACATACCGCCTTCACTTTTCAAATCTAACGCCTATTGCAATCATGAATTTATCGTGGAGGTTGAATGCCCTTGTGGCGAGCAGCTCGTCCCATTTGCAAACTTTGTACTCACTAAATACCCCATTAGCCCATGTACAATCAAATACACTGATGAATGTTTAGAATCAGAAAATCAATATAGAATAGTGAGGCTATTCTGTAAGTGGCCTTCTGACTTTGGTCTCAATGTATTCAATGGAATAAATGGACAGTAGCTGCACATTATATCTTGTTCATGTCGTATAGTGTTAGCCAGCTCTCTAACACTGTAGCACATTTTGTCATGGTAATTTACAATTATAGATCTAATGTTAAATGTTTAGACTGCCATTCTCAACTCCTACAGTTCCCGTGAAGGTGCTGTGGAATTGTGTAACCATTGACTTTAAGAGAGAAATCTGTGTGAACCCTTCTGTGATCTTTGAGCAACATGGCATGAAGCATAGACTGCTGTCCCGCTGTTTGACATTTTGCAGTCTTATTGTAACATTGAGATCAACTGCACATTTTTAAAGGCATCTAGGATCACCGGCCTATCCTTAGAGGATCATAGTTTCAAGGCATCACACTATTGCTGCAGAATTTTAGAGGAAAACCTGCCTTCATTTTGAGTTACTATTATAAGGCTTTGAACCATCTGTACAAGTTTATTATTGTTGTCAGCATTAAATCAGTATGCCTCGAGGGATCCTGATAATAACAGGCTGCCTTACTCCTCAAAGTAATCTGCAAACTCCAGCTAACCATATTTTGTGTCATCTTGGATTGCCCTAATTAGGCTCAATGACTTCCTCTTTGAATAGTAGCATGAGATGATGAGAAATAGGTAGCAGAGCGGTTCAACAGTTAATGCTGCAATGTTGCAGCTGCTGTAACCTGAGTTCGATCCTGACCGCTGTTGCTGCCTTTGTGTAAATTGCATGTTCTCATTGTGATTGCATGGATTTCCCCCCACGTGAACTGGTTATTTCCAACATTCCTAACGATTCTTCCCCTCTGTTATCAGGTTTCTGAATGGTCTTTCCATAAACTGGGGTACTGTTTGATTAACCGCTACTCCATTGAGAAACTTTATCTTAGGGAACTTCTTCTTCTTGCGTATGGCGTGCACAGCCTAAAGTTGTAAGACTTCTGTTTGATCTTCTGCTGTGTCTTCTTGTGACCCTAAATCTTCTTCCACCAACTTGCGCCAGATATAATTTTTCAGTAATCAGTTAACCTACCAGCCAGCAAATCTTTGGGATCTAAGAAGAAACCCACGTAGCCACAGGGGATCGTGCAAACTCCACACAAACAACATTGGAAGTCCTGATTAAACTTGGGTTGCTGGAGCTGCGAGGCATTAGCAATACCTGATGCACCCATGTGCTGTGTTCCATGGTGTATTAATAAAGAAAATGGACCAACATCAGACAAGAATGAAACGTTACACTGATGATGCACATGGTGCATCCATTCATAAGGACACATCCTGTACTTTGTAGTAACAGCTACACCATGAGCCTAATGCATGTGGCTGATTTGATAAGCAAGGGTAGAGAGCAGCATGCAGTCAGTTAAGTTAAATGGCTTCAGCATTATGAGCACAAATGGATGAACAACAAACATTAATGGAACAAAATGTAAGATTGCAGGTGTTTTGAAAGTTCACAACTATAGCTGACATCTGACCACTGGAAAACTGCCCTCTTAGGATTCTTCAATCAGCTTGTCTTTGATGATAGACACAAAGCGCTGGAGTAACTCAGTGGGTCAGACGGCATCTTTGGAGAAAAGGAGTAGGTGACATTTCGGGTCAAGACCCTTCTTCAGGCTGAGAGCTGTGTTCTGGATGGCTGCCTCTTGACTGCCAAGTGTATAATTGACCTACAGTCTGGGGGACCAGGCATAACCCTTGGGACCCAGCAGTTTTAGAGGAGCAAGGTCCTCCGTGTATGAAGTTTACGTGACATACTGTACCCTCTACAACCTTGCCAAGAACAGCAAATAGATCTTGAAGATGACTATCTAACCCTTGATGATGCTGCTGATGGCTTGGCCTACTGCTGTCTTAGGGTTATCAGAGCTTTGGAGGACTGGCTCTGGTTCCTGGAAGCGGATGCCTGCTCTCTCAGCAACTGCTGTTGCCTGATGTGGAAGTGAGGCTCGATTCTTGCCCCTGAGAGAATGTAGATGTGTCTTCCTTTACATACCTCTTCATCTCATGGGGTCAATCTGAGGCCTGGATAACTACTCCCACCATTTTGAGTGTTTACCCAAATGTTTTCAGATGATGGCACTCATGTGGCCCCTCCATCTAGACTTTCACTGTACCTTGGTACACAGGACGATAAACTCAATTGGAAGAGGTGCCCATTGTGGAGTCAGAGAACGAGTGTAGGTGGAATGGGAAGTGAAGAAATGGTGTGAAATGGAAAGGAATGCTCTTTAAAGAACCCATTGCTGGCATCTCTGACACATTTTCTATCTCTTTGCTGTAGGCCTATTTTCAGGGGTTCATAAATGTCAGAATTGCTACGAAGTCCCATTCCCTCACATGCCTGAGAACAACATTGTAAGTGCTTTCAGTACACTGCTGTTGTTGGGGTAATTTTGGAAAATAATGACCTCTGCATATTTATAAAGGTACAGTTTGCTAAATGTGTCAGAGAATGACCTTGTTCTGAAGCTTGTGTTCTCAGAATGGCTGCCACCACTGGACAGGTTTGGCAGGGTGAAAGGTTTTCAGTGGAACCTTGACTCTCGAAGATGAAGATGATGAGCTTTGATCACAGATCTGTGATCTTGCATTGCTTAAGTGTTCTCAATGAAGAGGCCTTATGCAGCCTGATTACTGTATGACAATTGTATGACAATCAAATCTGAAAACATTTTTTGAAAACAAAAAATATATATTTTAGATTATATGTATATATTGGTGTGCTGATGTCCCCTTGACATAATGTGTGGGGTTGTTATGGATGCACTGATAAGTGTACTTGCTGCAATGCAGACACCTTTATGGCTCTTTGGAGTGCATGTCCAAATGCAACTTCATGATATCTGTGCTACAGGCTAGTGATTGCACCTGGCTAGCTTACTGATGTGTGAAAGATTCATTAATTGAGCTTAATTGGAAATGAATCCTCCAGGTTATTGTTGTAGTCCATGCTTTCTGGCAGGGCACCTATACTGATGAGTGAGATGGTCCTAAGATATAATTCGATCTATCCCAACAATCTTAGACAAACTCATCTGCTCTAGCACCCCGGGCATGCCTGCCAATGTCTCTGTCATCAGCCCCTAATGCATGTGCTGGAACCTGCTGACTCCCCATCTTTATTTAGCTGCAGCTGAGTTCCCTCCAGCACAGATTGCTGTGGTAACTATGGTGGTTGCTGACCTTAAGCCTTCTGCAGCCAAAGAGAGGAGTGAGTTGGGCAGTGTGTCAAGACATGGAGCAGGTACTGCAAGTTCCCTGCAGTGGCCTGTACTCACCGTACTGGCCTTGGTGCAACTGTGAGCAACTGAGTGCCCTCACCGCACGCCCTGGCCCACCTCATACTGTATTGGGCCGTGGATGATTTACCGTTGCCAGAGCCCACGTGGGTGGCAAGGATTTGTGCCAGGTTCCAGGCACAATAATGCATAGCAATAGAGAGAATAAGGTGCGTGCCAGATATTCCGCAGAGCCAGAGAGGTACAGTGAGTATTCGGACTGGAATACCAGTTAGTATTCGGACTGGAAAATGAAGAGAGCTACAATGAATCGGCCCTCTGCTGGATAGCATTAAGCTGGGTGTGGGTGTAATGAAGAAATCTTGTAAAGGTTCACCTTTATCATCAGTTAGATCACACTTTGTCAGCAGTTGTCACCAATACGGGCATTGTTGCTCCTGCGAAATTTCGTTGGTTGTCTCCTGCAGGTTGGTCTGGAACAGAGGTCATCCATCCATTGGGTAATATGATCCATCAGCCTCTCAAGATCTGTCAGTAAACCTGAGAGCATGCCTTCAGGAATAGGCTGCTGCAACCATCTATGTGTAAACACCGTTCGTCAGCAACACGAAGAGCATTGCTGTTGTGTGCCTGTGTCTTTAAGGACTTGTGGATTTATTCACAGCTGCAAGAAATGGATTTAAAGCTTTTGAGTAATATCCACTATGTTGTTGCACAAGGAAGCCTGACAGCATCATTATTTAAATGGGAATGTGGAACATTTGCAATCTTTTTCTTTTAAGAGCTTTTTAAAACGTGGAACGCACGTCAACTTTAAATGTGAATAAGCAGCTCGGACAAACTTATGGGTCAGTATCTTAAGACACCAATTTTTTTGTCTATATTGTTGGATGCGGTCTTATCTTTGAAGATTTCAAGTACTTCTGCTTCTATTTCTGACTAAGCAGCATATGGAGGATTCTGCTTTTGGTTTCTCCTCAGACCAAATTTGAATTTGTCATGAACTTCTTCCCTTGCGTTGTATGAGATAGAATTATTTGGTGACTACATTGATGTGTTGTTCCAGGAGAAGCAGAATTCAGCAGAGATTTCTCTATGAAGTCAAAATTGGACACATACAGGAATTCTTGTGTATTTTTGCATTTCAGTGTAGGTCAAACACATTCCTGGTTTCATTTCAAATATGACAGGTGTGTTGTCTTTCTTATACATAGAAACACAGACAATAGGTGCAGGAGTAGCAGCTTCGAGCCAGCACTGCCATTCAATATTATCATGGCTGATCATCCACAATCAGTACCCATGTCTTCCATGTCTAGCTGACACAACAGTACTAACAGTTTGATTTGCTTGCAGAGTACATTTTTAATTTAGTGAGCCATCCCATGGAGGCATTATTAAACAAAGGCTCATATACAACAACCTAAGAGATTTTTAGAAGTATATATTAACGGATGATGGGCTGGAGTGGTTAATGGAGGGAATCACATATTTTATTGCCTTGAAAGTTGAAGACATGCGCTCCAGTGATCGGGTAATGGAAATAGGCATTGTACAAAAGGCCAGAGGTCGAGGAACACCAGAGGGCACTAACATGAAGCAACTATTTACATCAAATCTCCATTAATCCCATTTTATATTTTCCCTACATTCCCATCAACTCCTCCAAGATTTAACACTTGACCACTTACTGGAAGCAGTTTACATTGTTCTAGCAACCCACCAGCCAGGTCTACCAGGTATAACAGAATAATAATATTAAGGGACAAGAGGGCCATAAAAAGATTTTGAGAGTAAAATGGAGTCATACAGCATAGAAACGGGCCCTTGGCACAACTTGCCCGTGCCGACTCACATCTACATTAGTCCCACCTACCTGCATTTGGCCCATATCCCTTTCCTATCTATGTTACCGTCCAAATGTCTTTTAAGTGTTGTTATAGCAAAATGAGAAGTGTATGGATGGCAGAGTAAAACTGAAAACTTCCTTCCTCTGTAATACCTCATCTCCCAACAGAATCTTCTGTGTTTCAGTAAGACCATTCTCTCGTCCTTCAAATCCCCAATGAACACAGGCCCAACCAGCTTGCCTGTGAGGTGACCCTGTCTGGTGAGTCTTTCCACTCCGCCGCTGACACGGTACATCCCTTAATTTTATGGCAGAATCATTGAGTCTTTTGATGCTTTTTCTCCTCCATGGCTATAATTCCTTATTGCCCTTATTAAGGAACCTTACTGGATTGTTAATGTAGCCAATCTCCAATACTACAAGTGTTCAGAAACATTTCAACAACCAATTTTTGAGTAAAAATAACCAATGCAATGTGTGGAAGGCCAGTGAGGAGCAAATTTTGATCCTTATTTCAGTGCCAAAGTCACCATGAGGAATGGATTGTGATCCTTATTTTTTTCATTTACTGCCATGTGTTCACATTAAATGAAGTTGAAACAATATTCAGCGTGAATTGACAGCTCATATTCTTGCAGCTCTTAGCTGACAATTTTTTTTAAAGTTCCACATTAGGTGGCAATAATTTTTTTCTCTATCTGTTTCTAAACATGTTTCTGAAATTGAAACCCCTGCATATATTCTTCGCCAATAGAACACAATCAGTAGGAATTAGTAGCAACACTTCCTCATCGATAACAATCATCGCAAGGGGCATCTCAGGGTGCTCAGCTCCCTGCTCTACTAATCCTATACCCATCAGTTTAGTTTGGTTTAGTTTATTGTCACGTGTACCGAGGTACAACAAAAACTTTTGTGGCGTGCTAACCAGCCGGCGGAAAGACAATACATGATTACATTTGAGCCATCCACCCTTGATTTTGTACCCGGTCACAGCTCCAACTCCATCTTTAAATTCACTGAAAACTGTAACGTCCAGGTTCAGCAACAGCTTCTTCCCAACAACCATGCAGCAATTGAACACTACAAACACCAACTAAACATCTGAACTACAATCTGCTTTGGTTGCATTAGGAACTTTGTCTTGTTTTTGCACTATAATGGGTTTTAAAATTTATTGACTTTTTTAATTGTCTTCATTATATTTATTAACGATATTATATTATCAATTGAGTATTGTGTTTACAAACCCATTGTGCTGCTCCAAGTAAGAATTTCATTGTCCCGCTTTGGTACATATGACAATACAATACTTGATTTTCTTTTGGATGGGATAAACATATTTATAATTACCCTGATGAGGAAAACTAAGAAATGGCTCTTTGTTAATTTTGGATAATTCCTTTCCAACATCATATTTCTTGTGAATAATATGAACACTTTCTCGGTGGGATTATTTTAAAGCACCAACTGAAAGCAGGCAACAGCAAAAAATATGAACTTGTGGAACTTCTAATCTTTTTAATTGTCCTTTTTTTTCAAGAAAATACTTACTTTAAAAAAAATGTATAAAAAAAATAAGTGTGGAACAGCTCCACAGCAGTTAGTGCTGCTGCCTCTCGGGTCTAGAGACCTTCATTCCTGATATCTGCTGCTGTTTCTGTGGAGTTTGCACATTCCCCCTGTGACTGTATGTGTTTCCAACTGGTTTTATTTTGCATCCAAAGGATATGCTAGAAAGTTAACTGCTTGTTGTAAATTCCCCTTTTTTTACAAAGTGGTAAATGAATCAAAGAGCTGATGTGCATATGTGAGAGAGAATAATTTGGGGAGTGTTGCTGCAAGTAACAATTTAATTGTATATGGAACATATGACAATAAAACACTCTTGACTCCCCTGACTTGGATATAAGCGGGAAATCAGAGAAGCCAGCATGGACCACATCGAGAAATGTCCATTTTCTGTCATAATAACTGACAATGAAAGATACAGAGAACTTTGGGCAATTAAATTAGATTTCAAATATCTGACTCCTGACAGCAACAAAAAAAAACACTGCTAGACTAAATTGACGGGCCTGGTAGCATCCTTGGAAGGAGATGGACAGTCAATGTTTCAGATTGAGGTCCTTCCTCTGGGTGCAGTCTCTTTTGTTTCTAAGTGATTGTTTTCATAATTTTCCCCCAGTTATTTCTTTCTCCCTCATTATGAGAAATATTCATGTTACTGACACTGTGGGCTGCAGGGCCAGTTCCTGCGCTGAGCTGTTCTACGTTGGCCCTTATTTGCTGTGAATGTGTTTCTTTTTAAGTGAACACCATCTTTTCTCACCATCTCTAAAATGGCATGATTGCAGACAGATATAAATGGAGGTGCCTGTGTTCCATAGTCTCAGCATTTATGCTAAAAAACAATCACATCACTGCATGCATTATCCGTTAAGATTTTCCTACAGCAATTCTTTAAACCTGTGACCTCCATACCAAGGAGGGACAAGGGCAGCAGATGCATGGGAACACCACCATCGGCTGGCAGGTTGCACACTATCCTGGCTTGGAATTGTAAACATTTTTTATTGATGCTGGGTCTACATCCTGAAACTCTGCCCAACAACTCCCCAATCACCCCCTGGGAGCAACTTCACCTGCAGGATGGTAGCTGTTCAAGAAGGCAGCCAACCACCATCCTTGTAAGTACCATTAAGGATTGGTAATAACTGCATACCTTGACCAGATTCTGAAAAATGAATAAACTAGATGTCCTGCCACTCCTCTCTTTCAGCTTTCTCTCCTCCCGCCCACTACTGCACTGCACCATCAGTCTGCAGAAGGGTCCCAACATGCAACATCTCTTATCCATGTTCTCCAGAAATGCTTGTTGACCCGTGGATTACTCCAACTCGTTGTGTCTTTTTCTTTCTAATCGAAAAGTTGTGTTCCAAAATATTGGGGATAAACACAAATAAAATTTAGTAAATTATTATTTTCCCCTGCATTCTGTTTGTGTTTCTGCTCTGCTTGTTTTCCCTTGCTCCACTTTATGATAAGACTTGTTACTAATCTCTATCCCCCTCTACATCCCTTCCCTGGTCTGGTTTACTCTCAATTGTTGTCCTCCATTGGGGTTAGAAGGCCTGTGTTCATGTAGAACAAAGGGCAGGTAATCCACACAAAAACAGATTATGTCTAGTGCTTATAGCACTACAACTACACATTCCCCTTTGTGCAAAATTAGAAATTAGTCATCCTCATTATCATTGCTTTTATGAATTTTATTTCTACCTATGAGTGATGATAAGTGGCTCTTGTTCTTGTGACTGCTGGTTCATTACATATGTCAGAGAAGTAGCAAATAATCTCAAAAGTTTCATGATGGAATTCAACAGCTGCTAGTAGTGAGAAAGTTGGTCTCGTCATTGTTTGCTTGTTTTCAGCGATACATTTTCCTCTGCCTTCTTGCCAGTTTACAATACTGCACTGTCACTTAACCTTTTGGGTTATTGAACTGAAGTACTGATTGTGGTGGGTGTTTGGAGAGGGGAGGAATTGTTGGTGGCAATTGATACTTAAAAGTATGAATAAATATGTTTGAAAGGTGTGTACCAAATGTGATTGACATGTTTGGTAATCTCTGCAAAGTGTGCCTTCTGACTCGTATTACAAGCTTTGCTGTCTGCAGCCTCACAGTTGCTTTGGTAAGCGCGTAAAGCAGGTGGTAGAAGCATTGCTCGGAACATGTTCTGCCTGAATTTCCAAAGGTTTACTGTGAACAATTTGCCTAAATCTATCACATCGTTGGCCCGAAGCCAGAAGAAAGTTTTTTTTTGTTCTTGCTGTCTTTAAGTAACCAGCTGGAAGCAGTATGTATCAGTATCAGGGCTGCTGTGGGCTGCTGCTCTTTAATGTGTATGATCAGGAAGGTGTGCGGTTTACTGCAGACTGCTTGGCCAGCCTGTGCGTTAGTTGCATTTGCTGAGTGAAGCCAGGATGTTGGTTGAGTCTTGCTGTTAAAATTAGCTCCTTTTTTCTCTGCTGTGAATGTTGATGACACGAGGAAAAGCAAGAAGAATCTTACGGATCTGTTTTTAAAAATCATGAATCAATGTTCAGAGGTGACTTGTCAACGAGCTGCTGATCGCAAAGGGTCAAAAATGTCCTCTGCTTTTCAAAAACTTGAGAACTTGGCCATAAGGCTCTTTAACAGGAGTACAAGGGGGTCTTCACAGGACTTTGAGACGACAGGTTCCGAAAGTGACACCAGGCAGGAATCAGAACACTGCTCAGCCTGGAACTTGCACAGTGAGTGTCTCTCTATTAAAAGCTTTCTTTTTTTTTGTGTTCAATTTAATATTTGATTGAATTCCCAGGCTACTGTTAATTAAATGCTTAAATTGGTATCATTTTGTAAATGTCGTGCATTTGAATATTTGCTCATAGCTGGAGGGGTTGGGCTGCAATGAAATGACTGAATTAGGAACATGGTGAAAAAGCTGTTTGCTTAATTTAATATATGCTTTGCTTTGATAGAAGGCTCAGGCATCGTTGCGCTTCATGTCCAAGTGCAGGTGCTGCAGCTGTTTGTGCAGAGAATCCGACCGGTTTATCACAGGGCATGTTCTCATTTGAATATGTGTTAGAACTGAGCCGCGCTGGGTAGCATTTATATTTCAGCCCTGTCAATGAAAAGGCCACGTTGAATTTAGTGCAGCAGTACGTTTCCCAGGTTACTCTGCTGCTCCCTGTAAGTAAAGCAAAATGCAAATAAATTGTCATCGTGGTTTCATTTTACAATGCATTAGAATGCGATAACGCATTTTGGTCCTTTGTCCCTCGGCCCTGGGTTTTAATTCATCGCAAATAATGGTGTGCAAATCCCTGTGCTTGCTATGACCAAGGCTCCTATAAATTTACTTTGTGCAATATCAAACTAGTTTATCTTGCCATTTGGCTCCAAGCACAGAACTGCTTCTGGGGAAATATATGGTGTTCCTCTGTGGTTATGATAGAGGAGTGGGTGCTTCACTCTCCCTGAATATTCCTTTGACCTTGGCAATATTTGATGCTGACATTGATTATCTGCATTGAAACTCATAGAATCGCCCAGAAAAAAACAAGGCCATTTGATCTATTCTGTTTATGTTATCTCGTTTACCATATGGATGGCATAGTGGTGCAGCTGATAAAGCTACTGCCTCACAGAGCCAGTGATCCTGGTTCAAACCCGACATCGCTTGCTGTCTTTCTGGAGTTTGCACGTTCTCCCAGTGATCACATGCATTTTCTACGTGTACTCCGGTTTTCTCCCACATCCCAAAAGATGTACAGGTTGTAGGCTAATTAGCCTCTGGAAAATTGTCCCAGGTGTGTAGGGAGCGGAGGAGAAAGTGGGATAACATAGAAAATAGGTGCAGGAGTAGGCCATTCGGCCCTTCGAGCCTGCACCGCCATTCAATATAACCATATAACCATATAACAATTACAGCACGGAAACAGGCCCTCTCGGCCCTTCCAGTCCGTGCCGACCATTTGTTTTCCCCTAATATGATCATGGCTGATCATCCAACTCAGTATCCCGTACCTGCCTTCTCTCCATACCCCCTGATCCCTTTAGCCACAAGGACCACATCTAACTCCCTCTTAAACATAGCCAATGAAGTGGCCTCAACTACCTTCTGTGGCAGAGAATTCCAGAGACTCACCATTCTCTGTGTGAAAAATGTTTTTCTCATCTCGGTCCTAAAAGATTTCCCCCTTATCCTTAAACTGTGACCCCTTGTTCTGGACCTCCCCAACATCGGGAACAATCTTCCTGCATCTAGCCTGACATAGAATTGGCGTGAATAGGTAATTGATGATCAATGGGGACTCGGTGGGCCAGAGGGTCTATTTCCATGCTGTATCTTTCTATCTATCAATCATTGAATGATTTCCCTTAAAATTGTATATCCAGTTTATTTTTCAGAATTTAATAAACAATCTGTTTGCACCATCCTTTCTCAAAATGTATTTTAAATCATAACAAGTCATGTTATTTAAAATAAAAAGTCGTAGAGCTATGCAACATGGAAACAGGCCCTTTGGCCCAACTTGTCAAAACCGACCAAGTTGGCATTCAGAGCTGATCACATTTACCTGTATTTGGCCCATATCCTCTAAACCTTTTCAATCCATATCTGTCCAAATATCCTTTGCAAGTCACAATTGTATTTGCTTCATTGGCGGTTGCCCCTGAAGGCCCCCTGAAATTATCTACCCTGCAGTGAAACTCTTTCCTTACAACTCCTTCAAAACCCGTCCCTAGCTTAATCAATTTGTTCAGCAACCTTCAAAGATTTTTGTATATTTCTCCTCTTCCCCACCCTATGTCTCTTTGCTCTTGCAAATTCCTTTTCATAATGTGTGTTCTCATGGGTGACACAGTGGCGCAGCTAACAGCGCTGCTGATTCAGTATCTTTGCTCACAGCTCCAGTGACCTGGATTCAACTCTGACCTCCTGTGCTGTTTGCGTGAAGTTTGCATGCGACAATGTGGATTTCCACTCGCATCTCAAAGGCATGTGGATTGGTATAGGTCAATGTAAATTGCCCTTGGTGCCATGTTGTGGCAGAACCTGGGGAGAGGGAGGATAAAATGAACATGTATGGAGGATAACATGGGGATGGAAGGAGGATCAAATAGGGTTTATGTAGGATTAGTATAGATGATTGCTTGATGGCTGACACATACTCAGTGGGCCAAAATGCTTTTCATGCTGTATGGCATAGTGCTTCCTCCCAAATGCATCACCGTGCTTCTTTGTGTTAAGTAACTAATGTCAAATCCCCCACATTTCACTTATGTGAAATCTATAATTCTTCACTGATTAATACATTTGCAAGTTTTTTCTGTTATCTTCAGAAATGATGCCTTGTATGAACAGGTTCAAATGTAGAGGGGGACATCATTGTGAACTTCTCTTATCACGCACAGCTTCTGTGTGCTTCTGATTGCTTGTCAATGTTTGACCTTGACATTCTTTCACACAAGCCAAACAAGAAATGTGTCGTTGAGTGAAAATTGGGTAAAGCTGGAGTAGAGAAAAGTTATGCTCACTCTGAGGTGTCCTACACCCATGGGGACATTCAACTCCGGCCATGTTCAAGGCATTTTCTTTTCCAAAAGAACTTCCACAATGGACATCAATAGCACTGCAGCATACAAAGTTTGTCACCAGCATAATGTTTGAGCTAATCTAGTTTATTTGCCTTTTTTTTTCTCCCTCTTGACAGTATTCTTGTTAGCACTCAAACTGCACTCTTTGTTGTCACTGAGATTTGTGCTGCAACCTCAAACCTAGGTTCCATATGCCTGAACTGCTTTTGCCCATGGATATCAAGGCTACCCCTGCTTCTTTGTTCAGCTTAGTTTGGAGATACAGTGCGGAAACAGGTCCTTAGGCGCACCAAGTCCACACCGACCAGCAATCCCTACACATTAACACTATCCTACACACACTAGGGACAATTTACATTTATACCAAGTCAATTAACCTGCAGACCTGTACGCCTTTGGTGTTAGGATTATTCAAGGTGTCTAATGGTGTTTCTTTCCACATCTTGGCATTCACTGTTCACTGCTCCATTAAAGAGGTCACCAAAGACTTAAACTCAAGAAGAGACTTATTTTGTAAGGTGAAGGGAAAGAGATGCTGACAGAGGGGCCAGTTTGGGTATTAATGACCACACTCCAGTCTTTACAGATATCTTTCAGCTATTCCTGCCAGGGATGCCTGACCGTAGATCTGGAGTCTCTCTGGTTGCTGGCAGAAAGACTATTTTCTGCTGACACAGTTCTTCAACAGCTGAGCCTCCGGATCCCCTAGTGGCCCATTCTCTCTCTCCCCAACCACTCCCTTTTAGCTGGAGATTTTTGCTGATGTTATTATATTTTGATTCCTTAGAGCTGGTTGCTGAGATTGCACCTGCATGGCTAAATGCTGTAATCTGCAAAAAACTTGTAAAAGATCAATAGGGTACACTGCTCTGAAACTTACACAATGCATTACACAAGGAAACTTGCAACCTTACTGCACTTTAAATCTCACAATTGAAAATCTTTAACTATATGCAACTTTCACAAACAGCATTAAGATGGCCCACAACACCGTTTTAGTACTATTAGAAGGCAATAAAGCATGTGTTTTAAGCTTTTGTATTCTTGGCTTTTTGATCCCATGGACTTCATTCGCTTATACCTTTCATACAACATATACATCAAATAATTGTTGATGGCTTTGGTATGTTTAACTAGTGAGTTGCTGGCTTACCCAATGTATTAAGATTCCCTTAAACGACTTTTGAACAGTGCAGTGTTGATTGATCACAATTGTACCCACAGTGGAGAGCACCCATGGGCACCCGGGGGGATTTCCGGGACCGTTGAGCACTGAGGGGGGTAGGATATATTCTGGACAAGGTGTGTAACAACAAGGCCTTTGGCCTGAAACGTTGCCTATTTCCTTCGCTCCATAGATGCTGCCTCATCCGCTGAGTTTCTCCAGCATTTTTGTCTACCTTCGATTTTCTAGCATCTGCAGTTCCTTCTTAAACAAGGAGTGTAATATAGTTGTTTAGTAGTACATTCGTTTTGTCTTGTACTATGGTGGTGGGTTCTGTTTTGGCTTATTGTGTTGTAAATACTATTGTAATACTTGAATAAATATTTTTGATTTAAGAAAAAAAACCAGTGGAGAACACTACAATTATCTGTCATTGGATTAATAGAAAATGAACCAAGACGTCTATTCTAAATAGAAGTTGTCTATTCCGAATAGTTTTTGCATGACTATGGATGGGAATTTACATTGATAGTTGTTGATTGATTTATTGACACTTTATTATCACATGTGACATGTCACTGTGATTTTTTTGTTTGTTTTGCATACCATACACAAAGTATGCAAAGAGTTGGCACGTATAGGGCAACGATAAAATGTGAGCAGTCTTGTTGGTAAGGTTACCATTAAAGAAGTTGTTAGTAAGCTTACCATTATTATCACATTTGAGGCCCATTACGTTATTGGATATGGCTCTTGGACAGAGAGAGTCAGACTTTGAACATTTGGGTAGGTAGGAGATTTGATCAGAAAAATGTGGTCGGTCAAGAAAAATTTTGTATGGTAAGTATCTGATTGGGTTCGGGCTTGTGTTAAATTAGTCAGAAGAGATTGTTATTCAACGCTTTAAGGTTGAGATATCATAGGTCAGTCATGGAGACAGTGGAATGGGTTGGAGATGATTAGGGCGAGGTCCAGTTGGGGACTGGTGTGCAATGAGGATGGCAAGGCAACGAGCCTCAGCAATCTCAGCATCATGAGGGTTAAGAGGATGTAACTGAGAGATGATAGATACAAAAAGCTGGAGTAACAGCAGTACAGGCAGCATCTCTGGAGAGAAGAAATGGGTGACGTTTTGGGTCGAGACCCTTCTTCAGACTGAATGGGTGACGTTTTGGGTCGAGACTCTTCTTCAGACTGAATGGGTGATGTTTCGAGTCGAGACCCTTCTTCAGACTGAACTGACAGAAGACCAATGTAACCTACTGAATGGACACATACCAAATAATGTTCCCTTAAAGTAATAGAAAAGCAGGCATCACCTTTCTCATTAAGACCAGGTAGGATATGAGCTGTCTGCATCGTTCCCAGATTCAGATGTGCAAATGGACTTTGAGAGTGTGATGTTAATGTGCATTATATACCATTTGACATATCTGCAAATACACAGGACCTCTGTGAATAATTGTCACCAACACAAGAGGACACAGAACAAATTTACCCAACTCTGCAACAATTGCAGTAAGGAAGCAATTGGTTTTTAAAATGAATTCATTCACCAACCACACTGAATTTTAAACTTTGAATTGTACACGTTTGACTTTCTCGGCTGCAACATGAATACCATCAGACAGTCCCTTAATAATGAGCCTCCAAAATTTCTCAGGGAACCTTAACCAGCAGATTTCGGCTTTTAGGTCCATGTAATAGGTGCTCGAAATAATGTGATGTTAAATGGATTGAGACATGGACCGAGAAATGTGATGGTACAATAGATAAGCAATTACTTTTCTTTTTAATTTTGCTGCTGGAATGTGCATTGCGCTTATAAAAAAAAGAGCTATCTTGAAATCTGGAACTGTGCTCGAGTTAAGCTGTTCCAATTAATTTGCAATGCTGGCAACTACCTGACAATGTGGAAAATTGCCCAGTTACGTCGCGTCCTGTTGGAAGATGTTATCGGCAATCAAACAGCTTCATGTAAATTTATGCTTGATGGTCAGTGGAGACTGGTTAGGCTAAAAGGCTTGTTTCCATACAATTCCGTGGAATTTGCTCACCAATAATCTGCCCACTGATGCCTGATTTGCCTTTCACCTTGACCATTTAGTGACCCTCATCACAACGTTGAGTCAAACATGGACCAGTGGAATTCCAGAAGTGAAGTGAGTGACTGCCCTTTATCAAGTTTGCCTTTGACAAAGTGTGACATGGATACAATCAATGGGCATCAAGAGGAAAACATTCCAATGATTGGAGTCGCACATCGCACAAAGAAAGCAGGTTGCAGATGTTGGCCATCAATAACGCCGGCCTCTTCAGGACAGTGTCCTCAGCCCTGCCATCACCAATGGCTTCATTAATGACTGATCTTCCATCTTAACTTCCAGAGTTTTTTTTTAAATTAATGATTGTACCATGTTTGAATCTGTTTGCATCCCATGACCACTTGCATATCCTAATGACGTCCAAGACTGTCCTATTATTCGGGCATGAGCTGATAAATGGCAGCTAAAATTTGCACAATAGAAGTTCCAGGCAATGACCATCTTGACATTACCATCGCCAGGCCCCTCCCCAACAACATCCTGGGGATCACTGCTGATCAGAAACCCAACCTGACCAGCCACAAAGCCCATGGCCACAAGAACAGGTCAGCGACAGGTCATGTCATGAGTGATTTGCCTCCACACACCCAAAGCCTTGCCACCTTCTACAAGTACGATAGAATACTCTCCACTTGCCCGGAACTGTGCAGCTCCAACTACTATCAAGAAACTTGACCACTCCTAGAACAAAGCAGTCTGGCTGATTGGCACTCCCATCAAGCATAAGGCTGCTTATCGCATCTGCAAACTGCGCTGCACTTGTACAAAATGTACTCACCCAGGCTACTTTGACAGTACTGCCTAATCACACAACCTCTCCAACTAAGAAGTTCAAAGGCACCAGGTATTATGGATTGCCTCCACTTGCTGGTTCCCCTATTCCAGTTCTATACTAATCTGATCTGGACATATATATCATTGCCCTGGGTCCAAATCAGCTTGCTATTAATAATGGTGAATAGTGCACTCATTCTGAGGTGACATCTGCACCGCATCAGCATAATGGCACCATTCAATGTATTTCAACATCAACTACGAACAACTTCCATAATTTAGCAGTTCTAAACAAGTCAAGGTCAATTTAAGAAGTCAATTTTATGGGTGTGGTCATCAACTATTTAGAATTATAGCACATAGTTTCCCCATTCTTCAAATTCTCTTGTAACACAGCTTATCACATACATAAAATAACACATTCATTACAGTCCCTATGTAAAGACAAACATCTAACATTTAAATGTCCATGATTACAGGTAGAATCTGCTGAATCAGGGATGCCAGTACTATGGGGAGAAGGCAAGAGAATGGGGTTAGGAGGGAGAGATAGATCAGCCGTGATTAAATAGCGGAGTAGACTTGATGGGCAGAATGGCCTAATTCTGCTCCTGTCACTTGTAACCTTATGAATCATCACCCAGGAGACGTGAACATATACTGTCCTTGAATGTATAGGTTGTAAGAAGAGGGTGAGGAAACTTCTGGTTCGATCACATTCTCCTATGGTTGAGATCATATCTCAGATCTTGATAATGTTTCAACACATGATTATCATCCTGACAAACCTCCACTGCAACTGGTGCAGTGCTATCAGCTTTTTCCCTTGTGCTTACGATATCTTGCACAAATGCATAATCGTCTACTTTAAGTGGATGTGCTGAGGATAAGATGTCAAGGGTTATGAATCTCCTGAAGAACCTAACCTTGGAACCTACAGATGCAAGCAAAATGGATTCTTACCTTCTGCAACATAATATAAATTAGTAAAGATATCAATTTTTCCTAAATATTCACTCCATGAAGCTACTGAATCACTGAAAGAATCTGAAGTACCAAGCATTCTCATCTTGACTCAACTTTCATGCAACAAGAGAGAATAATGTCCCTCAGAAATCAAAGCGGTCATGTCTATGTAGAGCTGCAGGAAAAGGGCGTGGTCCTCAATGAGTCTTTCTCTATTTTTACCGTGGAGAAAGACATGAAGACTGGAACAGTTAATGGAGATATCTTGAAGATAGTCTATGGTCGAGGAGGTGCTGAATGTACTAGGGTGTATGTAGGTAGATAAATCTCCCAGGCCTGATCAGAAATATCCAAGGACATTGTGGGAAGATAGTAACGAGATTATTTCCCTGGACCTGAGGGCCTGAGTTTTGGGAGAGGTTGAGCAAGCTAGGACTTTATTCCTTGGAGCACAGGACAATGATGGATGATCATATAGAGGTGTATAAGATCATGAGTGGAATAGATGGAGTGAATGTGCAAAGTATTTTACCCAGAGTTGGGGAACCGAAAACCAAAGGAAATGGGTTTAAGATTTAATAGAAGCCTGCCTGACGGGCAATGTTTTCCAGTCGGTATGTGGTGGGTGTATGGGGTTAGTTGAGGCAGATATTTTAACAACATTTAAAAGAAACCTGGAAAGGTACATAGATAAGTTTAGAGGGTACATAGATAGGAAAAGTTAGAGGGTACATCAATAGGAAAAGTTTAGAGTCCACGTCAGTACCCTCAGAAATGAAGCAGAAGCAAATCATTCTCATTTACACATGTGAAGAATGGGAGTACAATGTGAAGAATGGGAGTACAATGTGATGAATGGAAACAACCTGGGGAAATCTCCACAGGTGATTACAAATAAGGAGGAGAGCTATGTGGAGTGATGGAATTTGAGGGGGTGAGAAAGGAATCAAAGGAACAATGGTAAGAAGGTAGGTGGAGACGGGAAGGGTTGTATGACTGATTTTACAGAGTAACCATACTTGTACTGAGAAGTAAGTGCAGCAGAGGAAGGAAGAACTGATGTGAGCAGAAAGAGAATCATGTGGAGGACGTGTAGAGGGGGTAAGGCTGTCCACAAGAACAAGTTTGCAGGCGGGTTAAAACCAGGGCGTACTATAGCAAGTAAACAAAGATGTTGTTGAGGAGAGGTTAAATCAAGCTCTACGTGGTCTTAAAGGAGCATAAAATAGCTTAATATAAAAGGGTTCTAAAAATATTCTTGTAGCAACGTGCAGTTAAGAAAACAATTGGATCTATTAAGGATTGTTAGGGTGGCATGTCAGGTGACTTCTGCCTCATTTATTTTGTCCTTGGTGGCTGGAGTTGTTATTTTAATTGGATATTCTTCGTGGTTGGTCTTGATGAAGGCAATTAAACCTTTCTGAGGTTGCTGCAAAAAGAACTGAGAGTCAATGACTAAAATCAAACCCCCCGCCAAACTCCATCCATGTAAAAGAAACAACAGGCAATTTCATGAAAAAATACAATGGATCCCAATAGAGAAATATCATTTTCAGGCTGCAATGAGGCTGGAATAGAGTAGTCAGGAAATTATTTTGTAAATAAATTTGTGAAGGATAGTTGAAGAACGTCAGAAGTACAGAGGCACAATGGAAGTAATGTAAAAATTCAAATGATAATGAAAATATGCAAGGTTAACACATTCGGACCAAATTACAAGGGCTAAACTACTGATTTGAATGGATGTCTTAGAACATGCGAAATGTAATTTTTTTTTTAGAGATACAGTGTGGAAACAGACACTTCGGCCCACCAAGTCCGTGCTAACCAGCAATCACCCATACATTAGTTCAATCCTACACTCTAGGGACAATTTACAGAAGCCTATTAACCCACACATCTTTGGGATGTGGAAGGAAACTGGAGGACCCAGAGAAAATCAAATGGTCACGGGAAGAACGTACATACTCTATACAGGCAGCATCTGTGGTCAAAATTGAACCTTGAAGCTCAGAATCTTTAGACTGAAAACTGGTGTTCTAGCTATGAATGAAATATCTTTACTTGATTTCTGTCAGGCCTACTAAAATGTCTGATCGTAATCTCTTTTTTAACAAAATGGGTTTATAAGCCTTGACAAAATATCCATCAACTGGTACATGCAAGGATGGCACATTTGGTAGAGATGATGGCTCACTGTGCCAGAGACCCAGGTTCGCTTCTGACCTCGGGGACTGTCTGTGTAGTGTTTGCACGTTGTCCCTGCGATCACGTGGATTTCCTCCGGTTGCTCCAGTTTCCTCCCACATCCCAAAGATGTGCGGGTTTGTGGGTTAATTGGCCTCTGTAAAATTGCCCCTAATGTGTAAAGATTGGATAAGAAAGTGGGATAACTTAGAACTAATGTTCACATGTGATTGATGGTTGGAGTACTCAGTGGGCCGAAACACCTATTTCCATGCTGTATCTCTAAAACATTCACTACCTGGTAGTTTTATTAATCTTAAACAACAATTGAGGGTCTTGTCCAATCTAACAGGTTTCTCGATAGGTATCTTCAATTAAAATTAATTAATAAGAAAAAAGATCTTGCAGATGTCGGAAATCTGAAATAAAACAGCAAATGTTGGGGAAGTTCTGTGGGTCAGAAAGCGTCTTTACAGAGAGAAAAATAATTAATATTTCAAGATGATTATTTTGCATCAGAAATGGAAAATTGAAAAGATGCAAATTTTAAGTTGCAGAGAGGAGAGAACAAAGTAAAAGTCTGAGCATTTTATGTCGATTTTTGGAAACTAGCACTTGCAATTCTTCATGTCTAAAATAAATGTCTGTATGGTTGTCCAAATGTTGTTGGTGGCATCAAAGAGAGGGCAAATGAATGCTTATTATTAATCACAACTGACATCTCAGATGGAAAGAGTATAAATTGAGAGGGATGAATTAGGGCAGTAGCAAAAAAAAAAAAGAACATCTTGGAATAGTGCAATGCAGAACATAGCAGTTGCTGCAAATCTGAAATAAATGTAACAGTGGAAATACTGTACAGATTTCTCCAGTCTGTGTGCCAGTTAGGATATCTCCAGCGTTTTTTTAAATTTTAAATTTGGGTTAAAACTACACTCATATATTTACGTATAGAAGCATAACCAAAACTTGTTGTGGAAAAGTTACAAAAGGAATGTCACTGTTAGGGTGAGGGGCAGTGCAGATTGGATTGGTCAACCTTGGCTGATGCAGGATATTGAGGCTCGAGTCTGGGGGGAAAAAAAAGGAGGCATATGCCAGGTATTGGCTGTTGGACCAAACAAATTATTTGTAGACTGAAAGGAATGAAGGAATATGATAAAGAAGGAAATCAGGAGGGCGAAAAGAGGATATCACTTTGGCAGATAAGGTAAAGATGAATCCTAAAACATTCTATGTATATTAAGAGCAAAATGATAACCAAGGAGAGCACCTTAAAGATCCCCTTAAGCAAAAAGTTGGAGTATCTCAGCGGGACAGGCAGCATCTCTGGAGAGAAGGAATGGGTGACCCCCTCAAGCATTAGTGTGGTCATCTATGTGTGGAACTAGAAGAGATGAGATGAAAACTTCACATCTGTACTTATCACAGATAAAGGTTATGGAGCAAGTGAGTTCTGATCCTGATTGATGATCTTTTATCAGATTTCCAGAATTTCAGATAGGATGGGCAGAGAATTGCCTAGGGAAGATTGTCCTTCTGCCAGGCAGAGTGTCACGGGATGTAGTTGGGAAGATGATTAGGATGGCCAGGTTACAAATGAAGTGGAGAAGGATTCCAGTGGCAGGATTTGAATCAGGTGGTTAATTGAATGGTCTGAGCAAGGGCTGGGATTTAGGTTGAATTATGTATAGGGAGGGCCGGGTAGATAATGGGTGGAGGCAGAATGAATTGGCACTTTAATAGAAAGTAAAGAATCAATCTACTTGGAGGATGATGGATCCTTGCATTCTTCAGTAATGTTGCGGATAGAATGGCGCCTTTTCATAAATTTTCATAAAACTATTGCAGGAAAATTCTCGTACTTAGACCCAGCAATGTTGAAGTTAATAAGGTAGGCATAAATGCATGAAGACCAAGCAACACAGGCTTGGGGGAAAAAGGTGGATGTAACATTGATGTTTGCTCAGACTGCAGGAACAAACCATATCCAAGAGTATAATCTCAATATCTCCACTTGACATCCATTAGCGATGCCACTGACAAATTCTACCCAGTCAAACTCTGCGAGCCACCGTTAACCAGAAATTGAATTAGATCAGTCATTGGAAACTCAGCCCATCATTTATATCGCAAATGACTGACTTTCTAACTATCCATCATAAGGCATATCAGAATTTTGATGAAATCATATCCACTTCGATATGGATGCATACAGCTCCACTAATTCTCAGAGCTGAACTCCATTCAGGAGAAGGAAACCCACTTGATTGACGATTCCCCCCACCTCCTTAAACGATTATTCCCTTCATTGATGCAAAGTGTCAAGTGTACATCATGTGGACATGAAAGATAGAGGAGCCCCAGATAGAGCGAAATGCATACACGTCAATGGGACAACTCTTCATTGTTTTCGAGTGATAGGACCTCCAGTTCAGATTAGTAATTTGTAATTAAGAACCTTAAAACAACCTGAAGGAACAGTCAGAAATCTAGACAGGTTTCACTGAAGAACAGGATATTGCAGAGGCATCACTGTCTTTAAATTTCAGGTTTTGCCATTTTACTCCTGTAATGAACCACATTTTAGTTTAACCACTAAATCCTCACTAATTAGGTTTTAGTGATGTGCCCATTAACTCCTGTACATTTTCCTAGTACGGAATTGCCATTGTCAAACTGAAACAATTGTTAAAGGTAAAATATCACAGGGTTTAAAGTACTGAGCAGCATCTACTGTCAAAAAAGCACGTGTTTCCAGTTAATGGCTTTTATCAGATTTCTAAAAGCTGCACCGTTTTGCTTTTGCTTTAGTGTTTTTCTTCATAATTACGTCAGTTGCTGAGCTGATGAACTTTGCTCTCCTTTGGAGCGGTTATTAACCCAGCCTTGTACTGGATGCTTCAGGATAGTGGGTTAAACCACCGGTGGTCTCTGAAGCCCTGTTATGAATCAGTATCTGAGGCCTTTGGATCACATTGCTGCATTGCCCTATATTTCCGCCTGAAACTATTGATTCATTTATCATCTGGTCGTTAACTGTAGACAATTGGAGTCTCAAACTGCACTGTGGAAAGTGAGATCTATGGTTTAAAAATTCAGCTGCTTTATAACAATACTCTTGCTTTCCTTCCTTGATAATTTAGTGGCCCCCGTAATGTTATCAGGGTTTTTGATGTAAAAAGTGTTCATGTTTCACGATAATTATATAATTGCTGCAGTATTTCTGTAATGACAAAGAACGGTGTATTCTTGCTCTCCTTTCTAGAGCTCCTGAACCTCCTTATTCTTATTTCACGTACACTTTGATGTACCATTCTGGCATCTCCTGATTTTCTCATCATAGAGACATAGAGTGATACAGTGTAGAAACAGGCCCTTCGGCCCAACTCGCCCACACCGGCCAACAATGTCCCAGCTATACTAGTCCCGCTTGCTTGCACTTGGTCCATAAGTCTCCAAACCTGTCCTATCCATGTACCTGTCTAGGTGCAATTGAATATATTTGTGGGTTTTCTCCATTTTTTGTTCTGCCCAACCCTCTGGGAAATGTACACTTCCTGTACGTGGCTCTGTAGCTTTAGTTGGGGGTTTCCATCCCGCCAATTTTATTTGCAGTAAATATCTCAGCAACATCTAGTGCATCAGCATCAACATCTCACCATTACTAATGCTGAGTCAGATAAATGGCCCTGTCAGGCCTTGTGTGGGCTGGGTGACACGATAAGAACATAGAGGCAACAGTAGACTCTTCAACCCCTCATTGTTCTGCTGCAATATTTAATAAGGTCAGACTCTCAGGAAAACAATATCATAAAGGACGACAGCAATTACATTGCCAGATTTACATTGTGTGTCATAGATTCAGGTGTTAGATGTAAGTAAAATTTCATAATGCAATCACTTTGCACTTCTCTATAACATTGAAACTTTAATGATTTTGTAGTCTGTGAAAAACAAAGGATGGATAGTGTAACGAGAGAGCGTGAAAGATATTTTGGTCTTAACGCAAATATCTTTATACCTAGTAGAAACAAGGAATTACAGATGCCGGTGTACACAAAAGGACATAAAGTGCTGGATTAACTCAGCGGGTCAGGCAAAACATGGATCTCTGGAGAACATGGATAGATGATGTTTCGGGTGGGACCCTTTTTCAGACTAATTAGTCTGATGCTGCCTGACCTGCTGAGTTACTCCAGCACATTGTGTCTTTTTCTTCCATCATCTATCCATGTTCTCCCTACTTTTCGGGGGACACCTGAAATTAGGAGAGATTGTCTTATCATTGGTTGACAGCTAATTGTGCAAAACTATTGCAACAATTTGGTAATTCAGATGTTGGATGAATTTTTGATGCTGTCTTGCTACAGCCTTGTTATTATCCTTTTATCCTTAGGTTTTTAAAGTGTTTCGGATTTTTTTCATCTAAACAACAGCTTAATATACAAAAGACTACTGGAAAACAATTTCTCTGCTAAAATCTTATCAAATGATCTCTTTCAAAGATCCAACCAATGGATGGATGCCTTTGTTGTGGTTGCAGAAATAAGTTATAAAGGAGCATAGCTGAAAGGGGAAATAGGAGGGTAGTGCCAAATAAAGTCTGACTGTCACAGAGAGACAACACAACAAAGGGCATGGAGGGTCGAAGAGAAGTTTCTGACGGAGGTGAAGAATCTGAACCCAAACCCGGGAGAGCCACACACAAGCAGAAGAAGAACCTGGGCACACTCAACCTCACCGATGAAGTTGGAATGCAGAGGAGGAACTTGAATGGGTCTTGAGGGGAGATGCTAGGGTATCCAGATGAGATAGAAACATAGAAAATAGGTGCAGAAGGAGGCCATTTGGCCCTTCGAGCCAGCACCGCCATTCATTGTGATCATGGCTGATCGTCCCAATCAATAACCAGTGACTGCCTTCTTCCCATATCCCTTGATTCCACTAGCCCCTAGAGTTCTATCTAACGCTCTCTTAAATCCATCCAGTGATTTGGCCTCCACTGCCCTCTGAGGCAGGGAATTCCACAAATTCACAACTCTCTGGGTGAAAAAGTTTTTTCTCACCTCATTCTTAAATGGCTTCCCCTTTATTCAATCAAAATATCAATTAAACTTCAAAGGAATAAACAACCTGAGCAAAAATTGAGTTAGTGGAGAATAAAGAATGGGAAATATAATGAAAGATATCTTGGTTTTGATGCAAATATATTTCTAAGCAAGTGTGTTAATACAACCTTTAAGTGCCATCCTGAAAATCCAAACGACTGCAGATGGAAGAAATCAGAAAAACTGCTAGAGATATTTATTGATCAGAATGTTCAAGTCCGTTTCTACAGAAATGCTGTTGACCTGCCAAGTATTTGCAACTCTTTTTGCTTTTTATTGAGTGCATTGCTTGAACTACTTATGAAAGTTGCTGACAGATCCTGATTTATTGTGACCCTCGTCCAACAGCACACACAGATACTTTTGTTTTTGTTCTGCAAACATTGCCATACTTTGCAAGTGTGACTTATGTCCTTGCACCTGGGCATACTTGCTGCAACTGGTGATTATTGGCTGTTCCAAAAAATGGCAGGCAGGATGGAGTATGAAGAGGTTTAAAGGCCACAGTTTGCGAATAAGGGGTAAGCCATTTAGAATGGAGATGAGGAAGCACTTTTTCACACAGAGGGTTGTGAATCTGTGGAATTCTCTGCCTCAGAAGGCAGTGGAGGCCAATTCTCTGGATGCTTTCAAGAGAGTTAGATAGAGCTCTCAAAGATAGTGGAGTCAGGGGATATGTGGAGAAGGCAGTAACATGGTACCGAGTGTGGATGATCAGCTATGATCACTGTGAATGGTGATGCTAGTTCGAAGGGCTGAATGGCCTACTCCTGCACCTATTGTCTATTATATCCTTATATCCTATTATAACCAACTGGAAACGTAACCAATTATTTTCCAGCTTCTTCCAGTGATGATTGATCTGACAGAAGATGACACTATTTCTTGTGGAACCAAATATTTTTATATCTCATTCCTTCAACAAACTTTTAAAACTTACATTGGTATTGAAGTAACCATCTTGCATTTTATCCTGCTTATTTTAACTTTGTCAAGGCAGTTGAGGAAAATTCTAAAATTGTATGAGAATTTGTATCCTGTACATTTCTGACAGCTGTGTTTCTGCTCTGATTTAATGATGGAAATTCAGCTAGATTATCCATTGAACGTCAGAGCCACACAAGCACTTTAAGCAGCTGAGCCGTTCTGTGTGGTGATATAGGATTATTTGACAGTTTTAATTTGTTGAATGCCTAATAATATTTTACAGTGCATTTCAGTTCAGTTTGTCATATTAATCTTTAGGCCCAATGACCATTTCAAAAGCTTTTCACTGTACCTCGGTAGACATGACAGTAATAAACTGGTGTTCTTCTTCTTCTTGTGTATGGCGTGCACAGCCTAAAGTTGTAGGACAACTTGTTCTATTTGATCTTACTTGATTGTGCACGCCTGGTGGATTGCATTCGTCGAAACAGGGCGGACCACGTGAAGGTTGCAATCTCCCGTCCCAAGTAATGGTGTTCCTCTAAATATGATGAATTAGTGGCAAATGTGTACACACTGTTGCCCTCCCTTGTTATCTTAGTGGGTAGCATGGCGGGAGAGCTGTATGCTAGAATTGAGTTGTTTTTTATTTTAATTTCTCACCACAAAAAAACACCGATACATGTGGACATCAACATTCCAGTCAACCGAACAGCGGAGGACGTCGCAGATGAGCCAATCTAGTCCTTTCTTTCCTTCTCCCACCCTGCATGACCTTCACCAACCAACACTCCATGCTCAGCAGAAGCTACAATCATTGAACAATGAGCAGTAGCAGGATCTGTGGCAATTTTCTGCTATTTCTGACTCGAGCATCCCATTTAAAGGAGATGTGTTGCCTGACCCGCTGAGTTACTCCAGCATTTTGTGCCAATCTTTGGTATAAACAAGCATCTGCAGTTCCTTTTAATTTCATAACTCAGTTTAGTTCAGTGTGGTGGCTGGAAGAAATGTAAAATAACCTAAATTTAAATCGCTGGGAGGGTGTGGGAGATGGCAGGGGGAGAGAAGTGGTTGAAGGAGCTGGAAAGAAAAATTCAACAAAAATCTGCTATTGTATATGAAAAAGTAAAAGAAAACATATGCAGAATTTAGCTAGAAAGAAAAGAGGTGGCGAAAAAATATCAAAAGAGCCACAGAAAGCAGTTAAATAAGATATGTGCAAGGGATATTTAACGTAAGAGCTATATGATTATATTCCATGAAAAGTAGTGGTCGGGTGTATGCCTTGGGACGTTACAAAACTACAATAAACAATATAACCATAAATGTGCAAAGAGTACAGTCAAAAGTATTGATGCACAGCTTCCAAATAATATATACCTCTTTAGAGGCAAAACAAAAGCATCACGAAAAGTGGTTGTATCCGTGGCTATGAAGCGGTTAAAGATAGTGTTGGATAAAAAAAGAGTGTTTAATTCTGCCAGTTGAACAGCTGGAGGATTTGGAAAATAATCATAATCAAATAATCATAATTCAGCAAAGGAGGATAAGGGGATGTAAAGCAGAATAAAACAATAGGCTACAAAACTTAAAAGCGTACTGTGAAAGCTTATAGAGGTAATTCCAAAGAAATTGATTAGCAGATGTTCAATGGTCCTTTATTGCCACGTGTACCGAGGTACAGAGAAATTTGAGTTACCATACAGTCATACCAAAAGAGCAACAAGATACAAAACTACATAAAGATTAAACATGAACGGCCACCACAGTGGTGTGTGAGAATCCCCAAGGCACACAGCATTAGCAGAGACCCACAGGCATCAGTTCAATGTCCGGGCCACACACACACTCCTTCACTGTGATGTGACCAGAGTTGGCGACTTCACATTCCCCACTGTGATGGACAGCGAATAATTTTCACCTTCTTCCTCCTTTTCCCCCGCGGTCGGGCGTGTCGAAGCTCCTGCGGTTGGAGATTAGGACAGCAGAATTTACATTGGATAATAAGGAAATCACAAGGACATTTTCCCCTGCCCAAGGCATCGAGAACCGGGGGTCCAGTCATAAAACAATTGGTTGGCCCTCAGAACTGGGATGAGAAGAAATGTCTTCAAATCTTTGGAATTAACTTCCCCAAATAGTTGTGGAAGATAAGTTGCAGAATATATTCAAGAAGAACATCAATAGATTTTTAGATATCAAAGGATTCAAGAAAATTGAGATGAGTGCAGGAAAATGGTGATTGATCCTCTAAACGTTGTGGTCGGCCAAACAATTTCAAAGTGCTAAATGTTCCTAGGAGTGGAATAGAAATGTGTTATATTCCGACGACTGCACGTAGCATTTGGCTGCTCACTGACTGGTCGGCATTCGCAATATTTCTGCCTGAACTTGCTCCTTCGACCCAGGAAAACCAATGCACGTGAATTTTGTATTCTCCATAGCTGAACTCTTCACAGCTTTTATCAGTCCTTCACTCACGCCAATGTATGTTACCATGGATAGAACGTTGACAGTGGAAGGTCATTATTGGCAAAGCTACACCAGCTCGCCATTTTAATCTAGTTTGTTTAAAGCTAGTGGGTGAAGTACAGATAACTCGTGAATTAAGGACATATATTCCCACGTTTCTGTAAAATTGGGTTTAGCTGATATGTTGTGTGGAGCAATAAAACAGTCCTTGAGATGGGGAATGAGAAAGTTGTAGGAGACTAAGTTATGCAGTATTTGTTTATTGGCTTGATGTATACAGATGCCTGGAATTTCCTAAAAAAGTGGGATGCATTATACTGATGGTCTACTAAGCTGAACAATACTTGTGAATGTTCCTTCTTCAGTCCATCTGTATCCAGTGCAATACTTGCCCACGATGTTACGCGATCAGTACTTCTTTATCCATGGTCATACATCTGCATTCTGCCAGAATTTAATTAAGTTGCTGCTCTTTCTACATTATAGTCTGTAAAGATACTTGGAATTCCAGGCATTTACTGTTAGACCTATATGAAGAATGCTCCTTGTACAGATTCTGCATTGTTCAAATTATATACCACTAAAAGGCAGATATTTTATGCTGAACTAAGCATTTTACCAGTATATGTTCTGGAGTTCTTCAGTAGGTTTCAGTGAAGAATATTAGTGCTAAGGAAGAATGCTTTTGTGTTTTGCTTCCAATATTAATATAAAAATGTCCACATCACCTTTTCAAGCAGATCATGCAATACAATGGATTACATTTATAGAACGCTTCCAACAATAAACCTCCCAGGAATGGTTATCATGAATGATTTGACCTTGAGCTTCAAAAGACAATATTTAAGCAGGTGATCAAAAGCTTGGTCAAATAAGAATGCCTCAATAGATGACTTTACTACTGGAAGGAGTTAGCATGGAGCCAGTTGGTGAAGCAGTGAAAATGGATCATTGCCAAAAGCAGAACAGATATCCCAGAAGATTGTAGAATTAGAGTATATCACAGAGATGTAAAAGGGCAGTTCTATTAAGGGATTTGGTGAAAGGATGTGAATGTAGCTCAGAATATGCATGAACAGGACTTGGTTTGAGTTAAGATACGGCAGCAGAGTATTAGATGGACACAGGTTTACAAAGAGCACAAGATACCTAGTGAAAAGCCTTCTATGTTGTCCCATCCAGTACCTCTAGATCAGCTGCAGCAATGGATCGATGTAGAGTAAAGGTCCTCCTTTGTCCCATCAATCATTTGCGGGCTAAAACCCACTCCCCATGTCATTGGAGGGGGTGATTGTCTCTGCATCTCACAATATAAAGTTTTCTGTTGTATATTGGAAGAAACAATGAAATCCAAGTGTCTGAGAAAAGTTCATTTGGAAGCGAGTCTTTATCTGAAAAAAAGTGCAGTTTTAATGCAAGGTTTAGCAAACTTGGCTGTTACAAGACCACCCTCGCTCTTCCTTTTTGCTTCAGACTGTCTGCAGTGCTGTACAGAGCCAGGAAGTCCAGTGTAAATATAGTAACTCTATCAGTGTTGCCATGTGAATATCCAGCACAGCTTGTGGATTGTAGAAGGTTGACGTCCTTGGGTGGTTATATCACGTGAGCTGATTTGTGCTGCCCTCTCTGCATTGACTGGTGAAGCAGGGGGCCCTGCATTGTGACAACTCCTTGTCTTTGGAGAGTACTTTACATTGACCCTGATATAGTCTCAGAGGGGATGCCGCAAAGCTAATTGCCGAAGTGTTATTAACTGTTCACCAGCTTTTCCGTTCATGCTCTGGCTTGCTTATGTTGAGAAAGTTTAAAGTAGCTGATTTCAGTCAATTCTGCTGCGACTGAGGCTAGATTTGCCTGATTTCCAGGTGCGACTTTGTGGAGTGGGTTAGCTCAAACAAGCTGGAGCTGTGCACAAATCAATGTTTGCACTGTTGTGAAGTAAACTCTTGCAGCTCAGCCTTTGAGCAAGCTGCAGAGCTGTCGACAAGGCAAGATTCGGGAGCTGACAACAGGGCACATCCTTCACCATTCATTCTTAAAGACAAGGCTTGAAGGCGGGATGGCTGAAGGCTGTTCAAATGGTAAGCAAGTATCTATCTGAGTGGTGTGTGTCAACTGAGTTGCCATTGTTTACCTTTTCCACATCAGGAAGCAAGCCTTTAAATACTCAAGCTAGCAGTGAATTTTTAGACCAATTATGCAAGGAATCTTTTCGAAATAACTTTAGAATTACATTCTAACTTTGACACCGCACTAGTCAATCTCTCCTCGATACATGTCATTGAATGACTGACTCCTAATTAAAATCACATGTTGATATGATTGATCTGTCTACAATATCAGTGTCAGTGCTTAATGTTGAAATGTACCAAAACTGAGAAGCTAGTTGTCATGCAAATTCTTTTCTGAATGGGAGTCGATGATAAGTGGTTGTTTGTGAAAGTTTCCTGAACTTGTAGTACATTGCAAACTTAAACGTAATGTACAAACTCTTTGTTTTTATAAATTATATACAGTGTACTGATTGTATCTAGAATATATTTTACTCTATCGTTTACTTTCAATAATTCATTTTTTACCTTTAAATCGGTTCCAGTGAGTGTTGAGTTGAGTGCATCATTGTAAAAGAACAACTGCATAAAAAATGGTTTGATACAATTTCCGCGTACTGAATTGCTACTAACTTTTTGCTGCTAATTTGGAACCCGTCAAAAAAATGTATAGTTTAAGAAATTATTTTCATAATTTACTCCCTTTTAAGAGATCTGGGTGTCTCGCGTAGACTGCTACTAGCTGAGAGAGCAGCAGCAATATCATTTGTGTGCTGGCTCGAAGGGCCGAATGGCCTACTCCTGCACCTATTGTCTATTGTCTGACTTTGGAAAATGGGTCAGCACGATATATACTGACAAGCTGCCAAGGAGATGACGTCAAACTGTGACTTTGGGCAGTCTGTATATGATGGGAAAGGGGAATCGCAAAGGACATGGGTGGGAGGGGATGATGGCACGTAGTCTACTGGGTTCCCTCACCTCTCCTTCAGACGACAGAACAGGCCACTTACGCCACACGGCTGTAGATGTCTCCACACCCGTTCCATTTGGCTTGGAGAAGCTTTGATACGTACCAAGAGCTCGCAGCAACAGGGCATCGTGAATAAAAGTAACAAAGGGTGATTTTCAGCACAGATATTACATCCCAGGGGGGAGATAATTTAAGTCACTCAGCCATCAACAATTTTAGCATAATGTACCTCTTGTTGAAATGCAAATGAATTATAAAATCTTAAGAAGTGAGCTTTTGATCCACTTTATGTGAATGAGTAATGAATGACTGCGCTGCTTGTTAATGATAACACTAGCGACTGGCAAATGATGTCACCATCATGTGAATTGTGACAAGAAATGTGTTATCCAATTTCCCATTGGGCAAGAATTCAAACATGCCAAAATCATGTCTTATGTATTATTTTTCCAATCAAATTTCTAGGCTGAAAGAGTGTAGTGATGTCTTGCCACATAACATCCTCATTAAGCAGATTGGTTGTGCAGCTTGTATCAATAAGTATTCACTCGAAATGCCTTGTCCAATACCAAACCACTGCAAACTTTAGCAGATGTGGTCTGACTGAGTTTAGTGGATCATTTGAAAAGTTAACCTGTTCATTCGTACATTTCTGATCCCAAGGCTTGAAAGTCTTCCTGTGGTTGTGGAAATATTTGTTGTCTTCCATAGAGAAGACCTTATCAGCAGTGGCCATGGTATAGTGCAGTCTGTTCGTGAAAGGCTTACAGGATAATCTGCTGCTGGTGGGATATACTACAGTGTGATGCCACATTGCTTCCTCATGATTGATACCCACTATATCCGTCTTCAGTATCACACAATGATTCTCTGCATAAGATGGTTCTAGTCTTGCTAAGGTACTTAATTGATAGGAATTATTGAAAGTAGAAGATAATTGCCTTCTTTACATCCAGGCTTGATTATCTTGCATTGAAAAACCTTAGAATCCGTTAGCCAATTTGTCTCGTAAAAAAAGACATGTGTCCAGATTTACAATGTAGAAATACGAACAAAATTGAGAAGCTGAGGACTATTGGAATTGTAAAAATAATTGTGTCTGCCTATGATGATTCACTATTTGAGTCTCTTATTCTTAACCGCTTCCAAAACCATGATGGGGATTGATGCATCTTGGATCTTAGCCCTGAAACTCAAAGAGTACAATATAGGAATAGGAAAAGTTAAGGGACATTCATCCCATAAACCCTTCTCCGCCTTTTAGTTAAATCATGGATGGTTGTTCTTGATCTGTATTCCTTGATAATCTCATTTTAGTTTAGAGATACAGCATGGAAACAAGCCCTTCGGCCCACTGTGTCCGCGCCCACCAGCGATCCCCACAATTTTTACATTTACCAAGCCAATTTACCTACATACCTGTACGTCTTTGGAGTGTGGGAGGAATCCAAAGATCTCGGAGAAAACCCACGCTGCAAGCACTGAAAAGCAGCAACTCCACCACTGTGCTACCGTGCCACCCTAAAGATAAGATCGAAGCATTTGATTGTAGTGTTGGAAAGTTCTAATTCCCTTGATGGGCAGTGTTCCTGAATCTTCATTACATCTACTGTAAAACAAAATTGCTTCCTAGTTTCTGCCCAAATGATCTAGCTCTTAATGCTGATTCAGCAACCAGAAAAATGACAGCTTTGTATGCACTCAAATGTTTCTCAACCCACAGATTCAGGCATGTTATATCATCACCTTGACATTCTCAACAAACTTTATGAAGGGCGGTCACAGTGGCACAGTGGTAGTGTTGCTGCCTTACAGCGAATGCAGCACTGGAGACCCGGGTTCCATCCCGACTACGGGTGCTGTCTGTACGGAGTTTGTACATTCTCCCCGTGACCTGCACAGGCTTTCTCCGAGATCTTCAGTTTCCTCCCACACTCCAAAGACGTACAGGTTTGTAGGTTAATTGGTAAATTGTCCCTAGTGTGTGTAGGATAGTGTTCTTCTTCGTGCACAGCCTAAAGTTGTAGGACAACTTGTTCTATTTGATCTTATTTGATTGTGCATTACATTTGATTGATCTTATTTGATTGTGCACGCCAGGTTGATTGCATTCGTCGAAACAGGGCGGACCAGGTGAAGGTTGCAATCTTACACTTAAGGGAAGTGTTAATGTGCGGCGATCACTGGTCCGCGCAGACACGGTGGGCTGAAGGGCCTGTTTCCGCGCTGTACCTCTAAACTAAACGAACTAAAAAAAAAGACGGAATCCATCATTGTCGCTTTCTCGATAAAATCTACCACTTGATCTGTTGTTACCTCCACATTCACAGATTCCAATGCTGTTCTTCCTATCTTTGTGCAGTCAATGTACTGACATATCTCCTCAGGCTTAGTTGATCCATATCGAGTACTTGCCATGTGTTATTTTAGATTTTTAATCCTCAGTTTGCAATTTCAATCCTCCTACCACCATCCACTGCAACTCTTCCCTCCTCTACCCCGTGCCCAACCCCTAGTCCACCAATACTCCCATTTGTTTGTTATATTTCCTCTAATTTTCCTTTGCCACTTCCAATCTTCCCCGCCTAGACTGAGATAGATAGATTCTTTATTAGTACGGGTATCGGGCGTTATGGGGAAAAGGCAGGAGAGTGAGGTTAGGAGGGAGAGATAGATCAACCATGATTGAATGGCAGAGTAAATGATGGGCCAAATGACCTAATTCTGCTCCTATCACATGACCTAGACCACAAAACTGAATTAAGAAAAATAACTTTTCCTGCATTCCTTAATGGGTCATTGCTGTCCCCACAGTACAGGGCCCAATAAACTAAGCTACTTACAATGTTTTAGAAAGAACTGCAGATGCTGGAAAAATCGAAGGTAGACAAAAATGCTGGAGAAACTCAGTGGGTGAAGCAGCATCTATAGAGCGAAGCAATAGGTGATGTTTCGGGTCGAGACCCTCCTTCAGAAGATAGGTCTCGACCCGAAACGTCACCTATTCCTTCGCTCCATAGATGCTACCTCACATGCTGAGTTTCTCCAGTATTTTTGTCTACCTAAGTTACATACAATCTCATCTCCAAAACTCCACCACAACCTCACCCTTCAAAGTACCATTCTCTGTACTTTAAAAATGCCTCTAAAATTACATTTTTGTTCCTTAACCTTTGGAAATCTCTTTGAATCTATCCTATCATTGCCTTTTTTCTTTCTGTTACTCAGTAAATTGTTTTTCTGAGGCTTCTGTATAGGACCTTTATCTGATGGTATGACAGTTAGAAGAATGATTATATAATCCAATCTGCAGTGTGGAGGATTTTCTTGGAGGAGCATCATTTGGATTTATTCTGTGAACTGTAATACTAAACAAGTGCTAACAGATGGCTTATCGTACGGAGGTTGGGTGTGAGTGAATCCCACACCTTCTCAGCAGCAGCACCAAGCTGAAAACAAAACCATAAAGATGTGTGTGTGTGTGCCCGCATGTGCGCGTGCATCTATATGTGTGTGTGCATGTGTGCTTTTCTGTGTGTGTGGGAGAGAGAATTGTTTTGGGGTGGAGCAGTGGTGTAACATTTTGAGGGATAGATCCAGTGAATGCTTGATTTGCCAGCATGCTTTTTGCCTGGATTATTTCAACGCAATCCTAATGGTTCCCTTGTTTCTTCCCTCTGTAAGGCTAATGTCACCAGATTTCTGCTGTTTGGACCTTATCCCTGACCAAGTTCAGTTTAGCTTTCATTTCATTGGTACCTAGAACCACAGTGATTTTGTTTGAACTGTGTTGATGTCTGATTCAACAGTGACTTTGTTTCAAAACACCCAATCTCTCTTTTCAGGTGGCTTCACACCTCCTTGTCTCTGCAATCTATAGTACCAGAAGTCTTCAAGATAATCTGTGTTTCTCCGATTTTAACTGTTTTGCCATTGGTAGCTGTGCCTTCAGCTGTGAAGCTGAAGCTCTGGAATATCATACACTCATAAGTAAGAGGAGTAGAATGAGGCAGGTACCATCGCAACGTTTAAGAAACATTCGGACAGGTACATGGATATGTCAGGTTTGGAGGGATATGGGCTAAATGCAGGCAGGTGGGACTAGATGGGACATGTTGGCTGGTGTGGGCAAGTTGGGCTGAAGTTTCCACATTGTAAGACTCTATGACTAGTGAGAGATTCACTTTGGATATAATGTGAGCTTGCATGCAAGCAACATTGAGCTTTACCATAGAATCCCACGCATGTTGGTCTGATGCAGCATGTAAAGTAATCCAGAAATCAATCCTTTAATGTTCCCAAATTATCTGCTGACTGTTGCCACAGTTTGACGGAATTATCAGTCCAGCTGTCAATGTGGACATGACGCTGTTTTCTGAATTTAGGGCTCATTCAGAGATTATCATTGACGAGAGGCTTACGTAGAAAAAGCCTCATTTCAAAAGTACAGGATACAGAGGTTGCTCTCCAAATTTATAAATTTGAGCCCTACAATTACTGCATCTGCAGTGGTGTGTGAAATGTCACAGGATTGTGCATGTGAAACTCCTGTTTGAATTGATCCATTAATTGTGTTTGTACTGGGAATGGCATCTTGATGTAGAAAGAAGCGATATTTTGTGTCTCTCCCTCGAAGGAGTAATTCTCCAGGATTTCTCCGACGCTCCTTTTGTCAAGTACCTTGTGTCATTTCATCAAATGGGTTGCACTAGATAGTTTCAATAAATGCAGTAAAAAGGCACAAGGCATTTTAGAACAGTGTAAAACAAAATTTAGCACTGAGTCAGATGAATTACTTACATGGAAGACCAACATTTGATTAAAGCAAGATGTTTTGGTGCTTTTGAAAAGGATTAGAGGTAGAAACAGAGATATTTTGGATAACTTCAATTATTTTCACGACATCTGCCCATTAAAGCTCACAGCGTTAATAGCTGTCCCTGAAATGCACCCTGTGTGCAACTACTACATAAGTAGACTTCAGGATATTGAAGTTAAGAATTCAGAAATTATTTCCTGTTCTCCTACCACTTTAAGTAAGTTTTATTAGCATAACTATTTTTGCGGAATTATCCTTGTATTTCACAGAATATTTTTCCTTAGAGACCTGAAGAAGCCTTGACATGCAAGTAAAGGATCCCTGCTATTCCACTCCCTGCTTGAAAGACAAGACCACCTTCAGACAAATAGCACAGTGCTTCATGGATGCCTTAGACATTGGTACAGCGTGCAGTAAATTCCTTGCTACCACTCCTAACAAAATGTTCCAAGGCTGTATCTCAATTAAAGAACACCACATTGTCAGGAGGCCTTGTGATTAGCACAGAAGTTCTAATAGTAGGCGGTGAAATGTGATTCCACAATTTCATTGCCCACATCTGGGAATAAGAGTACATACCAAGGGATCAAAAATATCCAGTAAATGCAACCATCTTAGCAAATGTAGCAGAGGACAGGATAACTAGGTTCTCTCCTCCCTGCTGTTCCACAAACTGCAGTGTGAATTATGTCCATCTGGTGACACAGTGGACATGATCTTCAATGCATGACAACTCAGAGAGAAATGCAGGAAGGCAGCACCAACCAATGAACACTGGACCCAGGAGCACTGTGCTCCAGTTCAGCCACTATATAAATTAATCTCCATCTTCTGCTTGCCTCCTAATCACATCCAAGCTGTGACCCTAAGCAGTGGCTCTACATCAGAGGCAGTCGCAGTGAAGACACTGGTGTCATACAAGACTGTGCTTGGAAAGTTACACCGGTGAAGATTAAAATTGTTCAACTGGATTTACTAAGAAGATGGACAATATAAGTTACATGTGTAGTAGATAAAAGTAGAAGTGCAAAGTTAGAAATTAATGCTTCTAGACATATTCCAGTAATCATATTCTTTAAAGCCTTTTGTCACAAGATGGCTGACTTTGTAAACCTACATACTGAGCTCTTACTAAAGCACATTATAGCTTGCTTTTCATCTGTGATTAAACTAGTTAGGTTTAATTTAATGTCGTATGAACTGAGGTATGGTGAAAAGCTTTTTTTGTAGCGTGCTTATTATTGTTTATGGTACAGGAAACAGCAAACCTGTGCAGGATTATTTCTTTGTTTATCTTAGTTTATTGTCATGTGTACAGAGGTACAGTGAAAAGATTTTTTGCTGCATGCTTTCAGTGTTAAGACTATAGATGATGACAATCAAGCCAGTCATACGGTAGAGATATAGGATAATTGGAATAAATTCCCACTTCCACAGATCTTTCTCTATACCTTGCTAGTTCCTTTTTGAAATCTCTTAAAGATATTCAGGGGATATAGAGAGAAGGCAGGAACGGGGTACTGATTGGGGATGATAGCCATGATCACATTGAATTGCGGTGCTGGCTCGAAGGGCCGAATTGCCTACTGCTGTACCTATTGTCTATTGTCTATTGAAAACCCTAATTAACACCCATTCCATTTCTACAACTCTTATAGATAGTGATATCCAGATCATAACCACAATCTATATTTATCGTGTTATTTCATTTAACGTGGCTGTAAAGCTACAGCAAGTCAAAATGTAATTGGTCCGGTCCCAGTACATATTTCAATTAAACAATCTTCACTCTTGACTCAGTGATTTTTAATATATTTTCCAAATGCTTTCTTTTGCATTCCCCGACCACTGGTTCGGATATTTTTCTAATTCACTCTGGGAAAGAATGCAGTGCAATACTGTTGACCTGAACTGCTGCCTGTGAGAAAGCATTCTGTGGTCTAAGAACTCCATGCAAGTATGTATCTGAGGAAAGGGTCATCGACCGAAAACATTAACTCTTTCTCACTTTGCAGTCTGTTCTGCTGAATATTCCCAACAATTTTTGTTTTCATTTCAGATTGACTTTATTTTTGATCTTTATAACATGTTTGCATTCTCTTTTTGTTCCCTTTTTGACAATTAATAATCCATCATCATTGTTTTGTTCTTGATCATGGAAATCTAACCTACTTCAAATAAGTGTTGTGTGTGAATGTATTATTCTGTACTTCGCATTCTGTCCCTGTTTTCCAAAATCCAATACTTCATTAACTTTTAATATAGATACATCCTCAGTTTTGGAGAATTGTGTATAACTTTCAGTTACTAACTCGGAGGAATTACGAAATGCAGCATGGTTGATGAAACAACAGTTTCAATTTTGACACTGAAGATAGACACAAAATGCTGAAGTAACTGAGCAGGACAGGCAGCATCTCTGTAGAGAAGGTATGGTTACGGGTCGAGACCCTTCTTCAGACAGAGTCAGAGGAGAGGGAGATATGTAAAGAGTAGGGTGTGAAGACATAGATCAAATGGGACAATAATCAAGGAACACGTAGAATGGAACATTGTTAGCTGAGGGGAGATGCTGCCTGTCCCGTTAAGTAACTCCAGCATTTTGTGTCTATCTTCGGTGTAAACCAGAATCTGCAGTACCTGCAGTTTCAATTTTGATCATTGTTAAAGTGCTTTAAAACAAGGAAAAATCAGAGCATTTCAAGGAACAGTGGCTTTGAGCTGCCCTGCGAGGAATTGCCTGCTCAGCCCGTATCATTGTGCTTCCAAAAAAAAAAGTTCTTCTCTGCAGGGAGAAGTTATGAATTCCAGGCAAGGCTTGTTTGTGCCAAGGTCACTGTTATTTTCATGATTCTTAAAACCTTACCTGTTTATCTGGTCACTTCAATTGAACCTGGTGAACTCATGGTCTTTTTGGAGATTGCTCACCTCTCAATTCAGAATAATCTATTTTGGGTCTCAAAGTAGTTGCCTGAAGAGAGTAGTGTTTCCAATGGGGTTTAACAATATTGAAAGTCAGTTCATGATACATTTTAGCCACCCAGCATTGAGGGCAGCAATACTGACTCACTATTTACAATCCACAGTCTCTGATGGCATTTACTAAGCTGCACATATGGAATTTGAAGAGGTGTCCCGACCCAAAACATCACCTACCCATAAGCGGCATCATTTGAACAGCCAAGCCAATTTGTGCCTTTCTGGAGAAAAGAAATAGGTAACAATTCGGGTCGTGATCCTTCTTCGGACTGAGACTCCCAGCAGAGTCTTCTCTATCAGTTGAGTACCATCATGGGAAGACCACAGAAAGTGATTCTGGGAAAGAGTCGTGAAATGATAGAGACTAAGCTAACAGTAACTAGTCCAAGCATGGCAACATATCTTACAGCACAGAAATAAACAATCCACTGAACCTGGTCTATATTGGCAGTTATGCTGCAAGTGGACCTTCTCTTTCAGTCTTTATGTATCCTCTCGTCAAAATGGTTTTCTATTCCTTTATCACTCGCATTCTTTGACTTTACCTGAAGATACAGCACAGAAAGAGGCCCTGAGTCCCAACTTACCATGCCAGTCAAGATGCCCCACCTACACTAGTTCCACCTGCCTGCATATCCCACTAAACCTTTCCTATCCATGTGCCTGTCCAATTCATCTGTGCTTTTCAGATCAGTCACACATGCTTGCAAGGTCTACATCAACGAGCGTGATGTTTTTCCAAATTCCACTTTAGATTTAGTATTGACTGTCTTGTACTTCAAACACTTAATTTTGGATTTTCCCATGTGGAATCGTATATTCTCTCCATATTTATGAGCAAAACAGTTTATAAATTTAAATCCCACTGTTTTCCTTTTTTCTATTTAGAAGAGCTCCAACCTGTTTGGGTCTGTCTTATCAGTTATATCCTCTGCTGGTATCATCATTTTAATAAATAATGTTATCCCTCCCACACTGGTACCTTCCCTGTTGACTTGTCAGTTTGTTGAATGTTCCTGTTGAGTGATACAGTGCGCATTGTCTGAATACAGAAATGCGGTGTTTTTGCCTTCTAACATTGAAGCCATTATTTGCTGTTAGTGGCTCTAATCCTCTGCTGCATTCCACTAGAATTCTATTTTCTATCATCTAGTTGTGCTGCTCCAAGATGTTAACAAAGAAAAAATAATTTGTACTTACAATGTGATAATGACTCTCGAGTTGGCCCTAGGAACATGATATATTCAATTATTTTGAATTGCATACTTTCTTTTATGTGGGCAAGTCTCAGTTACCACACAATCTATTTGTGTTTGGGCGGGCAGCTTCCTCTTCAGTAGTGAATGAAATGGTGCAGCTAACTTGTGCCTAGCAAGCTCCCAGAAGCCGCTCCAATTGGGTCATCAGTTCTGGCACTGTTGAACAAAGCATAAGTGCAGGTTGTCAAAGAAGCACATCAAAGATTGGATCTTATGTTAAGATTGTACAAGATGTTGTCGAGTTTCAGTTTTGGTCACCCTGCTACAGGAGCGATGCCATTAAGCTGGAAAGATCGCAACTTATACACAAATGAAACAGTGACATCTTGCTTTTTACAGCATGTTAAAAATAAGATGAAATACCGGATTATATACTCCCTAAGTACTGTGAAATATCTGGCTAGATTCAAGTAGAGGGGGCTGCTAGGGGAATTAATCTGGCACCTAATAACGGATTCAGATTATCATAAACTTTTTTTAATTGATTTTCTAGAACTCGTATATTGAACGTTCAGCTTCTGGTTGGGTTTTTACAAATATTCTGTGTATTCACTTCTTTAAGCTTTAAACGGTCCTGCGTTACTTGTGGAATAGTCCAAAGGTTAATTGCCAGAACTATAGGAGAACATTGAAAATGGTCAAGTTACGTACATGAGAAATAGAATAAAAAAGTCTGCAGGGCATCAGCAACCATGTTGTTACTAAAATTACTCATTGCCAAAACAAAAATAAGGTATCAATTTTTGGAGAGCTTCAGCATAAAGAACCTCTCTCTTGTAATATGTATTTGTACAGATAATTTGGAATGCACCTTTAAAATAGGACGAAGGAGATGATTGTAATCTTCTGACGAAGGTCAGTCTGAAGAAGGGTCTCGACCCGAAACGTCACCCATTCCTTCTCTCCAGAGATGCTGCCTGTCCCACTGAGTTACTCCAGCATTTTGTGTCTATCTTCGGTTTAAACCAGCATCTGCAGTTCCTTCTGACACATTGTAATCTTCCTCACTGATCACTGAATGTTCAAGTTTTGCAAGATAATTATTTATCCCTTTTAATGTCATAAACACCCATTGTTTTATTAAAGTCATAACTAGAGCCAGGATGTTCAGGCACTAAAAAAACTCTGAAATAGGCAGGCAAAAAGGCATAAAAAATTGCAAAACAGGCATGAAAAAGGCATTTATTGACAAAAAAGGCATAAAAAGGCATTTATTTACACCACCAAAATATGGTTAAAAATTATAATATAAAGGTATACTACATTAAAATTGCCTGGTTGCACGTAATTACTAGCATTTTTTTCCAAATTATCTGGTGTTAAACTATGCCGTCTGTCATACAGAATATGCTTCAGTTGTGAAAAACCTCTTTCTACCTCAGCTGAGGTCACTGGTGCATACCCGAAACAAGCTACAGACTCTATATTCATGTTGTTATACTGTACATTACAACTACCTTTGAAAACTTTAGCTATGTTTTCTATTTCTTCAAGATCTTTATTAGCTAAAATCATTATCTCACATTCTCCTTGTATGTCCTTACCTACATCGTCAGGATCTTTCGTCAGTTACTTTGTTGAAAACCTGCAAATTATTCACTAATGTTTTGCCACGTTTTTCAAGGGAAGTGATAGCTTGTGGAAAGTTTGCAAAATTGGAAGCAATAAACATAAGATCACGTTGGAGGGAATTTTTCTGCATGATTTCACTGACGATGCTGACTGCAGCAGATTCTTCTCCATTTCAAAAACAGTTGACGATTTATTTTATCTTTTCAAAATTTGCAGCATAGTAGAGTACAGCAGAGAGCCATGTACCCCACCTAGTCAAAATGGGCTGACAAGGTAGCGGAATCTAGGAGGCCATTTCCTTGAACAACTGCACATGTGACGGTGCTTTGAGGATGATTTTCTTGACATTGGAAACTAGGCAATCGACATTTGGAAACAAGCTACATATGTGCTTGGCAATTCTATGAAGTCGTTGAGCTAAGCATGTCAAATGCAACATTTTGGGGAATAAAACTTGAAGTCACAAACAGAAGAACATTCTTGTGTTTTATACCTTCTGGCCAAAGTACAGCAAGTGAAGATGTAAACAACTGAGCAATAGCTGAGCTGTTTGACTTCTCCAATACTTCTGATGTCAACAAATACTCCTTTGATGGTTGACCTGCCTCCAGTGTACCGATGACCACATTGGCAACATAACTCCCCACAGCATCGGTTGTCTCGTCTATTGACATCCATATTTTGTTGCATACAACCTAATCTCTAGTTTTCTGCACAACAATGTTGAAGTTGCTGTCAACACAATTGTTACGTAATGATGACTCGCTTGGTATAGGTTCCTCTGTGTATTTCTCTAAAAACCTCTGAGAGATTTGTTTTCCAATTTCCACAGTGGAATTCGAGCATCAATGAATGCCTTGTACAGATCACTCGAAAACTCAGATTTGCAACTGGAGCCAGCAATAAATATAGTGACGAGACAAGCTTGGGTAGTCTACACCCCAGCGGTATCAACATTGACCTCTAATTTTAGATAGCCCTTTTCTTCTCCCTCCTCCCCCTCCCCTTTCCAGCTCTGCTTCTAGTCCTACTGTCTCCGCCTCTTCCTCTCTTTTTCCCGCCCCACATCAGTCCAAAGAAGGGTCTCAACCCGAAATGTCACATATTCCTACTCTCCTCACCCACTGAGTTTCTCCAGCATGTTTTGTCTACCTTCGATTTTTCCAGTATCTGCAGTTCTTTCATAAATAGATCTTGGAGAAGACTGAACCAGCGGGCAGTGGCACGAACGAATGAACGACCGACGGTGGCGCCCCCGGTTTCACCCCGGTGGTGGAAATTTTCTTGAAAGTTATACCATGTTAACACCTTAATAATAACATTAATATTAACGTGTTAACATAGAAAACGTCATTGTAATCATGGTACAACTAGAGAAAATAGCACGACCTTTTAGCAAAATGGCAAAAAAGGCTGATTTAGGCTATCGATCATGAAAAAGGCATTATCCTGGAGAAATCGTCAAAAAAGGCATGAAAAGGCACAGTTAGCATTTATGGAAAATTCCTGGCTCTAGTCATAACCAACCATCATACTAGTCCCTCTTAGATCATCGTTGCTCAACTATAAACTTCATTGCCTGAGTACTTATGTCTTGATTTCCCACGGTGTAAAATATTTATGCCCTTTCTTTAATAATCTTTTTAATATCGCCTTTCTAGTGCAATCAATTCTCAACATTATAGTGTTGGGATCCAAGAATGTTATAACTACATTTACTGGGAGAGTTTCATGAGCTTGTGAATCTTTCAGTTTGGTATTGCAAATGTTTTTTTTGGTTAACTGTATGCCTTGCCAACCAGCTGCAGGAACTCATTTCAGGAATTATGAAGAAGGTCTCCAATGCCATGCATGTCATTCTGTTGCAGTTGGTGCTCTGCATGTTGCTCCATTGCAGCTAGTGCCATGTAAGAGCCTGTTTTGCTTCAGTCCAATTGCACATGCACAGAGGGACATTAAGGCCCAGGGAAGAGAGCCTTGTAGTTACATCATATCTTCCCTGGTTTCAGGCTGTCCAAAATGAGTAATGGATGCTGAAGTTTTACATGGATAAGAAAGGCTTGGCGCGAGATGGGCAAGTGGGTCTAGCTCGGTAAGGCGACATGGTCACCATGGATAGGTTGGGCCGAAGGGCCCATTTCCATGCAGTATACCTCCTATGTACCAGTAATTCAGTGGCATCTGTTGTAACAGTCCGACTGTATCACATTTGCACCATAGGAATGGGCTTTAGTGTGCCCTAAACATCCTCATCTGTTCAGGAATTTGCCTGTGTTTGGATTACATTGAAAATCAGTCAATGAACCATTGTCCTTTCAGCTACTATACAGTGTTGCGGTATTGTGCCTTGTGTTACAAAACATTGAAGGTAATGACAAGTAGTAATGAATATTCGTAACGATTTCTATTTTACCACCAAACATATCCTAAAATGTGTACCTATTGTTTATACTCCAACAGAGGTGAGAACTAGACGAAGAATAGACACAAAGTGCTGGAGTAACTCAGCTGGTCAGGCAGCATCTCAGGAGAAAAATGAAATGGTAACATTTTAGTTTGGGGCCCTTCTTCAGACTGATTGTAGTGGGGGGGGGGGGGGGGGGTGATTGAACGGGAAGCGATAATAAAACAGGACAAATGGGAGCCGGCAACAGATGACTTCAGGCAAGGGGGTTGGCTAGAGATGGTGTGAGGTCAAGAGGGAAGGGTTTGTATAAGTTACCTAGAATTGGGGAATTCAACGTTCATACCAGTTTAGTCAGATATAACTGAATCGTATGGTGGTTTCTAAGGTTTTGGCACCATAGAAATAACAGAAATCATCTGAAATGTATGATGGTCTGGAGCTTTCTGAGATATACAATGGGTCGTGCGTTGGCAGAAATCAGAAACTAGTGATAGATACGGTTATTCCCCAAAGCAAAATGTTTCAGCCAAAGCTGTTTTCAACTTGTCAAATACATGCCAGTGTAACCATAACTGTACGGGGGCTTATCTGGTTATGGAATCCAGGCCTTCAGATCTGCATCCAGGATATTATCCTGTCTGTAGTCATCATGTATGCAGTGTCCTCAACATCTTAGTACCACTTGGAATAAATCAAATTAGCTGATGACGGGATTCTGTGATGATGGGGTCTCAAGTCAGCCAAGACTGAACATCCCCTTGGTCTCTCTGGCTGAATGCAGGGCTGCACAGTCCTGATGCGCTATTTGGCACCAGCTACCTTGATTCAACCCTGGCCCTTGGTGCTGTCGGTATGGAATTTGCACATTCTCCCGGGTTTTCTCTGCGGGGTATTCTGATTTCCTCCCACCTCCCCAAAACAGTAGATTTGACAGATCTATGGGTTGCAGGGAAAATAGGTGGGGGAATGAGATTCCTCTGTGAGCCACAGTATAAAATTGATGGGCTAAATGGTCACCATGTTGTAAGGAAATATGAAATATATAATGGGTGTTAATGTTTCAGCCTTAACATTGACACTAGCATGACCGGCCCTTTCAGATGTATCAGGCAACTGAATGGTCCTCTTATCGGCTCGAGTGCAGCCCTGACCTCTCACCAACCTCATGAGAGACCTTTGAACTATCTTTAATCAGACTTTCTTGCACTTCAATGTTAAACCTTTGCTTAAATGTTACAATCGCTATCTGTTTTCTGTGCACTGTGGACGGCTCAATTGTAATCATGTATGGTGTTTCCTTTGACTGGATAGCACGCAAACAAAAGCTTTTCACTGTACCTCGGTACATGTGACAATAATTAACAAAACTAAACTAAACTGTCATTCGAGCATTTCCCATCATCGTTCACGACCAGAATTAATAATGATGCTGGTAGACAAAAGTGCTGGAGAAACTCAGCGGGTGCAGCAGCATCTATGGAGCGAAGGAAATAGGCAATGTTTCGAGCCAAAACCCTTCTTCAGACTGTGAATTCTCTGGTGAATGCTCCTACCTTCCCAGTAAGGTTGCATTTAAATTGCACTTAGTGCCTTGCTGGTGCTGCTGACTACCAGCTGGCAGCAATGCCAGAATTGTCTTGCGATGTGTACTCAGTGTTTATAACAGCAGCTGATGTATCCATTTCATGCATATTTGCAGTTGAAAATGGGAGGGCCAGGAAATTTCACAAAGTACTTTGTAGAAACATCAAAATGGGGCTATGATTTGCTTCTGGAAAGTGTCTCAGGGGAGTGAGCAGAGAAGTTCAGTTGTGATTGAATCTCCATAATCCCCGGTCCTTGTGTTGTGACTATCTTCTGCTCTGTAGCACAGCCATCTCTTTCTCCTGTGGCTTAACTATTAATAAAAGATAGGTTTTGCAATGTTTATAGAGCTGAACCCAACAGCATGGCTCCACCTTCAGTGGTAGCGCAGGGAATGCTTTTACTTCCCTTTCATAGGACTGGAAACAAAAAAGCAAACACACTGTAGAAAGTAGAATCAAATGAAATATAAAATGAAATTCTTCTCAAGATAGAATAATCCATGCCCTAAACATTGATTATATCAATCATTACGTTATAGTATAACAGCTGATAGAGCTGCTGCCTCACAGCACCGGAGACCCTGGTTTAATTCTGACCTCGGGTGCTGTCTGTGTGGAATTTGAATATTCTTTCTGTGACCACATGGGTTTCCTCCGGGTGCTGCGGTTTTCTCCCACATCTCTCAAAGGCGCGTGGGTTTATATGCTATTTGACGTCTGCAAATCGCCCCTGGTGTGTAGGGAGTGTGTGTGAAAGTGAGCTAACATAGAACTGCTGTGAACAGGCAATCGATGGTCAGCACGGTCTCTGTGAGCCACCGGGCTTATTTCCATGCCATAGCTTTCAATCAAATGGTATGACCATCACCTTGAGTGAACTGGAGTGAAAGATAGTTAATGAATGACACTGCCGTCTGTGGCAATGAATTCTACGGCTTCACCACATTCTGGCTAAAGAAATTCCTTTTCATCTCCATTTTCAAGGGACATCCTTTTATTCTGTGGCTGTGCCCTCTAGTTCTAGACTTTCCCATCACGGGAAACATCCTTTCCACGTCCGTCCTTTCTAGGCCTTTCATTATACGTAGGTTTCAATGAGATTTCCCCTCAAATTGCTCGTGGTCCACAAATCAGGTCTGCTCTCTCCCACCAACTCTTTACTTCTCTCCTCTTCTATATCATTTGTGCTCACCCATTCAGCCAGATCCCTTCATCTTACAAAATCATCCACCCTCTTTGGATTTCTCTCCCTTTTGGTTCCCATCCCATTCTGCCCACCCATAAGTGTTGCCCTTTTTATGTTGCCAAAAACTTACAACATATGAAATCTGTTAGGTAATTGGAAATATTTTGCACAATGTAAGCCCCAGCATCGCTACCTGATCTGAGGGACTTGCTTCCTTGGATAGTTCTGACTTTAATATTCTGAAGGAAGGTGTATTTCTGGGAAGTAGAATGGGAATATTTTCTTTGTACCCAAATATCAGTTTACCCTGAAAATGTGCGATACACTTGCTTTTCCTTGAAAGTACATGACTGGCCTATTTAACGAACACAATGCTGCTTGCAATCATTGTGCTGGCTGCTTTCCCAGGTTTGTGTTAATTCCCGAGTGGGTGTTGTGAGATCTGTAGACTTTTAATGTCTTCTGTCACTGTGTGCTGGGAACTGTTTACTGAGTCAAAGCTTTTGGATGCATTTCATTCAAGTGTTCTAATTTTAGATGTGCAATGACCTCTCTAGTGATTTGCCATAGTTGTCACTGTGACCCCTGCTGCTTTACTGAATACACATTGCACACTGCTCAAAAGCTGCTGCTTTGGAAGGCCATCTGCAATAGAGGAAATAAACAATCCCTTTCTCTTCCTAGCCTGCATATTCAATCCCACTCCTGCTGCATCTTAGCTCTGCAGCAGTGGAGGGAGATGTGATTATTTGTCTGTTTCTACATACTTCATGCTTTAAAAGTGCTATACAAATGACGTTTATTCATTCTATTCTTTGATGCGTGTTATTGAAGAACTGATTATTGTTTTACCAAACCTGATGTGGTTATAATCTAGCAATACCTGTGGCTCTTGGAAGAAAGTTAACACTAACTATTGGGTGGAGGACAACATTATATAAAGGATTGAAGTAAGTGTGGGATTTAATGCTCATGAATCTTCTTTCTTGCATGCATAAAATCATTAATGATCTTGTGCCTAAAGTCCACATTGGTGCCACACCCCCTGATCATCTGACTCCCTTTCTGTCCATGTCTATCAATCTCAGCAAATTACTCGATTACTGAGAATCAACAGACATCAACTGTCCTAGAGGAGGGAATCTCAAATATTTACAACTTTGGCATTGAAAACTATTTTCAACCAATTCCCAATGGCCGACCCCTTGTACTGACACACAAGCCCCTCATGTGTGTCTCTAGTGCTAGACAAAACAGCATCCTCCTTGTTAATTCCTTTAGTAGTGGTATCTCCTAAAGGTTTGGATGCTGAGAATTTGAGTTTTCAAATTCAATGAAAGCTTATGGTGGAAATAAATAAGTCGTCATTGATAGATCCTGCTGGATGCCTAAATTGTATATTTCCAATTTTGTGCCTGCTTTCTTGACAGCTCAGTTTGTTCCCTACTCAGCGACATTTAAATATTTGACTATGTTTTTATTAGCAACTAAGTCAGAGGTTTGGAAAAGTAATCTCATCAAGGTATCTGACAAAACAACAACGTCTCACTATTGTACCATCTAGGGTCAAAAATTAACAGGGCATGAACTAATCACCATCTGATTTGGGAACAAAAATATTATCAGCTTAAGTGTGGAGCAATGAGCGTTAGAGATATAACCTGAAGTCTGAATATGAGAATATTTGTGCATATTATCCAAGATTAGGCAGGTAGTTTGGTATTGGTTTTGATATTGGTTTATTATAGTTAAAGAGCACTGAGGTACACGTTTTGCATGCTGTCCAGGCAAACCAGGCAATAGAGAAGATAAACAGAGTGTTTAGGATTGCAACCACACAGAAGTGCAAATAAAAACAAATGCAAAAGTCACTACAAGGTAGATTGGAAGATCGGGAATTCATCCTTAGCACCTGAGTGGTTAATTGAAGAGTGAGATTACAGTGGGGAAAAGGCTCTACTTGAAGCTGTTGGTACATGCTTTCAAGCTTTTGCAATCTTTGCCCATCAGGAGAGGGAAGAAAAGAGAAGGACTTCTCGGTGTGAGTGGTCATTGATTATGTTGTCTGCTTTCCCAAGGTAGCGTGAAACATAGATGGAGTTGATGGAAAGAATATTGGCTTGGTTTATGGGCTGGGCAGAGTTCACCAAACTCTGCAATTTCTTGCCATCTTGGGCAAAGCAGTTTACCAAACCAAGCTGTTCTGCATCCAAATAAGATGCTTTCTTTGGTGCATCTGTAGTAATTGGTCAGAATAATTGGAGACACTTCTTTACAACTTGTTCACACCATTCAGCACTTAACTAGGTCTCAACTATGATATTGGTGTAGCTGCAACAAAAGATCATATGTGTGACGAGATTCGAGATTCAAGAGAGTTTATTGTCATGTGTCCCAGATAGGACAATGAAATTCTTGCTTTGCTTCAGCACAACAGAACATAGTAGGCATTGACTACAGAACAGATCAGTATGTCCATATACTATTGAATATAAATATACACACATAAATAAGCAGATAAAGTGCAATAGGCTATTAAAGTTCAGATTTTCGTTAAAGTTGAGTTTAATAGTCTGATGGCTGTGGGGAAGCAGTTATTCCTGAACCTGGATGTTGCAGATTTCAGGCTCCTGTACCTTCTACCTGAAGGCAGCGGAGAGATGAGTGTGGGGCCAGGATGGTGTGGGTCCTTGATGATGAAGCTGCCAGCCTTTTTGAGGCAGCGGCTGCGATAGATCCCCTCGATGGTGGGGAGGTCAGAGCCGATGATGGACTGGGCAGTGTTTACAACTTTTTGCTGTCTTTTCCGCTCCTGGGCGTTCAAGTTTCCGAACCAAGCCACGATTCGGAAATATGCATGACCAGGAATTTGAAGCTCTTGACCCTTTCCACCATGATGTAAACAGGACTGTGGGTCCCCATCCTACCCCTTCCAAAGTCCACAATCAGTTCCTTCGTTTTGCTGGTGTTGAGAGCCAGGTTATTGTGCTGGCACCGTTTGGTCAATCCGTCAATCTCACTTCTATACTCTGACTCGTCTCCATCAGTGATATGTCCCACAACAGTGGTGTCGTCGGCGAACTTGATGATGGACCGGCTACACAGTCATGAGTATAGAATGAGTACAACAGAGGGCTGAGCACGCAGCCTTGAGGTGCTCCGTGCTGATTGTTATCGAGGCTGACACATTTCCACCAATTCAAACAGTCTGTGGTCTGTGCATTGGTCTGACGATCCAATTGCAGAGAGATGCGCAGAGACCCAGTTCTGCGCGTTTGGTAACCAGCTTGGAGGGGATGATTGTATTAAATGCCGAGTGTCATTCAAAAGCCAGAGTCAAGGAATTCCACACCCAACAGATCAAAGTCCTGCAATACTGCCAGATCAACCCATGAATGGTAATAGGCAATTAAAGGAGAAGCCAGCTCCCGGAATGTTCCCGCTCAATGGCGCAGCTACCAGAGCTGCTGGCTCGCAAATTCAGAGACCCAGGTTTGATCCTGACCTTGGGTGCTGTCTGTACGGACTTTACACATTCTCCCTGTGACCACATGGGTTTCTTCTGGATGATCCGGTTTCCTCCCACATCCCAAAGGCCTGCGTGTTTATGGATCAATTGGACTCTGTAAATTCTCTCTAGTGTGTAACATAGAACCAGTGTGCAGAAGGGTTCCGACCCGAAACGTCACCCATCCTTTTTCTACAGAGATGCTGCCTGAGCCGCTGAATTACTCCAGCACTTTGTGTCTATTATTCATAGAACTAATGTGAATGGGTGATCGATGGTCGATGTGGACTCGGTGGGCTGATGGGCCTGTTTCCATACAGTATCTCCAAACTTTAAATATTATGATGGCAGGATCCTTCAAGTTGGTGCCAAAGCTGTTGCATGTGCAACCATGTTCAACCAGGGGGTGTGAGTGCTTCTGTAGTTTGATCTGTTCCAGAATAGCACAAAGGGTGAAGATGATTATCCATATTCCAAACTGTTGCTTTGATCCACTGGTGCAATTTACTTGGAGAAATATAACTTCTCAGTCAATGCATCAAATTACTACCATAGTCTGCCACTTTTCTTATGGTTCACCAACAGTGATTTGTATTTGGTTGTTTTAAGTCATTCTTAGCCAGAGACGCATTAATTCAATCTGGGACTAAGACTATATGTGGGTTCTTAACAAAAACATATTCTGCCAATTCCTTGTAATTATCAATCTGATTTATTAGAATCTGCTCTTAAATTATTGATCCTGAAGGCCAGCAGCTGTACAATTATGACATTTGAACAAAGTGAAATATTTTTGTTCTTTTATTGCAGTGAAAGATTACTTAGAGAAAGCAAGAGAGGAATTCTTACAGAAATGGGAGTCCCCATCACAGGTAAGTCACAGATCTATTTCAAGAGAGCTTAACATAGGTCATGTATTTCCCAATAATCCAGATATTCACAGGTACATGCTAAGCAAATTAAATTGGAGTAATGCATTGTCTGTTTGAATTCAGATTGAAGTAGGGAATGGAGGCAAAATCTATATTTAATACTTCACACTAAATCTGATTCTCATTTCTTCTGGCATCCTATGGCTACTGCTTTCACTCTCTGGGAATTACTTCCTCCTGACGGAACGTAGAAGGTTCTTTCCACAGAGAAATCAATATCCAGAAAAGGTGGCCTCATTGCTGTCCATTTCATACAGTTTGCAATAGTCACAGCTTTGGGATTCCAGGAGCCGCCCTCTGCTTCCAGAAGTGTACTGGGACAGAACTTCCATTGATCTATCTATAATACCATAAGTTATAGGAGCAGAATTAGGCCATTTGATCGTGGCTGATCTATTTTCCCTTTCAAACCAATTCTCCTGCCATTTCCCCGTAACCTATGAGGCATATCTCCAGATTCAGAGATAGTTTCTTCCCAGCTGTTGTCAGGCAACTGAGCCATGCTATCACCAACAATGTATAGGAAAGAACTGCAGATGCTGGTTTAAATCGAAGGTAGACACAAAATGCTGGAGTAACTCAGCGGGACAGGCAGCATCTCTGGAAAGATGGAATGGGTGACGTTTCGGGTTGAGACCCTCCTTCAGACTATCACCAAAAAGAATGGGCCTGAGTTACCATCTACTTCATTGGAGACCCTTGGACTATCTTTAATTAAACTTGACTAGACTTTATCTTGCACAGAACATTACTCATTTTATCCTGTACACTGTGAGCAGCTCGATTGTAATAATGTATAGTCTTTCCACTGGCTCAGTTGCACACAACAACAAAAAATGCTTTTCACTGTACCTCGTTACACATGACAATAAACTAAACTAATCAATCTCTGCTTTAAAAATACCCAATGTCTTCGCCTCCACAGCCATCTGTGGCAATCCTTTTATTCCTTTTATTATGTGACTGTGCCCTCTGTTCCCATTACTGGAAATATCCTCTCCACGTCCAGATCAAAGATACTATGCTGGTGCAAATCCATTTGCTTATTAGTGGAGCGCACCTCTCCACAAACTCAGCCACTGGGATACCTCCCGTGCAGGGCATTAGAATTTGGATGTTCTATTTGGCCTATGTGTTGAAGGGGAAAAGATAAGTGCTTCCTACTCCTTGGTTATTCATAATGTTTTCCCAATAGTAGTCAGTTTCTCTGAGGTTGGTTGCTATTAGGATATGACAGCATCACTCTGGAAAGAATGACTTGCATTTACATTGAGCTTTCGTGACTTCCAACGAGTCCAGTGTATTACAGGGACATTTGGCAGTCAATTTATGCACAGCAATGATGTATGTGACAGAAATTTTCCTTGTGATTTTGAATGCGGAGTATTATTAGCAGGAATACCACGCAAGAACCTCCCTTGCTCCTCAAGCATGTCTATATATTTTATGTGTTCTTGAGAGAACACAGGACAAAGCTTAATATCTCATCTAAAGACTGAATCTCAGACAGTGCAGCACTCTGTAATACATAACATGTACATTATGGAGTGTATTCTGCGAGGTAAATGACAGGGGATCGAAGGTGAAATAGCCAACTGGGTATAAAATTGTCTTGGTAGAAGGAGGCAAGGGTTGGTAGTGGAGGGTTGTTATTAAAATTGGAGACCTATGACCCATGGTGTAGCATAGGTGTTGGTGCTGGGGCCACTGTGGTTTGTCATCTATATTAACGATATGGACAATATTGTTAATGTGGTTAGTAAGTTACCCCATGACATCAACATTTGATGTCAGTAGACACTGAAGAAAGTTATCTAAGAGGACATTCACAAAGGTTATGTAGGATTACAACAGGATCTAGATGAAATGTGGCAGATAGAATTTAACTTTAACAAATGTAAGATGTTGCATTTTGGCAAGCTAGACCACGGCAAGACTTGCACGGTCAAGTCCCTGGAAAATGTTGTAGGACAGAGAGATCTAGGAGTACAGGTACATCTCCTTGGATGCGGTGACACTGATAAATGAAGAGCTTATTTGCCCCATTTGCCTTCATCGGTCAGAGCAGTGAGTACAGGGGGTTGGGATGTTACACTGTAAGTGTACAATCATTGGTGAAACCACACTTGGAGCATTGTGCTCAGTCTTATCCCTCAGTTATTAGGAGGACGTCAGTAAGCTAGAGGAGGTTACTGTGACTGGGGGATTTGAGTTATAAGGAGAACATGGATAGGCTGGGATTTTTTACCGAGAAAATAGGAGGCTGAGAGGTGACCTTACAGAGGTATGTAAAAATAAGCTGATGGTCATGCCCAATGTAAGGGAGCGTGCAACTAGAGGGGACATTTTCAATGGATCTGAGGAGCAGAATTTTAACAATGAGAGTGGTAGGTACATGGAACTAGCTGCTTGAAGAAGCTTCACATGTCGGTACAATTACAATGTTTAAAATACATTGTACAGGTACATGAATAGAGGGATTTGGGTCAAATGTAGCCAAATGGGACTGGCTTGGACAGACATCTTGGTTTCCCAATTGCGATAATAATGAGTCATCAGCCATAAACATTAGAGCGGTTTTACCCTCCAATAATGCTGCCCGACTGCTGGGTATTATAGCCACCAGTATGCATTTATTATTTCTAATTTATAGCATCTGCAGATTTTTGCCGTGGAAAAACATAATGTGGGTTAGATGTTATACTTTGCTACAGAATATGACTAGTTTCTTGAAATATCCATATCAGATTTAACCATATCAGACATCGTTGCAAGTAGAAAATACTCCCAGAACCTGAGTTCCCATTCAGAGCATAAAAACAGTTGTCTAAAAGTGCATGCAGATCAGATCAGCAGCTGAATACAGGCTGACTCCAGACTTCACGTTTGCTAAGGTGCCCCCTTGTCCCAGTATTTTCAAATAATGCAGTATTTATCTCATCAGCAACGTGATATGCTGTTCAATAAACTTGCTGCATCACTAATGCATTTAGACCACCATAGCTTTGCAATAAGGATCAAAGTCCACGCTGCAGATCATAGACCATGTAATAATTACAACAAATGTCCATGGACTGAGTGTTTTAACTTTAGAAGTAACCTGTGTGTCATTGTTTGGCAGTTACCATTGGTTTCAGATATACCAGGGTAGCTAGTTTACAAAATCCTACCATAACCATCAATGCACAATTTTCATAATCAATGGCATTGTATAGCTTTGATGATATGTGAGAAATATTGGTGAAATCTTTTTGAGGATCTTTGTTTTGCAACAGTGAGATGCATATCAATAAGTAGATCACACTCACTGAAGTTCAGTAAACTACTACAAATTTCCTTTTAAGTATTTTTTTTAATTGCATGTATACTTTATGTACTATTGGCAGAGGGACTGTGCTGTTAGGAAGTGGATGAAAAATGCCGGCAGACCTATACATAATTCATTGACATTAATGGGAATGTTTAATATTTATATTTTCCACTGAAGCATAAAATAGACTAATAAGCCACTCAACTACTTGTTGCTGGGCGTTGTATAAAATTGTGTACTCATGTTTACAATCCAAAAAACCCTTCCCTTAAATACTGATATGATTGCCCTGCTCGTTGTTTCCATGAATAGGGGAGGTGGTGTTTCATTGTTTCAGCTCAACATGTGAAACAGGAAAATGCTACAGAATCAGTGTGACTAATACAGGTACTGCCCTGTGATTGAGCAACTAAAAATTATTTAACAAAGGGAAATATCAAATTCCTCTCAACACGGTGAAAAGAGAGATTATTAATTGGTAATCACTATATGCAGCTCTCTGGACTTTAGTGTTTGGTTGGGCCTGCATTTGAAGTGTTGCCCGCAGGTCGGGTTGCCCCATTACAGGCTTTGGAGAGGGTGCAGATGAGGTTTACCTGAATGTTGCCTGGATTAGAGGATTTCAGCTACAGGGTTCAATAGACTTGGATTGCTTTCTCTGGAGCATTGGAGGTTGAGGGTAGAATTTCATAGAAGTTTATACAAGTATGGGAGACGTAGATAGGATAGACAGTCAGAACCCTTTTCCCAGGGTGGAAATGTCCAACACTAGAGGGCATAGCTATAAGATGAGAAGGAGAAAGTTTAATGGAGATGTGCGGGGCAAACTCTTTTGCACAGAGAGTAGTGGAGGCCTGGAATGCTTTGCCAGAGGTGGTGGTGGATGCGGTGGCTTTTAAGACGCTTTCAGATAGGTATATGTAAGTGCAGGCAATAAGGGTTATGGATCATGTACAGACAGATGATAACAGTTTAACTTGGCATCATGTTTGGCACAAGCATTGTGGGCCGAAGTTCCTGTGCTTTACTATCCTATGTCTATGTTCTATCATTGTGGACTATTAACACAATGTGATGAGGATGCTTTGACTAAATGTGGAACATTGCTAATCACTAAACAGTAGGAGTTAGAATTCTGGACAAGATATAAAACAAATACTTTGCTCATATCCTCACATTGAAACATAGAAACATAGAAATTAGGTGCAGGAGTAGGCCATTTGGCCCTTCGAGCCTGCACCGCCATTCAATATGATCATGGCTGATCATCCAACTCAGTATCCCGTACCTGCCTTCTCTCCATACCCTCTGATCCCCTTAGCCACAAGGGCCACATCTAACTCCCTCTTAAACATAGCCAATGAACTGGCCTCAACTACCCTCTGTGGCAGAGAGTTCCAGAGACTCACCACTCTATGTGTGAAAAAGTCTTTCTCATCTCGGTCTTAAATGATTTCCCCCTTATCCTTAAGCTGTGACCCCATGTCCTGGACTTCCCCAACATCGGGAACAATCTTCCTGCATCTAGCCTGTCCAACCCCTTAAGAATTTTGTAAGTTTCTATAAGATTCACAGTCGAAGATGCTAAGAATATACTGGGAATTGTGATAAGCCAGATGTTTAATGAGGATCAGAAAATTAAAAATAATAAATATTAATAAAGAAAGATTACTGAAGAGATGAAGGGAACTAAAAGGTAAACCTCTAGCGTGTACAGTAAACCCTTGTCATAGTGAACCATGGGGCGGGTGGGGGATGGTGTCCATTATTGCCGATTGTCTGCTACAATGGAGTAAAGGGTTACGGAAAAATGGAGTATCATTGCACACGTGGCATAGGTGTATATCTTGGGCAGCTTGGGCCAAAGGGTGAGTTTCCATGCTCCTTGAGCTTGTGTTGTATGCAGTTAATTAATGAATGCAAATGCATCATTAGGACCTGATTTCAGGTCAATGAACTGTAACCTGTAAACTCGTGAAAATGTGATATTACTTGGGAAATCTGATAGATTATTCACCATCCATATATCATATGTTACACCCATTTTCTTGCCAACTGGAAAGTCTTCACTTTGTGTGTAATGAAACTTGTATCTAATAACTCATATTAAAACATTCAATTGTCTTATGCAAATACTTCAATTGCAGAATGCTGTTGCAATTGTGGTATTTCTATAAACGGAACAAAATGAGTCATCATTGCACAGAAGGTGTTGGTTGAGAGAGGAATGTTCGCTATTCCTCTTTAAAAACTCCCAAGTTATAGATCGCCTCAGGGTCGTTACCTGAATCAGTAAAGTATTTAAAGAAGCTTCTTAATTGAGGGATGAATTCTATTCCTGGGACTGGTCTGGAGAAATCATAAAAGTATTGAAATTCCGTAGCCCGAGAAGCTGCCATTTGAGTGTTTGAGCCTCATCTCACTTTGTATCCTAGGTTTATAGCTTTGTAGATTAGAATACATCAGATACTGGTGGATGCAGATACAATAGCCACTTTTCAGAGGCTTTTGGATAGGCATATGAAAGTGCAAGGAATGGAGGGCTATGGATCATGTACAGAAACTTTGCAGCATGTTTGGCACAGACATTATGAGCTGATGGGCAAGTTCCTGTTCAATGTTCCAACTGTTCTTCTGTGTACTTTAAATGCTATAAGGGTTTCTAATTCAAGCTGTGAATTCCAGATGCCCCCTTTAATCTTTTATGATAATCATGAATTCCTATGCCATAAAAAATCAGTCCTTCCTGTTCACACTATTCAGGTCTCAATTTATACAGTTAATTAAATAAATCCTCTGACTCCGCTCTTCCAGCATTAGTGCCAGGTTTCTCCTTCTCCCCACCCCGACCTTAATTCTCCAGCCTTGGCAAATTCTTCAGAATCCTAACTAACTAGATTAACTAACCGAATCCTCCCCCCCCCCCCCAATCTTTGCACTTCCCCAATCCTTTCCACTCGTCACTTTAATTTCATGTTTCATGTATCTTGTTTTTTCATGACTGTTGGTAGATCAATTTCCCTCCTGGGATAAATAAAGTTCTATCGTATCGTAAAGCCCTCACACTCGCAAATGCCTGTACATTGGAGAAACCAGCAATGCTCCTGCCTCCTCTACCTGCTCCTGGCTGAAGGAGAAAATGGGTGAACAGCTTCTCCCCGTCAAGTTGTATTTGGGCAAGCTCGTTAATGTAGCAGTGACAGTGAGCAACAAACAGAGATGAGGCATAGATCACCAACAGACTGGAATGAACCCAGGCTGGGAGACTGAGTTTGAGCATGACCATGACCTGTGTAACATTAGCAAATTTGCAGATGACACAAAGCTGGGTGACAGTGTGAACTGTGAGGAGGATGCTATGAGAATGCAGGGTGACTTGGACAAGTTGGGGGAGTGGGCAGATGCATGGCAGATGAAGTTTAATGCTGATAAATGTGAGGTTATCCACTTTGGTAGCAAAAACAGGAAGGCAGGTTACTATCTAAATGGCATCAAGTTAGGAAAAGGGGAAGTACAACGGGATCTGGGGGTCCTTGTTCATCAGTCTATGAAAGTAAGCATGCAGGTACAGCAGGCAGTGAAGAAAGGGAATGGCACGTTGGCCTTTATAACAAGAGGAATCGAATATAGGAGCAAAGCGGTCCTTCTGCAGTTGTACAGAGCCCTAGTGAGACCACACCTGGAGTATTGTGTACAGTTTTTGTCCCTAATTTGAGGAAGGACATTCTTGCTATTGAGGGAGTGCAGCTTAGGTTTACAAGGTTAATTCCCGGGATGGCGGGACTGTCATATGCTGAGAGAATGGAGCGGCTGGGTTTGTACACTCTGGAGTTTAGAAGGATGAGAAGGGATCTCATTGAAACATATACAATTGTTAAGGGTTTGGACACGCTAGAGGCAGGAAACATGTTCTTGATGTTGGTGGAGTCCAGAACCAGGGGCCACAGTTTAAGAATAAGGAGTAAGCCATTTAGAACGGAGACGAAGAAACACTTTTTCTCACAGAGCGTAGTGAGTCTGTGGAATTCTTTGCCTTAGTTGTACAGAGCCCTAGTGAGACCACACCTGGAGTATTGTGTACAGTTTTTGTCCCTAATTTGAGGAAGGACATTCTTGCTATTGAGGGAGTGCAGCTTCTCTGGATGCTTTCAAGAGAGAGCTAGATAGGGCTCTTAAAAATAGCAGAGGATATGGGGAGAAGGCAGGAACGGGGTACTGATTGGGAATGATCAGCCATGATCACATTGAATGGCGGTGCTGGCTCGAAGGGCCGAATGGCCTACTCCTGCACCTATTGCCTATTGTTTATTGTGGCTCCCATAGGCAAAGCAGTTAATGCATCCAATAAATGATGTTCGAAGTTGCAGTTTGTAGAATACGGTTTGGGTGTTGTCCCTTTGAATAGCAGTTTTGAGGGTTTCAGCAGTTGCAAAGGCAAGTTGTTCTGTGAGTAAAAACCATGGGATTTAAATCAATGTAGAGGAATTTTGCCCCTTTCCAAAGGGAAGAAAATAAATTTGCTAAGGAATTCAAAATTGGAGACTAATTTTATTGAAAAACCCGGAAGAGTGCATAATATTTCTCCATACTGAAGTAAGACAAATTATGCACGACTTTGGCATGCACTGGTACCCCACACTCTGACCAGTGGTTTCAACTAATTTCTAGGCCAAGCTCCTTAATCATGCCATAATAAGCCAAATTCATAATGAAGGTAGTTAATAATAGATATTTAGTTCCTTGTATTGCACTGCCCAATCCTTTATAAATGACTCATTTTGCCTTTTTTACAATACTCTGTTTACTCCTGATATTAGTCATTCTTAGTGACAGGTTCCAAACAGGTCTTTCACCAGTTTTTACCCATTCGCAACTCGGGTAATGAAATAGCTGTACAAACAATGAACTGGAGATGGTGGTTTTCAAAACAATGACAAAATGCTGGAGTAACTCAGCGGGTCAGGCAGCATTCCTGGGGAACATGTATCAATGACATTTGGGTCGGGACTCTTCTTTGGACTGAAAGTTGTCTGACAAAGAGACCTGACCTGAAATGTCACTTGTCCATGTTCTCCAGAGATGCTGCCTGACCCGCTGAGTTACTCCAGCGCTGTGTTTCTACTTTTTAAAATGAAATGACTGTACCCGAGTGCAGTTAAGCCTGGACAATGTTTAAGCATGGACTGGTAAGCAGCAGTTAATGACCATCTCCAACAAGAATCTATCTATCCTTGACATTCAAAGCAATACTGCAGCACAGCATCAACTGTTTGGGTCTGGGGAAAAACTCTGATCAGAAACGTAACAGAACCAGCCTCAAATACCTAGTTACAAAAGCAAAAGAGAAGCTCAGTAGCGTGTTGCAAGTGAATCATCAGCTGAGATCTTCAAAACTCAGTTAGACAGGACCCTGGTTGGAGGAATATGGGACAAACGCGGCAGGTGGGACGTGTGTAGCTGGGACATGTAAGTGACACCTAAGTGCCCCATCTTATCTCGTCCCATTTGCCCGCATTTGGCCCATATCCCTCTAAACCTTTCTTATTCATGTACCTGCCCAAATGTCTTTTAAATGCTGTTGTAGTAACCGCCTACCCATCATCTCCCCAGCTCAGCCCCTGGAGTACGGGCCACATCCCCACATCCTTGTAAATCTTTTAATCCACACAATGGAAGTGGATGAACTGGCACATTATTTCGTTGTTTCCATACAACATTTTGTTTTTCTTACAAAAGTTACCAAAAGTACTTCCAAACTACAGTACTTCATTGGTTGCAAAGTGCTTGGGTACTTCCTGTAAAGGTTTAGATGAATATGGGCCCAACGCGGGCAAATGGGACTAGATAAGATGGGGCATTTTGGTCGGCATAGACAAGTTGGGCCGAAGGGCCCATATCCGTGCTGTATGACTCTGTGACTCTAATCAGCTGGGCATGACATCAGAAAATGTAAATGTAAAAGTTCTTTTCAGATGCAAGTTATTTCTGACTTAATATGCTGTCAAATCATTAACAACAAAGAGCTAAGAGTATTAAGAAAAACTTGGAAATGAGATGGAAATAGAAAATAACACAGTTAAGCCTATTACAGAGGATAAGAATAGTAGACCTTGTTGGAGAAACCCAGCAGGATATAGGGTATGGGTGTGTTAATAAGCAGGTTGGAAAATACCTTGAGCAGAAATATTTTAAGATAAACTAAAGTAGTTGAATTAGGAAAAAGTCAACAAGGTGACTAAAGTAACTATTGAAAAATGTCAGCAAGAAATAGTGAGTGGGAAGAGGGACCCGTGTGGCAATAAATGGTATTCTCTAGTTATTGTTTGAAGTGTGTCCATGGTTATAATATTGTAGTTAGAGCATTTGAAACAGTAGTTTCAGAAAAGTACCCCGAGGCCAGGCTCTGTAGCTATTAGCAATCCAGATTGATGGTGAATATGAACCTAGATACATGGAATGGTAGATTTTAAAGGTAATCAAACAAATGTGTAAGAAGGAACTGCAGATGCTGGTTTACACTAAAGATACACATAAAGTGCTGGAGTAACACAGCAGGTCAGGCAACATCTCTGGAGAAAAGGAATAGGAACACTAAACTGCATTTCGTTGTACCCATACTTGTATCTGTGCAATGACATTAAATTTGAATTGAATTGAATTGAATTGAATTGAAGGTGCCGTTTCAGGTCGAGACCCCTCTTCAGACTTTTTCTTAAGAAGAAAGTGTGATCAGCTAGCATACATATTTTGCAGTATTGTTAATGTTACATTGCTCAACCTCCTGGCATTGTAGCCAAGTGGCCTGATATTCTTTCTCAGCCCTGATAAATTTTCGAAATGCTTTATTAATTATACAGTACAGTGGTGAGAGAGGCTTATACTGTAGCTGCAGCAAAGGTTTCTGCTGCTCATGTAAGTCTTAATGTGCTTTTGGCTGGAGCACTGGGTACAGGGTCACTAACAATGACAGGGTATCTGGACCAGCTGACCTGCAGGAATTATGTTACATTAAGTGAGTGTCAAATAGTAAATGCTAACTGCTTGATTTTAGTTTACTAGTTTAGAGATACAGCGTGGAAACAGGCCGTTCGGTCCATCGAGTCTGCGCCGACCAGCGATCCCCATACACTGACACTATCCTACACACACGCGGGACAATTTACGATTATACCAAGCCAATTAACCTACAATCCTGTACGTCTTTGGAGTGTGTGAGGGAACCGAAGCGTCTGGAGTAAACCCACGCAGGTTACAGGGAGAACGTACAAAACTCCATCCAGACAGCACACGAGATCAGGATCGAACCGGGGTCTCTGGCGCTGTAATGCTGCAACTCGACCGCTGCACCACCATGCCACCCTGATTTGGACCATTGATAATTACCCACACCACACACACCACTGTAACCGGAACTTACTTTGCCGCCAGACAGGTGGCCCTGACTTCCATTGCTCAACGACGACTCTAACTGAGATGATGATGAGCTGAATGATGCGATTCCTTTCCTTCTATCTTCACTACCTTTGTTCATCTTTAGTTTCTATGCAATCAACAGTACAGATATTCAAAATTCTCTCCCTAAATCCTCTCCCTCACCTTCTGCCAAAAGCTTTCTTTATTTTTGGTAGATTGTACCGAAAATTCACAATAATATGTTTTGAAAACAAAAAAGATCTTCCTAAGACTAAATCCATCTCATATCCATCAGCTCAGGGCTCTGATTCAGAAGAGGGGAATGTATAATGCTTTGAACTGCCCTCCCCTCTGGTACCAGTCTTAACTGCTTGCTAATACCCCAGGCACGTGCTGCGGTTCATCTGACCTCTGTCTGGATTTTAACCTTCAGTTCTTTGCACAAAACATAAGCTGAATATATTGAGGATGGAAAGCCAGCCTTCTCTGTTGGAGGTCCCGTTGGAGCATTGACAGCAACCAGAAGCAGCTGACAAGCACCAGCTCTGAGCATCCATGTGAAAAGGGGAAAGGAGCTCACTATTTTATTGAAGCATCGACTTGCTAATTTACAGATATGTCAGTTAAAGCAAGGTCGGGTTCCAGAGGCCGTGATGGTTTCTTTGAACACCTGAATCTGGGCAGGCTTCCATGAAAATGAACCGGGGGGGACAAGAATAACGCTTCATCATTAGTGTTTCTGTTACGTCATGGGAATAAGAAACATTGCAGGGCAAGCTGGGGAGACGCTGTTTGGTAGGAGTAAGCAAAAGCTGGGGGAGGCTTCAAGAGCCTGAGCAAAGTGAGGAAGAAGGATTTAAAGAGGGGATTTTTGGCATCTACATTGGTGAATGCACAGATACCAGACGTGAGCATGGGGAGCGAAGATAGATGGAGAAGAGGCAGTCAGAGATATAACCTGAATCACTTCAGGGGGGAAAGCATGCAATTGGGAACAAGGGTCTGGAATCTGTGGACAAGAGGTATGAAAATTGATAGATTTGATCTTCCAGTGTTTAGTGGGAGGAATATGTGACTTGATCTGACTGGATATCAGGTAGAAACATAGAAAATAGGTGCAAGCATAGGCCATTCGGCCCTTCGAGCCTGCACCGCCATTCAATATGATCATGACTGATCATCCAACTCAGTATCCTGTACTTGCCTTCTCTCCATACCCCCTGATCCCTTTAGCCACAAGGGCCACATCTAACTCCCTCTTAAATATAGCCAATGAACTGGCCTCAACTACCTTCTGTGGCAGAGAATTCCAGAGATTCACTACTCTCTGTGTGAAAAATGTTTTTCTCATCTCGGTCCTAAACGATTTCCCCCTTATCCTTAAACTGTTCTGCACTTCCCCAACATCGGGTACAATCTTCCTGCATCTTGCCTGTCCAACCCCTTAAGAATTTTGTAAGTTTCTATAAGATCCCCCTTCAATCTTCTAAATTCTAGCGAGTACAAGCCGAGTCTATCCAGTCTTTCTTCATATGAAAGTCCTGACATCTGAGGAATCAGTCTGGTGAACCTTCTCTGTACTCCCTCTATGGCAAAAATGTCTTTCCTCAGATTTGGAAACCAAAACTGTACGCAATACTCCAGGTGTGGTCTCACCAAAACCCTGTACAACTGCTCCTATACTCAAATCCTTTTGCTATGAATGCTAACATACCATTCACTTTCTTCACTGCCTGCTGCACCTGCAGGTCTCGTTGCATCTCCCCTTTTCCTAATCGGCCACCATTCAGATAATAGTCTACTTTCCTGTTTTTGCCACCAAAGTGGATAACCTCACATTTATCCACATTATCCACATTATACTGCATCTGCCATGCATTTGCCCACTCACCCAGCCTATCCAAGTCACCTTGCAGCTTCCTAGCATCCTCCTCACAGCTAACACTGCCCCGTGCTTCGTGTCATCTGCACACTTGGAGATGTTGCATTCAATTCCCTCGTCCAAATCATTAATATATATTGTAAATAGCTGGGGTCCCAGCACTGAGCCTTGCGATACCCCACTAGTCACTGCCTGCCTTTCTGAAAAGGACCCGTTTACTCCTACTGTTTGCTTCCTGTTTGTCAGCCAGTTCTCTATCCACATCAATACTGATCCCCAATACCATGTGCTTTAAATTTGTATACTAATCTCTTATGTGGGACCTTGTCAAAAGCCTTCTGAAAGTCCAAATATAACACATCCACTGGTTCTCCCTTATCCACTCTACTAGTTACATCCTCAAAAAATTCTGTAAGATTCGTCAGACATGATTTACCTTTCGTAAATCCATGCTGACTATGTCCAATGATTTCACCACTTTCCAAATGTGCTGCTATCCCATCTTTAATAACTGACTCTAGCAGTTTCCCCACTACCAATGTTAGACTAACTGGTCTGTAATTCCCCGTTTTCTCTCTCCCTCCCTTTTTAAAAAGTGGGGTTACATTAGCTACCCTCCAATCCTCAGGAACTACTCCAGAATCTAAAGTGTTTGGAAAAATTATCACTAAGGCATCCACTATTTCTGGGGCTACTTCCTTGAGTACTCTGGGGTGCAGCCTATCTGGCCCTGGGGGTTTATCAGCCTTTAATCCATTCAATACACCTAACACCACTTCCCGACTAACCTGGATTTCACTCAGTCCCTCCATCTCATTTGACCCGCGGTCCCCTGCTATTTCCGGCAGATTATTTATGTCTTCTTTAATGAAGATAGAACCAAAGTTGTTATTCAATTGGTCTGCCATGTCCTTGTTCCCCATGATCAATTCACCTGTTTCCGACTGCAAGGGACCTACATTTGTTTCAACTAATCTTTTTCTCTTCACATATCTATAAAAACGTTTGCAGTCAGTTTTTATGTTCCCTCCCAGTTTTCTTTCATAATCTATTTCCCTTTCCTAATTAAGCCCTTTGTCCTCCTCTGCTGGACTCTGAATTTCTCCCAGTCCTCTGGTAGGCTGCTTTTTCTGGCTAATTTGTACACTTCATCATTTGTTTCGATACTATCCCTGATTTCCCTTGATATCCATGGATGCACTACCTTCCCTGATTTATTCTTTTGCCAAACTGGGATGAACAATTGGTGTAGTTCATCCATGCAGTCTTTAAATGCCTTCCATTGCATATCCACTGTCAACCCTTTAAGAATCAATTGCCAGTCTATCTTGGCCAATTCACGTCTCATACCCTCAAAGTTACCTTTCTTTAAGTTCAGGACCCGTGTTTCTGAATTAACAATGTCACTCTCCAACCTAATGAAGAACTCAACCATATTATGGTACTCTTGCCCAAGGGGCCACGCACAACAAGACTGCTAACTAACCCTTCCTCATTACTCAATACCCAGTCTAGAATTGCCTGCTCTCTCATTGGTTGCTCTACATGTTGGTTTAGAAAACTATCCCGCATACATTCCAAGAAATCCTCAGCACCCCTGCCCATTTGATTCACCCAATCTATATGTTGATTGAAGTCACCAATTATAACTGTTTTACCTTTGTTGCACGCATTTCTAATTTTCTGTTTGATGCCATCCCCAACTCCACTACTACTGTTAGGTGGCCTGTACACAACACCCACTAGCGTTTTCTGCCCCTTAGTGTTTCGCAGCTCTACCCATATCGATTCCACATCCTCCAAGCTAATGTCCTTCCTTTCTATTGCGTTAATCTCCTCTCTAACCAGCAACGCTACCCCACCTCCTTTTCCTTTCTGTCTATCCCTCCTGAATATTGAATATCCCTAGATGTTCAGCTCCCAGCCTTGGTCACTCGAGCCATGTCTCCGTGATCCCAACTATATCATAATCTTGTCATATCATATCATATAGATCCCAATCTATATCATAAACATATATCACATTCAACTCATCCACCTTATTACGAATAATAACTATCTGCACATTCAACTCATCCACCTTATTACGAATTTTGTACGAAGGTACAGGAGCCTGAAGACTGCAACGACCAGGTTCAGGAATAGCTACTTCCCCACAGCCAACAGGCTATTAAACTTGGATCGGACAAAACTTTGAACATTAATGGCCCATTATCTGTTATTTGCACTTTATCAGTTTATTTATTCATGTGTGTATATATTTATATAATAGTATATGGACACACCGATCTGTTCAGTAGTCATGCCTACTATATTCTGTTGTGCTGAAGCAAAGCAAGAATTTCATTGTCCTATCCTCTGACACATGACAATAAACTCTCTTGAATCTTGAATCTTGAATGTCGGATAGGCGGTGACAGTACAGATCCAGGAAAGGGTGGAGATTTAAGCCTTAAAATGTGTCCAGGTAACACCAAAGCAAAATGCAGTATGGTAAAGCAATTCTGTACACATTTTTGGCATCTTAGCACCAGTCACTACCGTTGTGTGCTCATTTGATCTTTCCATGTTCTCCAGGGATATTGCCTGACCAGCTAAGTTATTTCAGCACTTTGTGCATTTTACTTTGGAATACCAACATCTGCAGTTCCTTGTTTCTCTATTCATTAGATCGTTAGTGTATTTGTTATTGTTTTTACCACATCATGCTTGCCTCAGACAGTGGAAAAATGTCACAAATTTGTGATCACTTTTGCTCAGATCAACCACTGCTTGCTCATCGGAACAACTTCTCTTAATGTTGGGGGTTCAGAGATGTTTAAAAACCCAATTATATTTCGCCTGAATTCATAGCAAGATTAATGGAATTTATTTCACATGCTCACTGTTTACTCTGCATACTGAAGACTGACACTTCTTTGTACCTAACATTTCTCTACAACCAAAGCAACTTGCAATGCCTATTTGTCTCTATCTAACACCCTCCATGGACAAAATGAATATTTAACCAGGTGCCCTTGATGATAATCTTGCACAAGCCATACAATGCTCAGGCACCTAACACTTCTTCCACCCAGAGTTCACGGCAATCATGTTCCCCTTAGCATACACACAGGCTACTTTTCCACAAGGCAATCCAAAAGTACAGAGCAGCACAATGGTGCGATTGCCTGTATAGAGCTGCGCTTCACGGTGCCAGACCCTGGTTGTGTCAGTTCTCAAAGGTAGACGCGAAATGCTCAGCGGGACAGGCAGCCTCTCTGGAGAGAAGGAATGGGTGATGTTTCGGGTCAGTTCTCAATCTCTGCCAGGAATTGCAACAAGAAATTTTCTAGAAAAATAAATCTTAAATAAATGTTCATTCATCACCATCTGTTGCATTGTGAATTATTCTAAGGCTGAATACCGTTGTGACAAGTAGCTCTTCTCATTTACAAACTTTACTTAAATATCCCATGTAAGAACACTTGAAGTCAAGTGTACCAAAGCTAATTTAGCAGTACAACCCATGGTACCAGTAAGTTTATAAAGGAATGTAATAATCTCCTTCTGATTAAGTGGAATACTTAGGCAGCAACTGCAAATGTCTATGTTCCACTTGACCATGACATACACTCAACATGGATTCATTTGAAACTGCTGCCTAATTCTAACACTGCAGTCCAGTGGGCATAGCAGTCTACTCAATTGTAGACCCAACTTCATAGCTTGTCAGGCACACTCAGATAACAGTCCTTCCACTAAGACTTTAAAAAACACATGACATTGCATATGTGCAGTGATGTGCTCCAAATATTTATATCTACTTCTATCATTCTGTGATTCTTCAAACAATAGTGACTATACAACAGCTATACTACATGACCTGAGACATGGCCTGACTTTCAGACGTTTGGTATCTGTTGGTTGATATTAACTTGAGACTCTTCTCGCATTTCCAAAACTGTTGGGGCTGCATGACTGTGTACTACTATCATTACATTTAAATCGTTTGTATGAGCACCCTATTGTATCTAACATGATTTGCTCATGCTGTGAGGGAGCCTAGTGATAGCAAGTTACTATTGGCAGCTTTGATTGCTCCCCCAGATTCCTTAAAGTAACTGGATATCTCCACGTGCCTTCATTAGATGAGTCCCAAGGTTGGCCTTGCACAACTAGACAGGCACGATATACACTGAATACTTGGGTCAAAGGTATGACTAGAATGGACAAAGACCCCACAAGAACTTTATACTATTGTAGCACATGACACGTTCATTTTGTGTTTTGAAATTACAGATGCACAAACACTCCAGGGCCTCTGGTTGCCTTACCTTGGTTACCTTAGGGTAGCAACTGAAAGACAAAAAACACAAGTAGAATCGACAGTCAGTTAGATATCTTCACTCGAAATGGGGTTTATTCGAAATGAATAAGTTTATTGGCCGTATGTATACATACAAGGAATTTGCTTTGATGCTCCACTCGCAAGTAACAACACAACATACAGTAAACAATTAAAAATGAAACATAAAACATTAAAACATTAAGAACAAAACACCATAGTTTAAACAAAATACCAGAGCAAACGGAGGCTATAGACTTTTGGTTATTGAGTACAAGTATTTGGTTATATGGTAAGACTATTCGTTATTTGTCTATTCCCAATGGTTCTGCGTTTGGATTTCCAGGTGATATTCTGCACCTTCCGTATGACTGTGTCCCTGCTTCCCACGCTCTCTCCCAGGGAGAGGACAGGAGGGCTCAGTTCTTGCTCTGCCTGCTCAACCTCCATGGTACAGGACACACAACAGTGGGACTGGGGTTACCCGGAGTGCAATATCTTCTGCACTGCTACCATCATGTCCTCCCGTTCTTCGCCTCAGCCTGATGGTTCCTCTGAGACAGCAAGCTGCAACTCAGTGTTCCCTCTTCCACTACTTCAGGGAGAACCTAAAAAGAGGAGGAACACGGTTTACATTTCGTTTTCCCACAATAATATTGACCGACAATATTAGATCCCATCACCAAGTAAATCTCCCAACTCAGAGAGAACACTTCCCATGTACCACAGCCTACTCTTATTTTTTGTAAAGATTGATTTCTGGGTTTGTTTGAAACCACTGATTAAATATATGAGAGTGATGAGATGATACTGTGATGAGATGATCCATAATTCTCGCAATGCTTCCTTGCTCTCTCCATCTTGCCCGGCATGCCACACGCATCCTCAGCGGTTGCTTCCTTGTGATATTTGTATGAGAAGATCTGAGCACATGGGCAGTAGTGTCTTGGTTAGACAGGTTTACCTAGGATAGTATGATGTGTGTTGATGTAAGACCCAGAATGCGGCAATGTCCCTTTGAGAAGGAATGCTTGACTGTGAAGGAGGTATAGGAGGACACTGTAATGCTAGAATGTATAAACCTTTGACTTTTAGGGCGATTGCTGGTCCAAGTGCCGCTCAGTGATGTGTGCACAATGGGCCATTGTTTGAACTTGATGACTGTCCCAATTTCATGGCTTACTGATGTGTGAAGGTGCTGAGTGTGGTTGGAAATGAGGCCTCTGGTTATAAGTACAGTCTGTGCAAGTAAACGCACCTCTACCAATGAGTGATGTTGCGCTAAGATGCAGTGAACAGACCATACCCGGCAGATCTTGGACAAGCTCTACATCTCCGGGGGCTCGCCTGCCCTGGCATCCAGCAGGTCCACGCCTTCTCCTCCAGAGGACCAATCTGCTGTGCCCGAGAGGGAGCCCCCTCTGGGTCTGGAGCACATTGCATCTGTTCCTGGTGACCTTCACCTTCAGTAGGGAACAACTGCAACATGACAGTTGGGTAGACGTGATGTTGTGGCCTTCTTGGATATTTGTGTGGAATAGATCATGGAAGTGAGTGCAATTGTACGGGTGTGGAGGGGTTTAATGGACTAAGTGCATTGCCGTGTGAGCGTGTGCAAGTGAGCAAGGTTAGTGATGGAGTCGGGGAAAGAGGACAATCAAAGCGGCAGAGAATTGTAGAGAAGAGTGGAGCGAGCAGCAGGGAGGGAGAGAATCAGAGAATTGTAGAGAAGAGTGGAGCGAGCAGCAGGGAGGGAGAGTGGAGCGAGCAGCAGGGAGGGAGAGAATCAGAACGGCAGGGACATGGCAATTGATGAGAGAAATGGAGGAGGAGAATAGTGATAAAAGTGACGTGAGAATGAGGGGGTGGCTATATCACAAAAGAAGATTTTAGCAGAATTTGAATGGAGGTTAGGGCAAGAGATGTAGAGTGATGATGTCAGAGGTTATCAGGACTCACTTTTACCAATCTATTGAGGTTGTGATGATTTTGTGTTAGTGGTCAGTAGTGAGGGGAACGTTTGGTCCCAGTGGAGACCTCCCTTGCAATCTCCTGTCAGTATTAACTGCTGGTTGCATTGGAAAGTTCCCTCATCCTCTTGCGGGTGGTGTGATCCACAAACCCGTCGAGATCCCTGTCGGTAACCCTTGCGTGTTTGCTACCTGTCCTCGGGAGTATTCTAGCCACGTTGATTGAAGCAGTAATCTTCAAGAACTAGGGAGAGAGTTAGTGGGGGCTGGGTGATGATATCACAGCTGCATGTCGGGGTGCTAGAAGCTGTGTGAAATTCAGTTAGAGCTTTTCAGTATCGCCTACTGTTTCTCAAAAAGCATGGTGTCGCAAAAGGGAACCTAATAACTCTGGTACTGTTAAATTTACCACTATCTTTAGAGTTGTATAAAGTAATGTTAGGATGACTTCCAACAACTTTTTAACATCCAAAAATAATTGAAACATTGAAGGAGGGGGTCCCTAAAGTGAGGAAATATAATGCATCAAGATGACAGTCATGTGATGATATTTTAGTCTGGTTGAGATGGTTTAGTGGCTTTAAGATGTGAAACTGATTGGGGAGATTTTAAAACTGAGATGTTGGTAGCAAGCATACACATTTGGGAGGTTAGGTCAGGTCAGGCCCTGGGCATTAATCAGGAGGGTAGAATCATATGGCTGGGGAGATTGATTGCTACATAGAGAGGTGTTGCAGTGATAGGGTTCCAGTAGAAAGCTGGTTAGTACTCAGAAGTCTACATCGAGATGGTTTGAATAGTGCCTTCCATCCCCTTTCCCAGGACAGACAGAGGGTGTGAGGTTGGAAAGTGTTAGTTAGTGTGGGAAGATGAAGGAATTGAGGAAACCGTCAGAAATAACATTCTCATTGATTGTAACCATGGATTTATGGAAACCACAAAAGATAGGGACAATCGGATCTAAACAAGGACAAATGTTTAAGGTTTAAGGAGTGCAATGAAATAAAACACGAATAAGGAGATTTGAGATGGATATGGCACTGAGGCTGCAGATTCATTTCAGGCAGTCCAAGGGAGGAATATAGACTGGCATTCTCAGGAGGATCTTAGAATGAGATTTAAAGAGCAGTAAATAGTCGTGATTAAATAAAAGTGTCTTATGCAAGCCATGGGGTGTAGTGTAAGATGTCAAAGGAAAACAGGATTGGCCAGATCTCAGTAAAAGAAGTCTGCATCCTTTGGGCTTGAACATTGAATTTTCTCAATTCTGTTAATCCTTGCTGTCTCCTCCCCTTCCCACCTCTCCCTCAGCCCTCGGGCCCTGGCATTCCCTCTATCTCTGTCTCCCTCCCCCACCCTGGTCGCGCTAGCTTCTCATTTTCACACCACAGACAGCTTACAATGGCTTGTTCCCTTTATCATCGATACTTTTTTGCATTTCTTTCATTCATTGTTCTTTATCTCTCCACATCACCGTCTATATCTCTCGTTTCCCTGATCCCTGACCAGTCTGAAGAAGGGTCTCGACCCGAAACGTCGCTTATCTCCTTCGCTCCTTAGATGCTGCTGCACCCGCTGAGTTTCTCCAGCTTTTTGTGTAACTCTCAGTAAAAGAAACCTGATAAGAACCTAAGAAACAGGAACTGGACCAGAAGCTTGAACAACACACAGTGCTGGATTAGCTCAGGGGCTCAGGCAGTGTCTGTGGAGGGTGGTTACAAGGGGAAATGCCCAGGGAGCCAGCATGTTGGGGGGGAAGCTTCCTTCCCCTACTGCAATCTACCTGAAGAAGGGTCCCATCCTGAAACGTCACCAATCCATTCCCTCCACAGATGTTGCCTGCCCCGCAGAGTTACTCCAGCACTTTTGTGTTTTGCTCACGATTCCAGCATCTGCATTTTCTTTTGCCCCAAGAAGCTTGTCTTGCCATTCTATATCATGGCTAATCCAGCTTTGGGATCACTGTCACATTCTCCCTTCTCTACCCCTCTCTCCTCACCTACCTAATAATTTGCTTGTCTATCAATCCATTCAAAACCCATAGTGGTAGCAAAAGAGTGCATACCATAAAGTGTATATGGTAATAAAGTATAAAATGTTGGAGTAACTGCAGGTTAGGCAGCATCTCTGGAGGACATGGATAGGTGATATTTCGGATTGGGACCATTGAAGTAGGGTCCAGACCCGGAATGTCACCTGTCTATGTCCTCTAGAGATGCTGCCTGACCCTCAGAGTTACTCCAGCACTTTGTTTTATTTTGTAAACCGGGGCATCTGCAGTTCCTTGTGTCTACATTTTAGTGCATATTTAATACTTTATGAGGTAGTGCTTTGCTAATATAGGGAAATGCTGGATAATTTTGGAGCAATAGAGAATATAATCCTAATGCGGGCAAGTGGGATAGGTGTATATGGACAAAAACCCATTGTGAACATAGTGGGCTGAGGGGCCCAGACTGCTGTGCTGTATGACTCTGAGATGCCTCTTTGTACCAGTGAAGTGAATAGTTCTGGAGTCACGTGAGATAGGACATTTTCTGCCTTTTGATTCTCTTTTTAGCAAACAGAACCCCATTTGTCTGTAATTTCTTAAGATTATATCTAAAAAATACTGAAGAGGAAATGAAACAATTAGCAGCAACTACTCAGTGTATTGATGCAGAGCAGCCATCTGCTGGTGTATCAGGAGAACAAACACTCGATTAATGAACAGGATGTAAAGAGGAAAATAAGGCAGAGAGTATACAAGTTGAAATTAGTAAAGATCAATCGGAGTTTGCTTATATCATTATAACATCATTAAATGTTTTATTTGTTCTTGTTGAGATCTCCGCTTTCCTTCCTCAGCCTCTGCACTAAACAACTTCTTATCCTCAGAGAATATGCCTCTATCTCGACTCTTGCTCTCTGTCCTGAGTTTAATTCACCCGTTCCTCAGTCAGTCAGTTTAGTTTATTGTCACGTGTACCGAGGTACAGTGAACATCTTTTGTCGCGTGCTGACCAGCCAGCGGAAAGACAATACGTGATTACAATCGAGCCATTTACAGTGCATAGATACACGATAAGGGAATAACGTTTAGTGCAAGGTAAAGCCAGTAAAATCATCTTTAAATATCTCACTGCATGTAAACGTGGACCCATATTTTTAGCTCCCCATTGATCGTGCTAATTCATACAACTTTACAGTCCCTGCCATAAATGTTACTGACAAGACAATCGTTTATCATTTCATTTTTATGCTTTCCATCATTTTCTCCTTTCTCAACACCACTTTCGGTATTCAGCATTGGGAGGAAAATAAGAACTTTGAATCCCTTCAGCTATATTTTCAAATTTTCTTTGAAAGAAGGGCACCGCTTCTTTTTGAGGTACAACACAAACTGAAAGTGGTCAATATTTCATAAAGTTGGTCATTGGATTATCACATTGAAAGGCGGTGCTGGCTCGAAGGGCCGAATGGCCTACTCCTGCACCTATTGTCTATTGTTGTGATTTCTTAGCTGCACGTGTCAACTGTTCAGTAATGTGTGTCCGTTTCTCTACCATTTTCAGCATTGTTTCTGAGTCACAAACGCCCTGACCAGCACACTGTGCTGAAGGGAGAGCATGCACAGTGCAGGAGAAGGATGCTGAAAAGAAACAAGGAGCAATAGACTGACCGACTTTTCTTATGTTGCAGAACACGGCATCTTTGGATGACTTTGACAGAACAAAAACACTTGGTACTGGGTCCTTTGGCAGAGTGATGTTAGTGAAACACAAAGCTACGAAGGAACATTATGCAATGAAGATACTGGACAAACAGAAGGTGAACAGATTGAATTTAAACTGTCTTCATATTTCAACGATTTGAGATATAGCATGGGAAATGGCCCTTCGGCCCTCCGAGTCTACACCGACCAGCGATCATCCTGTACACTAGCACCATCCTACACACTAGGGACAATTTACAATTTACAGAAGCCAATTAATCTGTACGTCTTTGGAGTGTGGGAGGAAACCGGTGCATCCGGAGAAAACCCACGTGGTCACAGGGAGAATGTACAAACTTTGTACGGACAGCACCTGTAGTCAGGATCGAACCCAGGTCTCTGCCGCTGTGAGGCAGCAGCTCTACTGCTGCGCCACTGCCCACCCATGGATGTGGAGAATAACAGCCAGGAAATTTTCAGCGTGGATGGTCACTATGTTCTCCTCGACCCCCCACTAACATACAAATGTAAATGGTATTGTTAAGTGATAAAAAGTAACATTATAGGCTTATTCATATCAAAAGAATTTCCACATAAACTATGAAGTCCAGATTGAACAATCTTTTGAGGGTTGGGTTCATAGACATTAAGAATTACAAGCCCTCACACTTACACAGGCCACCAATATATAATCTTATCATTCAAGTGGTTAATGATCAGATAGATCCTATGATTAACCTTTACCTCATTCACAAATATGGATTACTGTACAAGATAGTTTGGGTTCTTGTATTAGTTATTTTTGTGTAGATTCGTGCATGCAATTATCACATCTTTATATTCCAGGACCATTTATTACAGGAACATTAATCATGAAGGTCTCCACGGTAGCTCAACATGCTTTCATTAACCTGATTTAGTTAGAAAAGGTGTAAAAGTCATGCTCCACCATTAAGGTGTTTGTAAAAAGACATTGAGCTGCAAACAATATTTTGGAAGATAGACACAAAAAGCTGGAGTAACTCAGCGGGACAGGCAGCATCTCTGGAGAGAAGGAATGGGTGACGTTTCGGGTCGAGACCCTTCTCTCCAACGATATCTTTGAGCTTGATTAATGAATTAGAAAGTTATCTCTCCTACACTTCTCCGAGATATGACACTGAATCTAGTCTTATGTAACTCCCCTCTTCCTCGTACTTCATATGTTACAGCCATGTTAGTTTGCAGTGTAATGGTATTGTGCATGAAAGATATTGACATTAGCATGCATTGAGGAACAGCAGTGTCTATTCTTATCTCTCTCCATGTCCTGCTGTCACAGAGGTCAGTTTTCTTATCTATTTATCAGAGAAGAAAAAAGCAAAACAAATAGGCAGGGTTGGCTGAGCAGGACGGATAGGCAGGCAGGTGAGAGGACAATAACACACATTTTGGGGAAGCACAAATGAAAGAAGAATGCTGAAGTACCGGGAGATGGTGATGGAGGATGAATGGCAAAGTAAAACCACAAGATTGGTCATGGAGTGCTGGAGTAACTCAGCAGGTCAGGCAGCATCTGTGGAGGATATGGTGATGCTCCAGACGTTGCATTCAGTGATGCTCTGTGTCCTCTTTTGTAAAACAGCATCTGCAGTTCCTCTTTTCTAGAAGCCACAAGATTGGCTGGATTGAGTCGATTCTGTGTGAACAATTTGAAACAGTAAAGTGGGGCACAGCTTTCTGCATTTAAAATTAACTTTGATAATGGCTGTCTTTACTTGAAGCGGGACAGAATATGAACATGCATGATCTAGATTTGAACTATGTAACAGCACATTTCATTCAAACGTTTCAGCAGCAAATAGACTTGCCAGTTGGGAAGGAAGTTGTAAGGTATTGACAAAATTAACATCGCAGTGCTCCAGAAGTACATTACCTGATTCACTAACCTGTAAGAGGGAGAAGTATTTATTTTTGAAATAGAAAATTCTGGAAATACCCAGCAGGTCAGGCAGCATTTTTGGAGCGAGAAATAGGTAATGTTTCAGATTGATGAAATAGCTCTAATGAGAAGTCTTCAACTGAAACACTAACTAGTTTAGGTTTTAGTTTGGAGATGCAGCGTGGAAACAGCCCCTTCGGCCCACCAAGTCCACACCAACCAGCGATCCCTGCACGCTAGCACTATCCTACACACTAGGGACAATTTTTACAATTTTTACCTAAGCCAATTAACCTGCAAATCTGTACGTCTCTTGGGCACCCAGAGAAAACCCACACTGTCATAGGGAGAACGTACAAACTCCAGACAGACAGCATTCGAGTTCAGAATCAAATCCGGGTCTCTAGCGCTGTAAGGAAGCAACTCTACCACTGAACCACCTTATCCTTAGGATAGGCTGGGTTAGCATAGCTCGGCTGCTCTTTCCACATATACTGTCGAGTAGCTGAGTACTTCAAGTATTTTCAAATTTTCAGGTTTGTAGTCATGCTGTTCCACCTTTGGAAATATTTATCAGTTGTCTTGTTTTGTAACCCACTGCCATTGCTGCATCGCACTCGTGATACTAAAGGTCATATTGTGGCCAGCTGGGTTTCTACATGTTCATCCTCAAATAGAAGGGAGATGAACGGACCTGGGGCCTGTCTACTCATCTCTCACAACCGAGAGCTTCAGTTCCTTTTACCCATCGCAAATCATAACAAACTCTCATGTCGATCCAAGGCTCAACGCACTGTGTAGCTGCACGTACCTACGCCATTTATTCATGACATAAACATGAAGCATACATACATAGAGTGCTGGTTTGAAAGGATGATACAGAAACACAAACATATATCCCGGGAGCCCTGAACAGGCAGAGACTTTGTATCTCCCCACTTGTAACATAACATTAACCATGACAGGAAGCCAAAGATGAGTTGCCTCAATAATGGAAAAGCGTCTTTTAGAAAGGAAGGCTGTTTTGGAGACCCAAGATTTGGTGGCTCTGTCCTTGAGAGCCCTTCAATTCAACATATTTCATATGCCATTAATGGCTCGAGATGAGTCTTTAATAGAATTTGAATAAATTAAGCTCAAAAGATTATCAGCCATATCAATGATCTTCCCACTTGCCCCTTCCCCTACCCATCCACCTAATCATGCTTGATGTGGAAGGTGCATATTTTCCTTTGTAAACTTGCCACATCAAATTAGAATGTGACAAGAACGCAACTGTGTTTAGTTAATACAGTAATTGCATTTCTTTGTTATCCAGGTGGTAAAACTGAAACAGATCGAGCACACGCTCAACGAAAAAAGGATTCTTCAGGCTGTCAGGTTCCCTTTTCTGGTGCGGCTAGTATTTTCATTCAAGGTGAGTGTTGAGGGCCATGTCTGAACTATTCTGCTTTTCAAATTCTCGCCAGTCCTGGTAAGCTTCGAGCGTCTGAAGGGAGGATGGAATACCAGTTGGAATAAGCAATAAGAGGGAAAGGATTGCAAGGGAATACTGCTGAGAAGAGAAACATTCAGATATCTTGAGGTTTCATTGACCTTATGATTGCTACTGAAGAGAGAGACAGAAATATATAGCATAATATTAAGTAGAAATTACACTGTAACTTTGATATAGAGTCTGGTTCATGTTGAAATTGCCTCAATCAGTGAAATATTTTGGATTGCAGTGATTGCCATGGGGTCTTTAAGGTCAATATTCACATGGTGTACCGTCTGAAGACATGTCCCGACCCGAAACGTCACCCATCCTTCTTCTCCAGAGTTTTTTTGTAATACATCAGCATCTGCCCATATAATGAGAGATCTCCTAACCCTTTATCTGAATATGTGAGCAAACTCAACTCTTGAAGACTATAAAGAGTCTTTTCACTTTGCATAACGGCAGACTTCTACACTTGCCCACGCCCACCAATATTTATTTATTTTTGGCCATTAAGCACCTATTCACACAATTTTTAAAAATATTCCCCTCATTCCCACCTGCTTTCCGCTAATTCTACCGCTCAGTTATATATGAGGACCAATTTACAGGGCCCGATTAACCTGACAAATAGCATGCTTTTGGGATGTGGGAGGAAGCCGAGCATGCAGGGCAAACCCGCTTGGTCACAGGGAGAACATGCAAACTCCACACAGACAGTACCATAGGTTAGGATTGAACCCAGGTTGCTAAAGCTATGAGGCAGCAGCTAGATGGGCTGCACACTGTGCGACCACGATGATGTTTTGTAAATTTGTGTCTTGTTAGTAAAGGCTAGAAGCGAATTCAGCGTCATTTTATGTGCATTGCTAGACTTGCTTTTACCTGCATTCTGTTCCTTTCAGGATAACACTAATTTGTATATGGTGATGGAATATATTCAGGGAGGCGAGATGTTTTCACATTTAAGGAGAAGCGGAAGGTTCAGGTTGGTGAGATCACGCATCTACACACTGTAAATGGCTCAATTATAATCATATACTGTCTTTCCCTTGTCTGGTTAGCATGCAACAATAGCTTTTCACTGTTGGATGAGAACAATCATTCGATACAGTGTATCACGGATTACCAGAATAAAGGCAAAACTGCAGAATGTTCTCCATATCACCAGATGCTGCACAGAAATGTGGTTTACTTGGCAACTATAGCAGATTCTAATTGGTACACGTGACAGTAAACTAAACTGGATAGGTAAGGTTTAGAGGGATATGGGCCAAATGCCGGCAAATGGGACTCGCTTAGAATGGACATCTTTGGCGGCATGGACAAGGTGGGAGGAAGAGCCTGTCTCCATGCTATATGACTCTATGTCAGAAAGTATACAGTAAAGTCAGCAGCAGGAATTCTGATTTGTTGAATATTGCTTAACAACTCACTGTTAAAACACATCCAGTTCATGTGACAGAACGCATCAAGTTATCCAGACTTCTAAATGTAACTGAACACATGACGGGTGGCATAACAAACAGCAACTACATTTCCTGGTTATATTTCACCTCTTACAGCTAGATTATACGGTCCTTATTTCCCTGCAGCTGGGAATTATAAATTGACCAAATTACAAATCTAATTTGTCATTTAATTTGTACGCTTGGGCAGCTTACATTCCCCAGCAGTATGAATATTGATTTATCTAACTTTAAGTATCCCTTGCTTTCCCTCTCTCTCTGTCCCTCCTCCACCCCAGTTCCCCATCTAGTTTCACTGTCCTCCTGATTAATGTTTACTGTTTGTATGCCTCGTTGTCACCTTCCCCTCAGCCAACAGTGAACCATTCTACATTTCCTTCATCATCGTCTGCTTTGCTCTGTCCTTTTCACACCTTACATGCTCTTGGTACACTTCCATATCTCTAGTTTCCCTCTCCCCTGACTGTCTGAAGAAGGGTCTCGACCCGAAACGTCACCCATTCCTTCTCTCCAGAGATGCTGCCTGTCCTGCTGATTTACTCCAGCTTTTTGTATCTATCTTCGGTGTAGGATAAGGGGGAAGTCTTTTAGGAACGAGATGAGAAAAACATTTTTCACACAGAGAGTGGTGAATCTGTGGAATTCTCTGCCACAGAAGGTAGTTGAGGCCAGTTCATTGGCTATATTTAAGAGGGAGTTAGATTTGGCCCTTGTGGCTAAAGGGATCAGGGGATATGGAGAGAAGGCAGGTACAGGATACTGAGTTGGATGATCAGCCATGATCATATTGAATTGTGGTGCAGGCTCGAAGGGCCGAATGGCCTACTCCTGCACATATTTTCTATGTTTCTATGTAAACCAGATCTGCAGTTCATCCAGACAAATTTAATTTGATTTTTGACATCAATTCGTATCAATTTGATGCTTTAGGCTTTGCAAGTTAAAGTGTGCGTCACAAAGAGTAGTCAGTGGCAGACGGAAGTTATGACGTGAAATTAAATTCCATCTGCCATTCTTTGGCCAACTTTTCATGTTGATCCAGGTCTTATGATCTTAAATTACCATCAATTACACCATCAATGTTGGTGTCATCCACAGACTTACTATCCATGCCAACTACATTGTCATTCAAATTACTAAAACTGCTAACCAGCAGGTTCATTTTCTAATGCTGAGAGAATTAAAATATAGTTAGTCATAGAGTTGTACAGCATGAACCAGGCCCTTTGGCCCAACCTGCCCATGCCGACAAAAATGCCCCACCTACACCAATCCCACCTGTCTGCGTTTGGCCCATATTTCTCTAAACCTTTCCTATCCATGTACCTGTCCAAAGTCTTTTAAATGTTATAGAATCTGCCTCAACTAGCAGCTCATTCAATATATCCACAACCCTCTGTGTGGAAAACATTGCCCTTCAGTTTTCTATAACATCTTTCCCCTCCCACCTTAAACCTGCTTCTTGATTCCCCTAGTCTGGGTAAAAGATTCTGTGCATCCACCCGATCTATTCCTCTCATGACCTTATATACCTCCAGAAGAACACCTCTCATCATCCTGCGCTCCAAGGAATAAAGTCCTAGCCTTCCAAATCTCTCCCGACAGCTCAGGCCCTCAATTCCTGGTAACATCATCATAAATCTTCACTGCACTATTTTGAGCTTAACAACATGCTTCCTATAGCAGGGTGACCAAAACTGAACACAATATTCCAAAGGTGGCTTCACCAATGTCTTGCACAACTATAACATAACATCCCAATTTCTATATGCAATACCCTTTATGATGGTCAATGCCCCAAAACCTTTCCTGACCACCCTATATACCTGTGACACCACTTTCAAGGAACTATGTACCTGTACTCCTAGATCCCTCTGCTCAGTGAACACTCCCCAGGGCACCATCATTCACTGTATCGATCCTGCCTTGATTTGACTTTCCACAATGCAACAGCTCACACTTACGTGCATTAAACTCCATCAAAAACTATAACAACCAAGAAATGGTTGTCTACTTTTCCTACTTGCACACTATTTTTGGCTGAGGTCCCATTCTGTAACTCTGTCATTGTTTTCATGCCTTTCTATTCCTCCTTTTAATTTCTCTCTTTCTCCACCTCCTCTCCATCCTCTATGCTCCTCCGAATCTCTCTCCCTCTCCCTCGCTCTCCCTCTCTCTCTCCCTCTCTCACCCTCTCTCTCTCTCCCTCTCTCACCCTCTCTCTCTCTCTCTCCCTCTCTTACCCTCACCATCTCCCACCCTCCCTCTTTCACTCTCTCTCTCCCTCTTCCTCCCTTGGTCTCCTTCTCCTCCCTCTCGCTCCCAACTAGCCCCAAAACTTGTCTATCGCTGCTTGACTCTGCACACCTTGTACAGCATGTTCCTTTCCAAATATACCAAATTTTGAAATAGATGTTACTCCAATAAGCCCCAAGCTGTGCAGCAAGCTGGAAATTAATGAGTAATGAATGGGAAATGGATATGATAAAAATAGGAAAGAGTTTTCTTGTAATCTGAAATACAGGCTGTCCCTTCATCTGCAGCAAGTCAGTACTGTCAGTGACAGTTCACCGAGTGAGGAGTTGTTTTGGCAGGTATCATGCTCATATACTGATGGGTATATAAACATGTCCTTCATGAAATGAGCAGGAAAGCCTGACAGTCATGATCCATTCAGTACATTATTTTGTAGCTCTTCGCCAATCTAATTCTATTGGACAAAAGATCGTCTTTAACGCAGCCGTTACTGTTTCTTTCTTCTTCTACTTGCACTCATTTCCACCCAGAACCTTGCTTCATTTTTACAAAGCTCACGTACCAGTGTGCACTGAATTCCTTACCTCACTCGGAATCTCGCCATGTTGATCTAAGTGTTTGCTACCTTGTGAAAACAGAATCTAATTGCCTCTCTCTTATTTCCAGTGAACCTCACTCTCGATTTTATGCAGCTCAGATTGTCCTTGCCTTCGAATACCTTCACTCGCTAGATCTACTATACAGAGACCTGAAACCTGAAAACATACTGATTGACCAAAGTGGCTACATCCAGGTATGTATGATGAAATGCCCCGTTTGTGACCTGCTCACCGTTCAAGTTCAGAGAACGCCTTGAGAATGGAAAATCTGCAATATTCTATTCAACATGGGTGCAGTGGCGAGACCAGACCAGTCAGAGTGTGACTCCCTACCACCTCACGTATCTTTGTAGATGCAGTTCCCACCCCTCCCCCATCATACTCACGAGCACACATATATAAGATAATGAAGGCCCACTTCACATCCCATCTGCTCTGACACACCTACAAAAGAAGACAGCAGACACAAGGAACGACAGATGCTGTCAGTATCAGCAAATCCTTGATCCACACCCTTTTAGACTGCACTGGAACTTCTATACAAAGAAAAAAGCACTGAAATCCTGTGAAGTTAGGTTTATGTGAGATGGACAGGTGTATCCCAGTTTATAAACCTCAGCAACGCATGTAGTAAAGACGGGCCGGAGAACCGGGAATGAAAACATAGAAAATAAGTGAATTGCCGTCGAAGGGATCTACAGTAAGCGCTCCCTCAAGGAGGCAGCTAATATCAAAGCCTCTCACTACCCTGGCCATCCTCTCTTCTACCATCAGGGGCCCGGGTACCATCAACTCCAGGCTTAAGATCAGCTTCTTCTCATCAACCAACATATTTTTGAACCACCCTGTACAACCCTAACCACAACCCTTCCTCAGCACTGAACCATTGCAGACTTTAGGCACTTGAATTTTTGCACTATTATAGTCTCTGTTGAGTACTGCGTTTACAGCTTGTTGTGCTACTGCTACAAGTAAGAATTTCATTGTTCCATTTCAGGACTTAATGGCACACACAATAAAACTCTCAAAGGCAAAAAAGACAACAGAATTCTGTGGCCAGGCAGCATAAGCTTTTCCTTTTGTTAAATTAGGTTAAAAAGTCTTTAAATATGGGGCGGAGAGAGACAAGTGTAATTGTTCCAAGATTTTATGTCTGAGCAAATCTTAAAATCTGTTTCATCCCCAGGTGACAGATTTTGGCTTTGCTAAGAGGGTAAAAGGCAGAACCTGGACACTGTGTGGAACTCCTGAATATCTAGCTCCTGAGATCATCCTTAGCAAGGTAAGGAGCAGCCAATATTGCCCGAAAACTTGCAGCTTCCTCTAACTCCTTCCAGCTCATCAGACATTTGCCCCTAATTATTTTGCAAATCTAATGTTAAAATTTGCTGTTGTTGACAGCTATTTCTTGGACAGTCACTACTGTTGACGCACCATTAATGGTTAAAAGATACAAAATGCAGCACTTCCGGAGAACATGAATGGATTGCGTTGTGGGTCGAGAGCCTCCTTCATACTTGTGTTACCATTAGTTGCAAACATGTTGTATCAAAAGTAAATAGTATGCTGCAGAGTTGCATGTGCAGTAATCATGTCATGAGGTGCCCACTTACCTTGCAATTGCAATTTTACTGCTTATAAATCTTGAAAATCACATTAAAACAAATCTGAAATGAGTCAGTCTGGAGAAGGATCCTGACTAAAAACCTCACCTATCCATGTTCTGAGGAGCTGCTTGATCCGCTGAGTTAATCCTGCACTTTGTCTTTTTTGAAAATTGCTTGTTTTTTCATATCATATATTTGGGTATTTTTATTAGATATGGGGGGTTGAATGATATTATATGACTTGTATATACACTCATAAGTGATCTGAACATAATGAAAATCTTCAAATTTCAGATGATTTAGGAGATCATCCCCCATGTGCTGAGATTTAGCTGATTATCATTTAATGATTATTGACAGAGCAGAGTTGGAAAGTGTTGACATCTTTCTTTTTTTAATCTATTCATGGCTACCGTTTATTAAACATCACTAAGCACCACTTGGCTTGATAGGCTATTTCAGACAGAGGTGAAAACATCAGTAAGATCAGATTAACGTATAAGGAGCATTTGATGGCTCTGGAGTATACTCACTGGAGTTTAGGATGAGGGAGGAATCTCATTGAATTTACCGAATAATAAAAGGCCTGTATAGAATGGATGGGGAGAGAATATTTCCACTAGTGGGAGAGTCTAGGACCAAAGGGCGCAGCCTCCGAATGAAAGGACGCAACTTAGAATGGAGATGAGGAGACATTTATTTAACCAGAGGGAAGTGAATCCCTGGAATTCATTGCCCCTGACAGTGGTGGAGGCCAAGTCATTGGGTATTTTTAATATATTGGTTCTTCATTAGTCAGGGTGGCCAAGATTACGGGGAGATGGCAGGAGAATGGGGTTGAGATGGAAAGATCAGCCACGCTCAAATGGCTGAGCAGGTTTGATTGTTCGGGTGGCAAAATTCTGCTCCTAGGTCTTATGATTAGTTTAGAGATCTTATGATATTGAGCTGCCTATAGGTCAGATAATAAAGACAGCAAATTGATGTCTCTCAAGAACATTAGTGAATCAATGGGAAATAGACACAAAATGCTGGAGTAACTCAGCGGGGCAGGCAGCATCTCTGGAGAGAAGGAATGGGTGACGTTTCGGGTCAAGACCCTTCCTCAGACCCATCTATTGGTCTGATTGATGTTGGTTGATTGGTCCTTGATCGGACCTTGTTGGCTTTACCTTGCACTGAACGTTATTCCCTTATCGTGTGTCTGTACACTGTGAATGGATCGATTGTAATCATGTATTGTCTTTCTGCTGACTGGTTAGCACGCAACTAAAGCTTTTCATTGTACCTCGGTACACGTGACAATAAACTGAGCTGAAACTGGTTAAATTTAGTAGTGATTGGAATTGGAGTGGTGTTACTCATCTATGTCATCTGTTTTGTGTTTTAGGGTTACAACAAAGCTGTGGATTGGTGGGCACTAGGGGTCCTAATCTATGAAATGTCTGCTGGGTATCCTCCATTTTTTGCAGACCAGCCTATTCAGATTTATGAGAAAATAGTCTCTGGGAAGGTAAGCAGCATGTTCAAGGACAACTGATTCTACTCCTGCGTAATGAAAATAATGTGGTTTGAATGTACACAGTACCTATCAGTACGTTTGTACAATTCAACATCACAAACATCCCAACAATTAATTGGTTTGAAGTGTAGTAGACAATAGACAATAGGAGCAGGAGTAGGCCATTCGGCCCTTTGAGCCAGCGTGATCCAATGTGCCAATGTGATCATGGCTGATCATCCACAATCAGTACCCCGTTCCTGCCTTCTCCCCATATCCCCTGACTCCACTATCTTTAAGAGCCTTATCTAGCTCTCTCTTGAAAGTATCCAGAGAACCGGCCTCCACCACCCTCTTGAGGCAGAGAATTCCACAGAATCGCAACCCTTTGTGTGAAAAAGTTTTTCCTTATCTCCGTTCTAAAGTTGGTTCTGGACTCCCCCAACATCGGGAACATGTTTCCTGCCTCTAGCGTGCCCAAACCCTTAATAATCTTATATGTTTCAATAAATCCCCACGCATCCTTCTAAATTCCAGAGTATACAAGCCCAGCCGCTCCATTCTCTCAGCATATGACAGTCCCGCCATCCGGGGAATTAACCTTGTGAACCCACGCTACACTCCCTCAATAGCAAGAATGTCCTTCTTTTAAAATTTGGAGACCAAAACGGGACACAATACTCCAAGTGTGGTCTCACTTGGGCCCTGTACAATTGCAGAAGGACCTCTTTGCTCCTGTACTCAACTCCTCTTGTTATGAAGGCCAACATGCCATTCACTTTCTGTAGTAGTAATTATATGTAAGCACAGGTGCAAACTAAGAGCCCACAAAGAGAAATGGCTGGCAGGTTTTGTTTCCAGTATTGTTGGAATTTGAGTGGGCGGCACTTTGTCAGAAGTCCTCATGCCAAACCACTGGAATGGCAGAACTCAGCTGAATAAGTCCTTCAGAATTGCAGTAGATTATCAGGCTTGGTCAGGTCCTTAAAATCCATTCGTAATGTTTCCTCACAACAGCGAAGAAGGCGTTTCAGTCCATTGAGTCCAGGCCAGCTCCAAGTCTAAGAGGTGCTGCCTCACAAGGCCACTTTGACTTGGCCACAAAGGCCATTTTTCTTGACTGAATTTTCCCCATCCTTATTCCCAAAATTATTGACACCTTGCCATTCCCACTGTGATTCCCACTCTTGAAGGTCAACAAGCTGCAGATGGTGGAAATCTGAAATAAAAATAGGTCAAATAGCATTTGTGTAGATGGAAACAGAATTTAATAAGTCAGGCTCGCTCTGATGACTGATGGGCAAGGAGAAGGAAGTTATTATTATTACATTTTACAGTTTCACAATCAAAGTTTGTTTATTTATTTTTGAGAGTTGTCGATCACTGGCAATGCGTGCATTCATTGCTCACTCTTGATTACCCTGTACTCGTTATCTTTCACAGGCATTGAAGGGTTACACTCATTGAACGTAAGACAAAATGGTGGGATTCCTGCAGTAAGATCATGGTTGATCTTTTACCTCAGGGCCATTTATCTGCACACATCCCATATCTTTTGTTTCCCTTAATGTCTTCAAATTTGTTGTTCTTTCGTCTGAGTATATTCATATAATTTCCTCTTGCATTTGACCTCCCAAAATGCAGCACCTCACATGAGGTAGAGTCTGAAGGTTTTTTTTTCCAGAGATGCTGCCTGATCCACTGAGTGACTCCAGCATTTTGTGTCCATCTTTGGTATAAACCTTCCTTCAGTTCTTTCCCACGCACCTCACACTAGTCTGGATTAAACTCCATCTGCCGTTTCTCTGCCCATATTATCAGCTGATCGGTATTCTGGGTATTCTTCATCTATGGGTGCCCTGGGTCTGCCAAATGATCAACCTAGATGAAGCGGCCCAACCCAAAGTGCCAACTGGCTATTTCCCTCCACAGTACGCAGCTCGGCCCACCTTTCCTCCAACAGATTGTTTGCTGAACTGGATCAATAGTTGTTAGGGGAAATGTTGCAGGTTTTGTGGGATGAGTGTATCTCATGTTAGCATACACAAGGAGGCAGCATATGTACAATGGGCCACACGGACTATTTCCGTTCAGTGATTGAGCCTGTGAGGATTTAACATGTTCCTTTTATGTTATTCAGTGAGTTTGTGATATTCCAATAAATATATATGCATAATCATAATCGGCAAGTTAGTTCTCTCCTCTCAGCTGAATCTCTGTACCAAACTTTCCAGGTGCGGTTTCCGTCACATTTCAGTTCAGATTTGAAGGATCTGCTGCGGAACCTGCTGCAGGTGGACCTGACCAAGCGGTTTGGTAATCTGAGAAACGGTGTCAACGACATCAAGAATCACAAGTGGTTTGCCAACACAGACTGGATCTCCATCTACAAAAGAACGGTACTGTGACTCCAACCCACCCCAGCCCACGCGGTGTCTTGAGGTAGAACTTATTGCAGCTTTGGTGCTGTCCGTGCAACATCACATCTCCCTCACTTCTGTTGTTCAGTCAGACACGCACACATGGACACGCATAGACACACTGACACACTGACACAACTACCATGCTGCCCATGGGCACCCACTGACACAGACACACACACACATGGATGGATACGTTCATACACAGACACACACATACGTGGACAGATACATGCGCGGACAAGCACACACACACACGCCTATACACACACGTACATGCACACACATGCTGGACATGCTCACTCACAAACAAGCAAGAACACACAAACACATAGAGGGATGCACACAAACACATGCACACGCATGTACAAACACTTTGGTGCTTGAGGGGCCCGATTCTCTCCCAGGTTACTCTTTTTCTGTGGGATAATGTAGAACCAGTGTGAATGGGTGATTGATAGTCGGCGTGGAGCCAGTGGGTGAAAGGGCCTGTTTCCATGCTTAACTAAACTAAACTAAACTAAACTAATAGGCTTCTGCGATGGATCACTAGTTCCAAAGTGCTCTCCCACTCTCACCACAATTACTTGAGCTGCCCTTTCCCCAAGAATAGGTCAGGCATCACCCTCTCTCTCCCCCAGTGCCCTGCATTTATTGCCTGAGGCAACTTTCCTGAACGCACTTAACAACTTCTACCCTTCTAAGCTCTTAGCACTACAGCAGTTTAGTTTAGAGATACAGCATGGTAACAGGCCATTTAACCCACCGATTCCACACCGACCAGTGACCCCGCACACTAATACTTCCCCACACATACTAGGGACAATTTTACATTTATACCAAGCCAATTCACCTGCATACCTGCATATCTGTGGACAGATACATGCGCGGACAAGCGCATGTATATCTTTAGAGTGTGGGAGGCACCTGCATACCTGCATATCTTTGGAGTGTGGGAGGAAACAAAAGATCTCAGAGAAAACCCACGTAGGTCATGGGGAGAACGTACGAACAAGCCCCCTTAGTCAGGATCGAACCCGGATCTCTGGCGCTGTAATGCAGTAGCTCTATCACTATGCCACTGATCGATCTATATTAAGGATCTGCTGCTACAACAACCCATAACTCTCTGCCATCACCCTGCACATTTGTTCCTCTAATTCTGGTTGACTATTTTATTGGTCAATCTCAAAAAGATGATGATTATCAGCTCCATCCATAAAGCCTGACAGAATGTTTCCTCAGTAAATTCATGGCATAGAAGGGGAATTACAATTAATGTCTGACTCATTATGTTTTGTCATAATGTTGGAACTGTGCGGCATGTTGGGGGCTAATTCATATTCAGTAGATACCAGATGTGCCATGTCCAAGTGCATCGCAGGGTTTATGTAGCTTGTTCTCAATATACTGGAGGCCAAGTCCATGGAGTTACTGTTAATCAGTTTCTGTCTTCTTCAGGAGGAACCTCCCTTTAAACCCAAGATGAAAGGTCCTGGTGACACCAGCAACTTTGACGAGTATGAAGAGGAGCCAATCCGTGTGTCCATCACAGAGAAATACTCTAAAGAATTTGCTGATTTCTAGGGAACGAAATGAGATGAAGCAATGAAGTGACTGGGAAATTAATACTCATCTGGGACTGAAAGGAGGCACTGTTTGGATGGGAGCCTAAACTTGTATTTACTGAAAGCTTTTATGTTAGGTTTGTGCATTCCACCAGATGGAGTACTATATTGCCATGACTTGGAAGAGCCTTGTCCTCTTTCCCATAAACAGACTCCTGCAAACCCTGAGGTTCTCCAGATGGTCACTACTATCAATGACACACTAAACTGCTCTCTTTTTTTTTGCCGACCTCCGATATCCATTTATATCTCAACGTGTCCGAATGTTATATATGTTCTGTGTTTTAAAAGATATTTTACTTATACATTAAAGCCCTTTAATTTTTTTTTTCTAAAATGTATCTCTGAGTGAAGGGACTGCTTTTCCATTTCTGACCTGATGTAGCTCAACTAACTGCTTGAGCCTCCTACAAACTCAGTCAACTCATTTCAAGCAACTTCAGAGCTGAAAACCTCAAGGAAGGTTTAGTCTGTGATATTGATTCCCCCGACATATTCTCACTCACGAATGACAAAGGAAAGGATTCTGCATTTCATACTGTTGGACTCTGTACTTATGATTGGTTAGGAGATGTGGTAACATTTGCAAACTGCTAATAACGCAGAATCCATATTTATTTAATTTTCCAGTTGAAAATTACAAATTCTTTGTAATAATTTCTTGGTGCTGTTTCGTGATGGAGTGGAGTTGCCTTCGTATGCTGGCCAATAATTATTATTCAACCAAACATCACTGAACTGATTGTCTCCAACACTGCCCTGCTGATTGTGAGATATTTTGTGTGGGGAATTGTTTTAGCCTTGCAAAGGCAACTACGCTTACAAAAAAGTTCTGCGTTACCTGCGAAACATTATGCAGCTTCTTGAAACTATAGAAGGTGCCATACAAATACAAATTATTTTCTCAACATTTTTGAAGAACACGATGTCCCAAGCAATCATTTAGCTCACCCATGTCTTTACATTTTGACGATTTTCCTGTGTCCCAGCTTTTGATCCGTTCTAAGGGTCAATGCATTGGATCTGCTTTCAGTCCATTGCCTTCCCACATTAACCTCACCTTCAATGTTGCGGCTCCCATCTGTGCCGTGTGCCCTGCTGAGAAAAAAAAAGCATGAGCTGAAAAAGCAAAAAGGTGTAAATGAGAAATAGGAAGATCTGAAAAGTGCAATATCTCAGGAACAGTTTGAAATAATAAATCTCTACCTAAAGCTCGGTATTGAAATTCAAGTCATGCATCTTTACAAAAATATGATGGATGTAAGAGGGGAGGGAGGGGTGTGGATGGGGAGAGGGCACCCTGCGCTTTTAAATTTTTTTAACATGCTGAAGGCTCTCGATAATGTGCTGTTTCTCCATCCTCATCCTCAGGAATAGTTCTTTTTGCATATCCTCAATAGCAAATTATGCTTAAGGTAACAATAGTTCCTTTGCAGATAAAGGAAATAATTGAAAGCTGTTTTTTCTGCATTGTTCATTTTTCACATCCCTCGAGAAACAGTATCTTGAGTTAAATACAATTCATTAAATCTGCTGAAAATGCTGAAAACACTCAGCATGTCAGATAGCATCTATGAAGAGAGAGTTAAACATTTTGGGTTTTTGACCCTTCGTCTACTGATCTTGCATCAGTTAGATTTCCGTCCTTGGGTTTTTGTTTTCTGGTTTGCGGTGACGGAAATGTTTCCAGTTGAAAGCATTAACCCTTCAAAGTGTGGGTGTCCCAGGTATGCTCCAGGGTGCAACTTGGTTGGCTAATTGGCTTCTGTAACTTGCTCCTTGGTGTAAGTTCATGGCTAAAAGAATCAAAGGCGAGTTGATGAGCTTGTGTGAGAGAATCAGTGGCAAGGCTACCAGGGTGGGGAGAGTGGAATGGGACTAGTGGGGTGACCCCGTGAGCTGGCATGGACCCAATGATTCCCGGGTAAACACAAAATGCTGGAGTAACTCAGCGGGTCAGGCAGCATCCATGTTGAGAAGGAATGGGTGATGTTTTGGGTCGAGACCCTTCTTCAAACTGACGTCTCAACCAGAAACGTCGCCTATTCCTTCTCTCCATAGATGCTGCCTCACCCGCTGAGTTACTCCAGCATTTTGTGTCCATCTTCGATTTTACCAGCATCTGCACTTCCTTCTTACACACCCAATGATTTTCTCCTGTGTTCCGACTACAAATGAAGTACAATCACATGAGTTTACTGCACCTTACAAAAGGTGCAGGAACGTAGCACTTACAAAGAGGTGGTGGATCCTGGATGATCTACACGAGAACCTGGAGTGACTACTGAATCTTCAGGAATATGTATTGAAAATCATAACTTGCAGCTGTTGCAAATCCAAAATAAAAATGGGAAAGTCTGGAGATACTCTGCCGGTCAGGCAGCACCTGTGGAGAGAGGAACACTGTTAAAGTTGAACGTTAATGATCCCCTCATCAGATTGTAATGAAGATTATCTTGGCAACAAATATGGAAGACCTGGAATGTGGTGTCTACAGTCGGAATGTATCCACAGTTGGAGAGAAGGGATACAACTCAAAAATATCAAGACACTGTCTCAGGGCAGTAAGTGTGTATAGGGGAGTGATGTCAAAGCCATCGAGGATCGGGATAATCTTCCGCACAACCAGATGATTCTGCCCCAAAATAAATCATCCTTCCCAAATCTAAAGGTTTGGGATAAGTCTGAAGGTGGGTCTCGACCCGGAGCGTCACCCATTCCTTCTCTCCAGAGATGCTGCCTGTCCCGCTGAGTTACTCCAGCAGTTTGTGTCTATCTTGTATCTGGAACTGGGCAGTGCATAGCATTCATGAAGTCATAGAGGTACACAGCACAGAAACAGGCCCTTTGGCCCATCTTGTTCATTACTAGTCCAATTATGATCACCACCTTTGTAGGCAGCATTTGATTTCAAAGAACTGAAACTGACACAATGTACAATCTTTATTTCTTGGTTTAGTTTAGAGATACAGCGCGGAACCAGGCCCTTCGGCCCACTGAGTCCACGACGACCAGTGATCCTCGCACAATATCCCACACACACTAGGGACAATTTACACTTATACCAAGCCAATTAACCTACAAACCTGTATGTCTTTTAAAGTGTGGCAGGAAACCGGAGATCCCGGACAAAACCCATGCAGGTTCTTTCACAACGTTTGGCATGTCAGCTGAGGCAAGGTCCCAAGGCATGTTCTTAATTTCTCTAGTGAGAGTTGGAAAAGTCATCGGGAGCAGAGCTAATATAACTACCTTTATTTATTGTTAATCGCACAAAGATCCCACTCTTTGGCTGTACTCCATTTTGGCCCATTTCACTAAGTTACTTTTTGTCATGTAGTCTCCATCCCATGAGAAATTAAGATCAAAACAGGAATTAGCACTTAAGGAAGGACATCTGCTATAAATTGTAATTTTACATTGAAATGTGTGAGAAAGGAGGGTCTAGCAGAGAAAACAAGACTGTTTTTGAGTAAGAAGTCTTCCAACAGGTGGAATTTGTTTAGCCAGAGGGTAGTGAATCTGTGGAATTCATTGTCACAGACGGCTGTGGAGGCCAAGTTAATGGATATTTTTAAGGTGGAGATTGATAGATTCTTGATTAGTACGAGTGTCAGAGGTTACAGGGAGAAGGCAGAAGAATGGGGTTGAGAGGGAAAGGTAGATCCGCCATGATTGAATGGTGAAGTAGACTTGATGGGCCAAATGGCCTGATTCTGCTCCTATAACTTATGAACCAGCCGACTAATTAGTGCCACAGTAGGATGTATAGTCCATGCCATTCTCTGTAACTTAGTGGATTTTCAGATATTGGAGAAAATGAATCAAAATGCGTTATGCATGATCGGGTGATGTGATGATGTGTTGCTAATTATGTCTTTTACACATTCACCTTCACATCATCAAGAAGGTATCGCTTGAACTCCAGCATCAGCTTGAGTTGCCGACAGTTTACATTGCATTCAGTGTAGTTACTGGAACTTCACATTAGGTGTTGATGTGGTTTAGTGGGACACACATTTAAGGAACTCAACCCAGGAAATCAAAACCAAAGATCAAAATAGATCATCGGGTACTTATCTCATTCTTATTGTAGGATCTTGTGGGCAGAGGTCTTGTGTCTCTCACATTCAACCGTGACCACATGTACACAAATGTAGTGACCTTTTGAGGAATTCCATGCACCCCAAGTCCCTACACAGTAACCTGAATGTAGCTCTTCCTGGGATGTTTAAGACAGAGAATTCCGTGCTTTTGTTATAAGCCCTTCATTTTGCATGGAAAAACATTTGGGACTCAAGTTTTATAACGAGACTTGACACTGCAAATGTGATTTTAAGGTAAAAAACCTTTCCATGAAAAGCACAGGTTAATAACTTGGTAATAAGTGACAGGCAAGGATCCACAACCCACGTGAAAGGAGAGCAGAACTATTTTTTTTTGCTTCCAATCTAATCACAGTCTGTTTTAGCCTTATGCTTTTAATGAGAGGGAGGGAGATTTAATAGGAATCTGAGGAGGTAACTTTTTCACACAAAGGGGGGTGGGTGTATTGAACGAGATATCAGAGGAGGCAGTTGCGGCTGGGACTATCGCAACGTTTAAGAAACATTTAGACAGGTCTGTGGATAGGACGGGTTCAAGTCAAGAGAGTTTATTGTCATGTGTCCAAGATAGGACAATTAAATTCTTGCATTGCTGCAGCACAACAGAATATTGCAGTCATAAATACAGATCAGATCAGTGTGTCCATATACCATAGAATATATATTTATATACACACATCAGTAAACAGATAAAGTGCAATAGGTTATGGGCCAAACATAGAAAATAGGTGCAGGAGGCCATTTGGCCCTTCGAGCCAGCACCACCATTCATTGTGATCATGGCTGATCGTCCCCAATCAATAACCCGTGCCTGCCTTCTCCCCATATCCCTTGACTCAACTAGCCCCTAGAGCTCTATCTAACTCTATCTTTAAATCCATCCAGTGATTTGGCCTCCACTGCCCTCTGTGGCAGGGAATTCCACAAATTCACAACTCTCTGGGTGAAAAAGTTTTTTCTCACCTCAGTCCCAACTGACCTCCCTCCCCTTTATTCTAAGACTGTGGCCCCTGGTTCCGGACTCGCCCAACATTGGGAACATTTTTCCTGCATCTAGCAGCACAGCAGAATATTGTAGTCATAAATACAGATCAGATCAGTGTGTCCATATACCATAGAATATATATTTATATTCACACATCAGTAAACAGATAAAATGCAATAGGTTATGGGCCAGTCCTTTTATACAAGGAGGCAGATGGGACATAAGTAAGTATAAGTTCATTTATAGTCACATACACCAATCGGTGTGGTGAAATTCACTGGCCAGGTCAGTCATACAATGTCTTTCAAAAAGCAACAGACTCAACAAAGACATTTTAACATAAAGAAGCCTCTTTGTGCACCCTCGATTCTCCAGCATCTGCAGTTCCTTCGTTAACACAGTGAGACGAGATGTAGGCGGGTATGGGCACGATGGGCCGAAGGGTCTGTTTCCGAGCTGTGTGACGGTGTTGCACAAGAGGCCAGCCCACTGGGTCTGTGGCCAAGTCAGTCCCCGTCTCCCGGTCCTGGAGCCCCGCCCGGCGCCCGCCCACCGCAGCGCACAGCCGGGGAGCGGCGAGCGGCGAGCCCGGGGCCGGGGAGTGAGGTTGCGGGAGGCCGCGTAGGCCGGTGACGGAGCCCGGGGCCCGGGTATGTCGGAGGCCGAGTGCCGGCGCTGGATCTCCGAGGCCATCGAGTGGCTGCGGGCGCGCAAGGCTCGGCCCGACCAGGAGCGGATCTGCGCCATGGTGCAGCGGCGGCACGGCGTGTCTCCCGGCCGCACCCGGCGCCAGCTCGAGCGGCTGCTGCGCTGCCGGGCCCTGCTGCGGGTCCGCTACAAGGGCTCGCACTCGTACCGCACCGCGGGGCCTGCGGCTGCGGCTGGGCCCGGGCCCGAGCCTGGGCCCTCGGGGGGCAGCAGCAGCAGCAGCAGCCCGGCCCCGCGGGACCGGGACCGGGACCGGGACCGGGACAGGCCGCCGCCCAGTGTGGTGCTCACCCGGGCCCGGCACAAGGAGCAGCAGGTGGCCCGGGCCCGCGGCAACGGCAACGGCAACGGCCCGGCGCCCGAGGCCCAGGCCCAGGCCCAGGGGAAGCGGCGGCTCACACTCACTGACAGCGGCCCCGAGCGCAAGGTGGGCACCCTTGGGTGGGGTGAGGGGGTACTGGGTGCCCCTGTGGGTGGGGTGAGGGGGTACTGGGTGCCCCTTGGGTGGGGTGAGGGGGTACTGGGTGCCCCTTGGGTGGGGTGAGGGGATACTGGGTGCCCCTGTGGGTGGGGTGAGGGGGATACTGGGTGCCCCTGTGGGTGGGGTGAGGGGGTACTGGGTGCCCCTGTGGGTGGGGTGAGGGGGTATTGGGTGCACTGGGTGCCCCATGGGTGAGGGGGTACTAGGTGCCCCTTGGGTGGGGGGGGTGGGTGGGGGTGACAGGGTGCCACTTGAGTGGGTACTGAGTGCCCCCTTGGATGGGTGGGGTAAGGGGGTACTGGGTGCCCCTGTGGGTGGGGTGAGGGGGTACTGGGTGGCCCCATGGGTGGGGGGTGAGGGGGTACTGGGTGCCCCTTGGGTGGGGGGGGGTGGGGGGTGACAGGGTGCCATTTGAGTGGGTACTGGGTTCCCCCTTGGGTGGGTGGGTGAGGGGGTACTGGATTCCCCTTTGTGTGGGGTGATGGGGTACTGGGTGCCCCTTGGGTGGGGGGGATGACAGGGTGCCCCGGGTGGGGTGGGGGTACTGGGTGCCCCTTGGGTGGATGGTGTGTGGAGGGGGGGTGACAGGGTGCCCCGGGTGGGATGGGGGTACTGGGTGGGCACAGGGTTCCCAGAGTAGGGGAGGGGGGGTGTGATTGGGTATCCGGGGGGGGGGGGGGGGGGGGGGGGTTAGGCACCGGGTGCCTTTGAATGGGTTGACTGGGTGCCCCAGGGTGGCAGTGTGGGGTAACAGGGTGCCCGAGGTGTGAGGTGAGTTAGTGACCAGGGTCTGTGATGAGAGGTGACTGGCTACCCTTGGGCTAGGGGTCCAGTATTAGTGACCAGGGTGAAGGTATGCTCACGGATGGTGGGGGGAAGAGGGTGTGAGTGGGTGCCCGAGGGTGAGAGAGTAACAGGATGCCCAAGGTGGGTGGTGATTGACCGGGTGCCCAAAGGGGTGAGGTGAGTTAGTGACTGAGGTGGGGTGATGCCTGAGTGGTGGGTGAGTGGGTGCCCAGGTTGATGAATGACTGGGTGTGTAAGAAGGAACTGCAGATGCTGCTTTAACCCAAAGCTAGACACAGAAAGCTGGAGGAATTGGTGACATTTCGGGTTGAGACCCTTCGTCAGCCTGGCTGGAAGATTGGGATGGGGTGGGAGGGGGCCTGTGGTGGGGGCACAGTGGGAGTGAGCTGTGGAGGGTGCAGGGGACGCGACCATGCGAGCAGCAGCACCCAGCGTGGATGTGGGAGGGTGGGCCTGGAGTGTGTCTGGCAGTGGGTACGTGGGGCGTGTGGGTGCGGGCTGGGAATGCGAACATTCACTCTGTGTGACGCAGAGAATGCTGTGTCACACATCAACGTTCAGTGCTGAAAGTGGAAGCTGTAGTTTAGATGCAACGTTAAAGAGGAAGTGGCAGCTGGCAGGAATGCGGAGCGGGGAGGGGGGTTGTCTACGAAGGGGTACAGAGCTCTCGGATCTAATCGATGATTCAACAAACACATGTATTCAGTAAGGAACCGGGAATAGTATCAGAATGTCACTGTTTGTGGATGGGGGAATTGAACATCAAGGTAGGGAGATGTGTAGGAAGGAACTGCAGATGCTGGTTTAAACCAAAGACTGGAGAAGGGTCTTGATCGGAAATGTCACCCATTCCTTCTCTCCAGAGAAGCTGCCTGTTAATGCTGAGTTAATGCTCAGAGAATGCTGAGTTACTCCAGCATTTTATGTCTAGCCAAGATGGGGAGGTTCTGTTTCAGTTACACAAGGCTTTGTACTCTTTCTGATAAATAGTGTAGCTTCCTCTCTAGCTATTGTTAAATGTAGAAGGAACTGCAGATGCTAGTTTACAGAAAAAAAGACCTAAAAGACAAAAATGCTGGAGTAACTCAGCAGGTCAGGCAGCATCTGTGGAGAGCATGGATAGGTGACGTTTCACAGAGTGCTGGAGTAGCTCAGTGGGTCAGGCAGCATCTGTGGAGAGCATGGATAGGTGAAGCTTCACAGAGTGCTGGAGTAACTCAGTGGGTCAGGCAGCATCTCTGGAGAAGGTAGATAGATGACGTTTCGGGTTGGGACCCTTCTTCAGGAACGTGGATAGGTGATGTTGCGGATTACTTGTTCTCAGCTCAACACCGTTGCTCTGTCTTCCTGCAGAAGACCAGGAGAACAAAGGAGGCCGAGCCGTTGGACAGCGAAGGAAGTGATGAAGAAAAGGCGGCTGCAACGAAAGATGTGGAGTTGAGGAAGCAGCTGCCGCGTGAGGCGCAGAATGACATGGAGACCGCCAGCGATGGCGGGAGTGAAGAAGGTGAGGAGAGTCCCGCCAAATCACCCGCTGTTGAAGATACTGGTGAGGAGCTGTCCTCTGAAGAGCAGCTCGAAGTCCCTTCAGCTGCGGGGCAAGGCCCGTCGCAGTCCCAAGGCCATGAGACCAAGGACAACACTGGAGCTGAGCCGGGACAAGAGGCCGAGGAGCGAGGGAGAGGGCAAGTGGACCTCTCTCCGGACATTGTGGGTGAAACAAGCTCTGCTGACGTCTCTGTCCCCGTGGAGGGAGCCTGTGGAGACCCGCACGTCCAGGAGCCTGGGATCCACCAAGGTAACATAGACATAGTCATAGCGAAGTTAGCTGGTGTAGCTCAGCGGGACAGGCAGCATCTCTGGCAGAAGACCCATCTTCCAACACTCATGGTCATAGCATTGTACAGCATAGAAAGAGGCCTTCAGCCCATCCTGTCCGAGATGACCGTCACACCTATCCACACTAATCCTGAGGGGTAACTTATTTTACACAAAGAAGAGTGGGTGTATGGAACAAGCTGCCAAAGGAGGCAGGTACACGTATAGGACAGGTTTACAGGGATATGGGCCAAACGCAGGCAGGTGGGCTAGTGCAGCTGGGACATGTTGGTTGGTGTGGGCAAGTTGGGCAGAAGGGCCCGTTTCCACGCTGTGTGACTCCGAGTTCAGTAACCTATTGCCGCACAAGCCCCGAGTAGTACAAGGTGCATAGGAATAGTCTACTGAGACCGCACCTAAGTTGTCAGTAGGTTTTGGTGCTATTTACAAAGTCCAGTCCGGTCCACCCGCTTGGTCTCCTGGAGCGGTCTTCCGATCCAGGCGAGCCCCAGGCTGCTGCAGGGCCTCCAGCCGTCGCCTCCGTGCGGATCGTCCAGCGAGCCGCCATCCCTCTCCCGAATCTGTGGAATTCTCTGCAACAGAAGGCAGTGGAGCCCAATTCACTGGATGTTTTCAAGAGATGTTTTAGCTCTTAGGGCTAACGGAATCAAGGGATATGGGGAGAAAGCAGGAACATGGTACTGATTTTGGATGATCAGCCATGGTCGTATTGAATGGCGGTGCTGGCTCAAAGAGCAGAATGGCCTACTCTTGCACCTATTATTTTTAAGTTCTATGTTTCCTCGCCCCATCCACATTCAGCCTTTGTGCCCAGGGGCTGCCTGCCGCAGCTGACCTTGAGGGTGTGCATGGAAGGCAAGACTCTCTCACTATCTCACCGGTCCTCATCCCTTGGCTCCGCAGTTCTCTGGACCTCCGCGGGACGAGCAGAGGCCGGCTCGGTGGCTCCCTCTACAGACCGCGACCCTTCCCTCCACCCGCGCGGCCTGCTGGTCCTTGGAGTGAAGCAATCGCGCTAAATGCCACCTTCGCCACCCTCTCTCAGCTTGTGTCACCGCTGTATTGGTGAAGACCGCACCCATATGTTACACTCAGCCTCTGGTTTGTGTCCTGTTTTGTGCCGCAGGTGAGGCAGGAGTAGACGGGGGAACGTTTGATCAGCTCAGTGTCGCGGACCGTGACTCTGCGGCGGTACCCCAGTGCATGGACAATGTGAGTACATTTCACACACCTCCTCTTACAGCGTTCATGATTCTGTGACTCTCTCCCTCGCTCTCTCCAGGGACGGTGTTAATGGATTCATGTTTCAGTTTGGAGACCTTTCGTCCGGGCAGAGCCAGAACCTACAAAATGTCTTAGCCCCGGCATTCCCTCTCTCTCTATCCCTCTCCCACCCAAGTCACACTAGCTGCTAATTTTCACCCAACAAGCAGGTTACAATGGCCTGTTTCCTTTATCATCGTTACCTTTATGCATAACTTTAATTCATTGTTCTTTATCTCTCCACATCCTCGTTTCCCTTATCCCTAAGGGATCTGAAGAAGGATCTCGACCCGAACATGTCACCCATTACTTCTTTCCAGAGATGTTGCCTGTCCCACTGAGTTGCTCCAGATTGTTGTCTTTCTTCACCTTAACCCTGGTTGTCTTCCCACAGATGCTGCCTGACATGCTGTGTTTCCAGCATTCTCTCTTTCTATGTTAGATTTTCACCATCTGCAGTTTTTATGATTTTGGCATGTAGTCGGGTGCACACAAATAAAAGGACCTTGAGTGTATTCTTAAAGGCAGCAGGATAGGTGAAATAAATGGTTTCCTGCCGCATCCCAAAGACGTGCAGGTTTATAGGTGAATTGGCTTCTGTTAATTGTCCCTAGTACGTAGGATAGAACTAGTGTACGTGATTGCTGGTCAGCGCGAACTCCATGGGCAGAAGGGCCTGTTTCCTCCCACATCCCAAAGATGTGCGTGTTTGCAGATCAACTGACCTTTATAAATAAGTGTGTTGGTAGTGGATGAGAAAGTGGGATAACATAGAACTAGTGTGAACAGATGGTCGGTGTGGGCTGAAGGGCCTGTTTCCTTGCTACATTTCTAAACTAAACTTAAGTATTTCCTCTTTGCAGAGACACCCTGCTGCGCGTGGTCAGGGGACTTGCCATCAGCCTGAACCCCAAACTAATGAAGGTAGGAAATATTTGAGATGTTGCATTTCCTGCTTATGGTCATAAGATATAGAAGCAGACTTAGGCCATTCGGCCCATCGTGTACTCTGCAATTCAATCATGGCTGATCTTTCTTTACCTCTCAACCCCATTCTCTTGCCTTCTCCCCATGGACGTTAGTGAGGCCACATTTAAAGTATTGTGTTCGGTTCTGAACACCATGTTATTGGAAAGATGTTGTCAAGCTGGAAAGAGTACAGAGAAGATTTACGAGGATGTTGCCAGGACACGCAGGTCTGAGCTACAGGGAGAGGTTGAGTAGGCTGGGATTCTCCCTTGGAGCGCAGGAGGATGAGGGGTGATATTGTAGAGGTGTATAAAATCATGAGATGGATAGATTGGGTAGATGCACAGATTGGGGATTTGAGCACATGAGGACATAGGTGAAGGGGAAAAGATTTAAATGGGAATCTGAGGGGTGACCTTTTCCACACAAAGGGTGGTGTGTGTATGGAATGAGCTGCTGGATGTGGTAGTTTGATGTGGTAGTTTGATGTGGTAGTTTGAGCGTTTGATGGCACTGGGCCTGTACTCGTTGGAGCTTAGAAGAAAGGGGAGGACCTCATTGAAATGTACAGAATAGTGAAAGGCTTGGATAGAGTGGATGTGGAGAGGATGTTTCCACCAGTGGGAGAGTCTAGGACCAGAGGTCACAGCCTCAGAATAAAAGGACGTTCCTTTAGGAAGTAGATGAGGGGGAATTTCTTTAATCAGACGGTGTTCAATCTGTGAAATTCATTGCCACAGATTGGTGTGGAGGCCGTCAATGGGTGGAGATAGATTGTTGATCAGTGCGGGTGTCAGGGGTTATGGGGAGAAGGCAGGAGAATGGGGTTGAGAGGGAGAGATAGATCAGCCGTGATTGAATGTTGGAATAGACTTGATGGGCCGAATGGCCTAGTTCTGCTCCTGTCACTTGTGACCTTGTGACGTGATTACACAACGTCACGCCGCGGTCGCGTCATCGCGTCGGCGGTGAGCGGGGCCGCGCATGCGCGCGGCGGGACGCAGGGTCCGGGGGCGGCGCGGGCTCCGGCCAGTGGTCCAGCGGTCAGCGGCGGCCGGGTGAGGAGAGAGAGAGGTAGCGGCGGCTGGCTGGTCCGCGCCACATGGAGGTGGTCACCGGCGGCCCGAGTGAGGGGAGCGGGAGCGGGGAGCGAGCAACCGGCGGCTGGCCGGCCGGCACTGCACTGCGCGGTACTGTCCGGCAGGGGGCGCTGCGGCGGGCGGGCGGGGCGGCCGGCCTGAGTGACGGCGGTCAACGCCAATAGGAGGCGGGGAGGCGTCTAATTGACAGCGGGCTCTGCCAATGGGGAGGCGGGACCGCACTGTGGCGGCGGTACACAAAAGGCCTGAGAAGCTCAGCGGGAGCAGCAGCGTCTAAGGAGCGAAGGAGACCGGCGACGCTTCGGGCCGCGACCCTGCTCCACACGGGGCCGGCGACGCTTCGGGCCGCGACCCTGCTCCACACGGGGCCGATGGGGCTCTGGGGGCGGGCCTGTGGCGGCGGCGGCGGCGGCATCAGCCAATGGGGAGCGAGGGGAGGCGGGTCGACGCTGGACGTGTTGGGGCTGCCCAGCTCCGCTGACGTCACGGGTCCAGCAGCTGAGGAGCGGATGTCAGTGCTGCAGCTCCTGGAACACCTGCACTCTGCTGCAGAAGATGCAACTCCACTGCAGGTGATGCCGTCTGAAGTAGAGTCTCGACCTGAAACGTCACCCATTCCCGCTGAGTTACTCCAGCATTTTGTGTCTATCTCCAGTGCAGTTGATGCTCTGCATGCCACTCCAGTACAATTGATGTTGCGCATGGGGCTCCATTGTAGTAGATACTGTACATGTAACTCGAGTGCAGTTGATGTAAGTCGTGTTGTTGTAGCCAGTACCACGACTGTTGTGGCCTTTGCAGTGTCTGTGGCTTAATTGCAGGTGCCATGCCTGTTGTTCAGTTGCAGCCAGTTCCTGTGCATGTCAGTCCATCAGCCTTGGGTGTCATGCAAGAGCCCTTACTACAGTTCAGTTTATTGTCACGTGTACCAAGGTACAGTGAAAAGCTTTTGTTGCATGTTAACCAGCCAACAGAAAGACAATACATGATTGCAATCGAAACCGTTGTTCAGTCCAGTCCGGAGCCTCGTAGCTGCATTATTTCTGCCCTGCTTTCAGGCTGTCCAAAATGAGTAATGGATAGGGAATGTTTAGAGGGGAGATGGGCGTGGGACTAGCTCAGTAAGACAACGTGGCCAGCAGACATCAGATGTGCCAAAGGACCGGTTTCTCTGCTGTGTGCCCCGGTGTCTCCGTTGTTTTTGAGCTGTAGTTCCATTTAAAAAAAAAGATATTGGGAAAGGAAAGTTCCTGTGTCAACATTGATCTTGTACTTTCACTTGAGGGTAAATAAGGCTTGGAATAAAGTTTTTTTTAGACACAGGAGGCTCGCTCTAGGTTTCTGCTTTAAAAAAATGTGGCACTTGAATCCTACATTGGGGACCTTTTTATTTAGTTTAATTTGGAGATGCAGCGTGGAAACAGGCCCACTGGGTCCGCACATACTAAATTGCCGCTGGTGTGTATGGGAATAGGTGAAAAAGTGGGATAATATAGCTACTGGCTGCGTCACTGTACCGCCCTTGGCAGGAAGTGGAAATGAAGTACAGCAACTAGGTGAACCAGTTACCAAACCATCAGGATTTCCATGTAATCAGTGAGCAGACTATCTAAGTTTTACTGTATTCATGAAGGACAAATTAAAACTGAAATATTTGCATTGATATATTTACAATTTAAATGACTTAATATGAATCAGCATCAAACAAGACTGCTCCTTTTTCTTACAAATTGTACAACATAGATTTTACATTTATGGCACTCTTTCATGTGATGACAGTGTCTGGATTTGTCTGTCATCTGTAAGCATGAGTGTCCCCAAAGCAGATTGCCATGGCACAATCCCTTCAGAAATGAACAGGTGTGCTGCACAATTGCATCGTCTATTATTGTTAGAAACACTCTTCAAACTTGCTAACGCAGGTTGAAGGGTGCCCGGTTATTTTCTGTTTATTAATTTAATGAAGCGTTTCATGGAACTGAAGAGCAGTCATGTGATCGCGGCAGAATGAGGCCATTCGGCCCCCATCAAGTCTACTCCGCTATTTAATAATGGCTGATCTATCTCTCCCTCCTAGCCCTATACTCCTGTCTTCTCCCCATGACCCATGACAACCGTACTAATCACTAAATCAAGCTGTGTGACTAGGTGTGGGCTGGAGTTGCAGCCCCAATAAACCCTCACTTATTGTGAATTGATACTTATCCCAGGCAATAGGAAATTCTCAGAAACAAATTCTCAGAAACAAAGCTAATCAAATGTATTCAAAGTAAACTTTTTCACAATATTAAACCTTTGGGCCAATGTTTCATTACTTACCAGCCGTTCAGTATTTACTTTAATACAACAATGGCAGTTTTCATCTTTATAAAATGCTGTTTCCTGGAACAATTCTTTGGCAACAATTAATATCTGTCTGATTATTTCCACATGGTGTGATACAGTGCGGAAACAGGCCCTTCAGCCCAACTTGTCCACATCGGCCAACCTGTCCCAACTGCACTTGTCCACCTGCCTGCATTTGGCCCATATCCCTCCGAACCTGTCCTATCCATGTAACTATCGAACTGTTTCTTAAACGTTGGGATAGTCCCAGCCTCAACTACCTCCTCTGGCAGCTCGTTCCATACACCCACCACCCTTTGTATGAAAAAGTTACCCCTCAGATTCCGATTAATTTTTATCCCCTTCACCTTAAACCTATGTCCTCTGGTCCTCGCTTCACCTACTCTGGGCAAGATGCTGCCTGTCCCACTGAGTTCCTCCAACATTTGTGTCTATCTTTGGTGTAAACCAGCATCTGCAGTTCCTTCATACTTATTTCCAAGTTGCTCCTTTCCCTTATTTCCCCCTCCTTCCAATTGTTGTTACCTCTGCGCACTCCTCCCAGGCTCTCTGTATGTCTCCATTCTGGCTCTGGCACATTCTTGCTAATTATTGCTCCTCCACAGGTTGCCTCCCTTAAAGCCGCATAGCTCTTAGCAGTTGAAATCTTGATCTACCATCCAGCTTTCAAGCAGTTCTTTAAAATCATGTCTTGGCCAAGATTTTGATCGTCTCCTTATGTCTAAATTTCTTTGATTGCATTGAGATGTTTTATTACGTTAAAAGGGATTATATATATTTTGGCAGTGTGCCTCTTTCTATGCAGCCGTGTGTAGTCTCTGGTGTCAGTGCCTCTCTGATAGTATTTCAATGTGCTGTATAGTCTGCTGTGAACTACACCTCCTTAGGCACAGGAGGATCACATCTTATTTGAAGTTTCTGAACTCCAAATGTTTGATCTTTCCTTTTGCTTCCTGCTTCTGCAGTTGTTGGATATGAGGGTTAATCTCCGATTACTGGAGACAGCTTTGTAGCAGCGTCAAATAAAGCTGTATTTCTATTGCTGGTTCTGTAAGTGACAGCCAGAACTGCCTAATATGTAACATATTAATTTTGGATACATAAGGGAATAACGTTTGGTGCAAGGTAAAGCCAGCAAAGTCCAATCAAAGATTGTCCGAGGGTCACCAAAGAGGTAGATAGTGCTGAAATACTATTTACCTTTTTGGTGACCCTTGGACTATCCTTGATCGGACTTTTCAGCCTTTACCTTGCACCAAACATTACTCCCATATCATGTATCTGTACACTGTAAATGGATCTATTGTAATCATGTATTGCCTTTCTGCTGACTGGTCAGCGCGCAACAAAAGCTTTTCACTGTACCTCGGTACACATGACAATAAACTCAAACTGGTGGATGCAATTCAGTTGAGTTTATAGTCGTATGTACATGTAGGGTGAAACACAGCAGGTGTACTTGTGTGTACGACAGGAAACTAAATTCAACTGTATCCAAAACTAACATGGGCGGCTCCGTGGCGCAGCTGGTAGAGCTGCAGCCTCACAGCGCCAGTGACCCGGGTTTGATTCTGACCTCAGGTGCTGTCTATATGGAGTTTGTACGTTCTCCCCGTGGCCGTGGGTTTTCCTCAAGAGCTCCGGTTTTCTCCCACACTCCAAAGGCGTATAGGTTTGTAGGTTAATTGGCTTGGTGTAAATGCAAAATTGTCTCTAGTCTTCTTCTTGCGTATGGTGTGCACAGCCGAAAGTTGTAGGTCAACTTGTTTTATTTGATCTATTTGTTTGTGCACGTAGGGTTGATTGCATTAATTGAAACAGGGTGGACCACGTGAAGGTTGCAACCTCCCACCCCATTGCCCCTAGTGTGTGTGTGTAGGGTAATGATAGTGTATGGAGATTGCTAAGATACAAAATGCTGGAGTAACTCAGCAGCATCTCTTATCTCTCCTCCCATGGTATTTGATCTCAGTCAGAGGATTAGATTTATTATTGTCTGGGGTAGAGTGAAAACCTTTGTTTTGCATGCTATCCAAAGAGATCAGATGGGCCATGCATAAATACGATCGTCAAACTCAAGTACATTGAGTAGAGCTAACGGGGAGATACAGAGTGCACAATATACTTCTCAGTATCAGTTCCAGAGCCAAAGTCCAATTTCTGCAATGGGGTAGAGGTGAATTGGATAGAGCATTTCTTTGTTGGTTTTCCAGCGCTGCAGAATGCAACAAAGCATGTCAGAGCCCTGCACTCCTGTGCCTCTGGCAGCGTTGAATTCAGCTGCATTTCTGCCACAGCCAAAGCATTCTTTAACGCACCGCACAATGACCCATTAGCACGCTTCTCCTGTGCCAAGTGGCCTCAAAACCCCTTGTGTTCCCATTCTAAATCCTTCATACTTTTGAACCCTTCTGTGAAACCTCCCCTTAGATTTCCCATTCGTGAGGACTGTGAGGCCAATTACTTTTGTGAAGGAAGGAACTGCAGATGCTGGCTTGCATCGAAAATAGGCACAAAATGCCGGGTTAGCTCAGCGGGTCAGGGTGCATCTCTTGAGAAAAAGGATAGGTGATGTTTCGGGTCAAGGCTCTTCTTTTCTTCAGCGTTGCTGCCTGACCCGCTGTGTTACTCCAGCATTTTATGTCCAGGCCAATTTCTTTTGATTTTTGCTGGCGTTGGAATCTGAAATATTTGTGTGGTTCTGATTCTATTTGTTATGTGCTATGAATTGTAATCTGTTGGCCCACATCTTCCCCATATTGGTTTGATATCCGTTAAACCACTCTTTGTCTGCACAAGCTTCTTCGTCATTCACTGATGTGATTGTACATAGCGAGATCTACCCTGATTTAGTCCTGCCATATCCCAAAGCTTATAACTGTGACAGTTTGTGTCGCAAAGCGCAGAATGTACACTAAATATTTACATTTTAAACAGTAAAATTGAAGCGACTGGAAAATATTTTAAACAATTATAAACGGTTAAGAGAGATAGAAATGGCGTGGAAACAGGCCCTTTGGCCCACCGAGACCTCACCACTAACTATCACCCATACACTCGTTCTATCCAACACACGGGACAATTTACAGAAGCCAATTAACGTACAAACCTGTGCGTCTTTGGAAAGTGGGAGGAAACCAGAGCACCTGGAGAAAACCCATGCAGGTCACAGGGAGAATATATTGTTTATATATATAAAAAAAATTATAGATTTAAAGACATGGGTCATTGTGATTCACCAGATGTCTGCTGCCTAAAGACTGATGTCTGTATTTGACTCTTGTTTCAGCAGTTCCTGAGGTTGGCGGTGCTTCCTGTCTACTTACGCCGTCGGCTTCTCCAGTAGAGATGGTTCCTGAAGAGAACGGCCCCACGGATAGACACATGTAAGTAACGCACTCTTGTAGAGTTCAGGGCTCCCATGACTTTTTGTACTGCCTATGCTTATCTATGATCCAGTTGTCTTGCACATTCGGCTTTGCCTGTGTGTAACTTCAACCACGAATGAGTCATGATGTCTCAGGAAAAGCAGTAAACATAATCAAGGACCACTCGCACCCCGTTGGTCCATTCTCTCGTTTCACAGAACCTCAGAACATGTGATGATATAATAAACTGAACATGACATGGTAACCCCTACCTAGCATAGCCTTTTATCTGTGTTTCCGCCATCTCAGCCATTTGTTCACCTACTTTACTTTTGCATCTCAGTTGGTTGAGGAGCAAGTGCAGTCAGGCTTAGATGGAGATGTGAATAACAAGGGTATTAAGAAGGTGGCTTGTTCTTGGCTTCTTTGTTAACAGGCTGGAAGAGGAAAGGAAATCTGTAGACCCCACGGAATGGAGTATCGTTGACGTGGTGAATTATTTTAAAGCAGCCGGATTCCCAGAGCAGGCCGTTGCTTTCGAGGATCAGGTGAGTGACTGGGTTAACATATGATGAGCGTTTGATGGTACTGGGCCTGTACTCCCTGGAGTTTAGATGAGGGGGGGGACCGCATTGAAACATACAGTATAGTGAAAGGCCTGGGTAGAATGAACGTGGTCAGGATATTTCCACTGGTGGGAAAGTCTAGGACCAGAGGCCAGAGCCTCAGAATAAAATAATGTACCTTTAAGCAGATGAGGAGGAATTTCTTTAGTTAGACGGTGGTGAATCTGTGGAATTCATTGCCACAGACAGTTGTGGAGGCCAAGTCAATGGTTATTTTTAAGGCAGAGATTGACTGACTAGTAAGGATGTCAGGGGTTATGGGGAGAAGGCAGGAGAATGGGGTTAAGAGGGAAAGATAGATCAGCCATGATTGAATGGTGGAGTAGACTTGATGGGCCGAATGGCCTTATTCTGCTCCTAGAACATGAGTGTGAAGCCCTTCTTCAATTTCTGTGATATCGAATTTACAAGCAGTGCCGATGTTTCTATTTTCTGAATTCCTCAAAAAGTGTTTTATGGTTAAAGGTATTTTAAGTACAGACAGCACGCAAAACAAAGCTTTTCACTGTACTTCACATGTGACAATAATAAACTAATACCAATAAACTCTGCACTTAAAATCCTTTTAACCATAAAATCCATGCTGAGTGCCCGATAGATGGAATGGAATTCTGCCACAAGGAAGTTGCTGTTAATTTACACTTGATGCTCTTGCTTAATTGGTTCTACACCAGGGCTGTTTTATTTTCATTGGTACTAGTTACTGGTATTTGCCATAAAATATTATTTTACAAGAGGGGAGTGCCACCAAAACAGTTGGCTTACAACTAACTAAAATGGGTGTAAGATTAAATGTGCATGTGAGCACATGATTCAATGGTAAACTCATCCAGCTGCCAGGAAGAGCATTTTATTTAAAACAGAACATTGCAGTGGTTTCCCTCGGGCACATCCAAGAGGGCAACTGTAGGATTATTGCCAGCTGCTCATGGGCCACACATCAAGAGTTTAGTTAAGTTTAGATATACAGCGTGGAAACGCCCTTCGGCCCACCAAGTCACAGTGACATTTTAACACTATCCTACACACACTAGGGACAATTTTACAATTATACCAAGCCAATTAACTTATAAACCTATACGTCTTTGGAGTATGAGAGGAAACTGAAGATTTGGGGGAAAATTCATGCAGAGGGGAGAACGTACAAACTCCGTACCGACAAGCACCCATAGTCAGGGTTGAACCCGGGTGTCTGGCGCTGTGAGGCACCTTGCCTCCCTAAGGCAGTAAAGCCAGCAGCTGCAGAGTATCAACAATCACAGCACAGTTCCTGCAGAACACTGGCTGGGAGTCCCTGTTCCTGAGTGCAAACTGAAAATCAGTCTGCATGTTGTTCTCCTCTCTTCTTGTTTCATCGCTGATAGCAGCCATGTGTGGTATCTCTAGCTGAGGTGCAAGTGTGAGGTTCAGCTGCTGCAAGTGAATATGCGCACACAGAGTAACCTGGTCTCACCGCACGTTGTGTTGCACTGGGCATTGTAGTGAGGATTCTGAAAACAACATTATTCTCTTAAAGCGAGAGACAGGAGGAACTGCAGGTGCTGGTTTACGAAAAAAATCACCAAGCTGTGGAGTAATTCAGCGGGTCAGGCAGCATCTCTAGGGGACATGGACAGATAATGTTTTGGGTCGTCCCATTTCCCCCTCCCCTAATCTCCTTGTATCCCTACACATTATTACACAAACTCATAAAACCACCCTTGGTTCTTTTTTTTGCACATTTGCCAATGATTTTATACTTGCAGTAGTGATGGTTTGAAGGGAGCAAGTAACCATCCAGCAAATAATTGGGATGTGGGAGGAAACTAGCTCGGTGTCAGGGAGAAAGTGCAGCCCCTGCGCGGACAATACTGAGGGTCAGCTTCAGTCCTGGGGCCGCAGCACAGTGACGCAATGGGTCATCTGCTTTAGCACCGTGGCTGTGGCTTCCAACCAGCGTCTCTTACCCTTGTGTTCACAAAGGTTGTAGCTGAGACAGAGGGCGTTGCCACCTGGGCCATTGAACAAGCATGCAAAGTCAATATAAACACGAGGAACCTCGCTCATCCTGATGCATCATTGTATTGAAATTATTTTGTCCGTGGACAAATTTTAATCTTTTTTACTCCAGGAGATCGATGGCAAGTCCCTACTTCTAATGAAGAGGAATGATGTTCTGACAGGACTGGCAATTAAACTGGGGCCGGCACTGAAGATATACGAATTTCATATCAAGGTTCTACAATTGCATCATTTTAACAATGAGGCACATTCTTGCTGATCTGCGAACACCATTGTCAGCAGAATGTTTGCCCAGCTCCTGTCTGCAAGCACCTTACTGCAGTCTCACTTCAGTGCGCTCCCAAATTAGACCCATGCTATTTAAAGTGAAAGGAGGAGCCACACCAGGGATAAGAAGTACATGGAAGAAAAGTACTGGGTTTCTTTAGTGTTTGGGAATTTGTTCTAGACTTTCCAACACGATCTGACACATGTGAAGTTGAGATGATCTCTGGTCGAAGGCTTGGCTGCAGTCCTAGTGCTGGGGTCTGTAACCCATCTCTTTGCTGATGGTGGGGAATTAGCCTGCTGGCCGAGGTGGGTGGGCTGTTCTGCAACAGGGTCAAGTGCCGTTCAAGTGTAAATGGAGGACTGCTCTGTACGACTTGTTCTTCTTCCTTTATGAAGCGTGAGATGCACTTAGTGGGATTCTGCAAATAAACTAGAAAGCCCAAAGAAACTGGGCAACTATTACACACACACAGTATCTAATAGATGAAGCATCTTCCTACAGTCAGGTGGTAACTGACTGTCCAACTGTAGCTTCATGTTAACAGGAATTTTCTTCATGGTAAATATAAAATGTGCAGGAAGGAACTGTAGATGCTGGTTTAAACTGAAGATAGACGCAAAGTGCTGGAGTAACTCTTCTATTCAGAGATGTTGCCTGTCCTGCTGAGTTACTCCAGCATTTTATGTCTATCCTGAATATAAAATGTCTCCATTGAGCCCATCATGTTGAGATGGGCTCATCACAAACATCATCTCTGTGCTTTGTCTTCTGACCTTTACATCCTCCTTAAATTTGTCACTTTGAAACTTCGAGTTACAAGGTTGTTACTGGTGTTTCTTGTATATTTTTAAAGATTTTATTATTTTAGAAAAGTGTATATTCCAAAATGCAATGAAAGCCTTAAAATTGAAATCTTGAGAGCATGACTGTGTGTTGACCCATGCAGGACTCGATGTGCTTGTCCATTAATCTTGGACGTTTACAAAAATATATTTATATTGTATATCGTGCTTCTGCTTGCTGTTTTTCTATTATTAATTCCAATATCTATACAATGGAATCTGAATAACTAAACTTCTCATATTATATCCACAATCTTCTACGTTTTTGCGCTCCGTCTATTAGGGAGATGTGCTTACAAAATGTTGTTTACATTGGTAGTTTCTATACGAGGCTGGGTATGGATGGATAGCTACATGAGGACAAGATGTCCACCTTTTAAAATGGGTACTGAGTTTTCCTTAATTCAGCATCATCTGAAATTATAATCTTGATTTGTGAACTTGCGGGATATTAATTTGTACATATCTAATCAAACTCTTGGGTTATCAGGTTGGTGAAGTTTAACTACAGACTTGTTTAATGGATGTGACAGGTGTGACTTTTTTTGCTTAAGAGGTGTTTCCATGTAATATTTGGAGGATCTTACAATTTAGAATATACCCTCTCAATCGATGATCACGATTGGTTTTGTGAATGATTTTACTGTGTTTACTCTCGATTGACGGGTGACTTTTAACTTTTACATTTTGTGATTTAGTTTTCCCTCTAAGACCTTTCTCTGGTCTCCCATCAGTTTGGAAATGACTAAAGTTACAGTTCTGTTTTCATTTGCAGTTCAGTAGGAGGCACTTGATGGATTCTGTCTCACAGTGAAATGTCAGTGAAATGTATTGGAAACTGACTAAACCAGAAGGTGCCTTTAGACACGGCTGCTGAAAGCTGAGGATGAACAGGGTGCTTCCCTATGTTAGCTAGAAGTTAACAACAATTAGGGTAGCGCAGCGGTAGAGTTGCTGCCTCACGACGCCAGAGTCCCGGGTTCCATCATATACAAAACATTGATACAGCCACCTGGGAAGGTCATGGCAGGGGACAGTCTGAAGAAGGGTCTCGACCCAAAACGTCACCCATTCCTTCTCTCCAGAGATGCTGCCTGACCCGCTGTGTGTTTTGTCCAGCATTTTGTGTCTTATCTGGGGATACATTGCAAGGCTCGTGTAAAAAAAATTATTGCATATGTGTTGGGAATAGCTGAAAGTGGAAAGAAACTAATGGAAACCTTCTCTCTGCCTCCACCCTTGTGCACCCCGTCCTGGATTCAAGTGTGGTTGGATAGTGGCTCAACTTTCCCTTTGCACTCCACATTTGCATGCTCTCTCCAGCATTGTCTTGCCTAGTTGGTCGTTGTACTTGAATTTTTATGGAAGCAGGGCTCCTTTTACAGATGTGCTTTCTTACGTTGAGTTCCTTTGCTCAAAGTGCCGTAAATTGGCAGTAGGCTGCAGGCCTTTGCAATGCGCTTCCATGTGGAAGTATAGGATGGCTAGTTGCCAATTAGCTGGTTGTGTATCCCTTTTGTGGGATTGAATTGCAGATTGGAACTGAGATACAGAGTCTTGGTATCCTTTGTGCAAACACCAGCTGTCAGTGCGCTTTATAAATGAGTGAATTATTTGAATTTATAATAAATAAAAGCCATGTGTTTTGAATGGAATGCACAAAATGAATAGGTGGGTTATTAGAGTTTATTCTTGCTAATTGAGATGCTTTAAGCAATAAGAATATTAAAATGAAATGTCTAATAAAAAATTGTTGATTCAGAATTACTTTGGTTGGCTGGTTGTCATTTTTTTTAATGTAACTTAGCACTTTCATTTTGTAGCAAAATTTCTTCAACACCTTTATCATGGTGAAACATTCCACGCTTCTCTGGAATATTGTTAAACAAACGTCGACACTGAACGGTATGAAACAAAATGATGGGGGCGTGTTGTCAGGGACTACTTTATGTAAATGTACAATTATATCGGGCAGGGAGAAGCTAAATCATGATTGCCATAACAACGGAAAGCTGAAAATAAGGCCTAACGCTAATTGGAGGAACAGCATTTTCGTAAATTGTAAAATCCTCCAAATATTTTGTTTGGGCAGCTTCCAACCCCAGTGGTATGAATATTGATTTCTCTAACTTCAAGTGTCCCTTGCTTTCACTCTCTCTCCACCCCAGTCCCCATCTAGTTTCACTGTCCTCCTGATTAATTTTACTGTTTGTATGCCTCGTCATCACCTTCCCCTCAGCCAAAAGTTCCACATTTCCTTGATCATTGGCTGCTTTGATCTGTCCTTTTCATACCATACATGTTATTTGTACCCTTCCATATCTCTAATTTCCCTCTCCCATGACTCTCAGTCTGAAGAAGGGTCTCGACCCGAAACGTCACCCATTTCTTCCTTTCAGAGATGCTGCCTCTCCCACTGAGTGAATCCAGCATTTTGTGTCTATCTGCTTCAAGAAATTGATTCAAGAGTGCCAGTGAATAACAGTTTAGTTTAGAGATACAGTGCGGAAACCGGCCCTTCGACCCACCGAGACCGCACCGACCAGCGAACCCCACACATTAACACTATCCTACACACACGAGGGATAATTTTTTACATTTATACTAAGCAGATTAACATACAAACCTGTACGTCTTTGGAGTGTGGGAGGAATCCGAAGAAAACGCACTCGAAAACAAAGAGGATGAGAAGGAGTTTCTTCCCAGAGGCCATTAGGACTGTAAACTCCTATCTCACCAGGGACTAACTTACTGGACCAATTTACTGTTGTGTGGTGTCTTTTTAAAATTGCTGTTTTTGTCTTTCTTTTCCTCCCACAAATATGTAACATGTGCTTCTGTTCCATTCTGTTTGTAGTTTGTTTGCACAATCCGCGAGCATTGCCACTTCTCATTTCACTGCACATCTCGTATGCGTATGTGACGAATAAACTTGACTTGACTCAGTCACGGGAGAATGTACAAACTCTGTACAGATAGCACCCATAGTCAGAATCGAACCTGGGTTGCTGGCGCTGCAAGTGCTGTAAGGCAGTAACTCTACTGCTTTGCCACCGTGTTAGCCAGAGATGCTGCCTGCCCCGCTGAGATACTCCAACACACTGTAATGTTTTGTGATGAACATTAAGTGCTGTCCTTGCCAGGTAAACCTTTGTCCCATGATTAAAATGAAATTCTCATCCCAAACATGCTGTGAAAAATTGCAACATCTCAATGACTTTTTCATCAACTTTAATAAACCAGAGTGGGGGGAAAACAGGATCACGTGCAGGCCAGTCAGCGAGAGTGTGGTAGCACTCAGTGGAAAAGATGACAGTGATGGACACTGACAGGGTGCAGTGTGTTGGGCAGCAACTAGCAAGACTGATAGAGAGCAGGGTACACAAAAGGCTGGAGAAACTCAGCGGGTGCAGCAGCATCTAAGGAGCGAAGGAGATGGGCGACATTTCGGGTCGAGACCCTTCTTCAGATAGAGAGCAACCAGAAACATAGAAAATAGGTGCAGGAGAAGACCATTTGGCCCTTCGAGCCAGCAACGCTATTCAATATGATCATGGCTGATCGTCCGCTATCAATAACCCGTGCCTGCATTCTCCCATATCCCTTGACTCCACTAGCCCCTAGAACTCTATCCACCTCTCTCTTAAATCCATCCAGTGATTTGGCCTCCACTGTGGCAGGGAATTCCATAAATTCACAACTCTCTGGGTAAAAAGGTTTTTTCTCAGCTCAGTCTTAAATGACCTCCCCTTTATTCTAAGAAAGTAGCAGAGGGGTACCAATACCAAGAGGACATTGATCATAAGCATGGATCCAGCCATGGGATGGTCTGAGGCACTAGGTGGCCCAGAATACAACACCAGCCCAGGACAGAGTGGATGTAGAGAAGATATGTCCACTAGTGGGAGAGTCTAGGACCAGAATAAAAGGACGCACCTTTAGAATGGAGACGAGGAGGAATTGCTTCAGCCAGAGGGTGGTCTTCTTGCGAATGAAACACAAATAAAACCAAATAAATAGTTAGATCTCAAGCCAGGTGTTGAGCAGCCAGGTTGTTGTTGTCTGCGTCCCATTGAGGTGACCCATTGTCTTGTCAAATACATTTCATTGTACCGTTGACCCTGTGTTAACCTATATATGACAAATAAACCTGAACTGGAACTGGTCAATGTCTGCCAGACCCTGAGCTCCATTTGGTGGGTGGTAGAGCGGGCACCCAGAGATGACATGGCTGTCTGCTGTTCTGCTCCGCATTCACAGCCTTGGTGGTGAATCTGTGGAATTCATTGCCACAGAAGGCTGTGGAGACTAAGTCATTGGGTAGATTTAAAGCAGAGATTGCAAGGTTCTTGAATTGTAAGGGCATCAGACGCTACGGGGAGAAGGCAGGAGAAAGGGGTTGAGAGAGAAAAAATAGATTATGCCATGATTGAATGGCGGAGTAGACTTGATGGGCCAAATGGCCTAATTCTGATTCTATAAGTTATGAATTTATGAAGACAGGAGAATGGGGTTGAGAGGGAAAAATAGATGATGCCATGATTGAATGGCGGAGCAGACTCGATGGGCTGTGTGGCCTAATTCTACTCCTACATCCTGTGATCTTACTAGAATGCATCGAGAAATTACCAAGTACAGCAACAGTTGGCAAGGAAATCAACTTCAGGCACAATGTTACAAATCCTAAAGAGCCAGAGGGCAGGGAGGAAAGGTAAATATCTCCCAGGGAACATTACAGTACCTGGTCGATTGTCTTGCTCTTGCTATTAGTGTGTAATGTGAGATGGGGTTGCATATTCATGAGCTTAGCTGTGACGGCCCATTCACCGTGTATGATACCTGCTGCCCCACCCTGTCGGAGGCTCAGCAGATCCAGCTGACTTGCCTTTGAATCAGCAGAAGGAGAAACAAACGTGTCATCTCCCTTGTCCTGGAACTTCTCACCGATTGCAATGGGATTGAACTTCTCTGCACAGTTGGACAGCAGAATGCGGGAATACCTGAGAGGTAAGGACGGCTGCTAACATATAAATACTAGCAAGTGTATAGATATATATATATATATGTGTGATCTATATGTGTATTTGTGAGTGTATATATCCACACACTGAACTTTTTTTCTCCCTCGTTTATCATATTGTTTACAGTGTACTATGTTTACTTATTCTGTTGTGTTGCTGTAAGTAAGAATTTCATTGTTCTCTTTGAGACATGACAATAAAACACCTCTTGACTCTTGAAGCACTGTATACTGTTTCCAATCATACCCCAATGTAGGGACGAGCTTTTACACTGTAAGCCATCCACTCTCTTTCCAGTTGGTTGTTCGACAAGCGTATAAACCTCAGCCGGCACAGACCTAATATCAACACTCATAACTATCGAATTCCACGAACCCTTTTGTCAACCCGACGTTTTAAAAATAATAACCTGTCTCCTTTCCCTTCCTGTTCATTCAATCCCACAATTGCTCATTTAATTTCTTGGCAAGCTCTCCAGGTTTAATTTGAGAACAGTGAGATTTTGTTTGATATTTGGCCGCTGGATACACCTGTGCCCTGTCCCGTTTCACTGGAAACTCCTTCCTCAGTTGGAGACGGGTGGGAGGGAAGGCATCAGATGTACGCCTTGTGAGATCTTTGCACGGTTTGCCAAAAACATATTATGCAGTACTTTTGAGGTACAGTCACTGCTGTTAGATCATAAGATCACGTGATAGGAGCAGAATTAGGCCATTCGGCCCATCAACTCTATTCCGCCGTTCATTCATGGCTGATCTATCTCTCCCTCTTAAATCCATTCTCCTGCCTTCTCCCCATAAACCCTGATACCCGTACTAATCATTAATGTAATACGTTCACAGCTAGTTTGCAAGCACTAAGCTCCCATAGACAGCAATGTGATAATAGACAATAGGTGCAGGAGGAGGCCATTTGGCCCTTTGAGCTAGCACCGCCATTCACTGTGATCATGGCTGATCATCCACAATCAGTACCCCTTTCCTGCCTTCTCCCCATACCCCTTGACACCTCTATCTTTAAGAGCCCTATCTAGCTCCCTCTTGAAAGCATCCAGAGAACCAGCCTCCACCGCCCTCAGAGGCAGAGAATTGTCTGGCGCTGTGAGGCAGCAGCTCTACCCGCTGCGTCACCGTGCTGACAGGTGTGTGAAAGAGCCACAGAGGGGAGTAACAGGATGTGGGAAATCAACATGACTGTTGATGTTGGTGGAATTCCAAGCTGCAATCTTCAAATGTTCGCTGAACACTTCAGCTCAGTCCGTCTTAACCAAATGATCTCCTGTTGGCCCAACTGCCCCTCCCATTCCCAATCTGACCTTTCTGTCCTGGGCCTCCTTCATTGTCAGAGTGAGGCCCAGAGTAAATTGGAGGAACAGCACCTCATATTTTGCTTGGGTAGTTTACACCCCAGCGGTATGAATGTTGACTTCTCTAATTTCAGGTGGCCCTTGCTCTCTCTCTCCATCCCATTCCCAGTCCTCCCACTTGTCACACTGTCTCTGCCCACTTTCTTTCTTTGTCCTACCCCCTCCCCTGACATCAGTCTAAAGAAGAAACTCGACCCGAAACGTCGGCCAATTCCTTCTCTCCATAGTTGGTTTAAATGTGAGGTTATCCACTTTGGTGGCAAAAACAGGAAAGCAGACTATTATTTAAATGGTGGCCGATTAGGAAAAGGGGAGATGCAGCGAGACCTGGGTGTCATGGTACACCAGTCATTGAAAGTAGGCATGCAGGTGCAGCAGGCAGTGAAAAAAGCGAATGGTATGTTAGCTTTCATAGCAAAAGGATTTGAGTACAGGAGCAGGGAGGTTCTACTTCAGTTGTACAGGGTCTTGGTGAGACCACACCTGGAGTATTGCGTGCAGTTTTGGTCTCCAAATCTGAGGAAGGACATTATTGCCATAGAGGGAGTGCAGAGAAGGTTCACCAGACTGATTCCTGGGATGTCAGGACTGTCTTATGAAGAAAGACTGGATAGACTCGGTTTATACTCTCTGGAATTTAGGAGATTAAGAGGGGATCTTATAGAAACTTACAAAATTCTTAAGGGGTTGGACAGGCTAGATGCAGGAAGATTGTTCCCGATGTTGGGGAAGTCCAGGACAAGGGGTCACAGCTTAAGGATAAGGGGGAAATCCTTTAAGACCGAGATGAGAAAGACTTTCTTCACACAGAGAGTGGTGAGTCTCTGGAACTCTCTGCCACAGAGGGTAGTTGAGGCCAGTTCATTGGCTATATTTAAGAGTGAGTTGGATGTGGCCCTTGTGGCTAAGGGGATCAGAGGGTATGGAGAGAAGGCTTCAGTTTTGTGTCTACCTAAATGCAAGCATAATCCAGGCTGTGTTTGTTGGGGATGCAGCCCCAGAGAGTGCTAAGGATCCTGGTGTAAACTGGGAGCCCTGATTATCAGATGCGTAAAGCAAACAGCTCGAATGATATCTAAGAAACATTCCTGGACACTGCTGAAGAATCTTTGGAATCTGGCCGTGACTCAACCCACTGTAACAGTCGACAGAAACATTCTCGACATAACAAGAGTTGAAGGGTGCTTACAATCCTTAACAGCATTAACCCCATGAGGACTCAGAACATGGTGTCTGCAGTGGAGATAAACCTTCTGAGCACAAGCCAGAGTCCTCCTTCACCTGGTGAATCAGTGTTGACCAACACTCTATCAAGGATTATCTCTTTGGCCACTGGGAGGAGGTGGTTGCAGAGGGCCAACAGTCGTTGTCCATGTGGTAGATGGCAGAGAGAGCCCCCAATATTCACCACAGCCACACTCAGAGTCATGCAAATATATAGCGTGGAAACAGGCCCTTCAGTCAAACTCATTCATGCCAACATCTGAAGAAGGGTCTTGACCCGAAAAGTCACCCATTCCTTCTCTTCGGAGATGCTGCCTGTCCCGCTGAGTTAATCTCAGGTTTTTGTGCTTCAGTTTAAACCAGCATCTGCGGTTCTTTCCTACACATGCCAACCAAGTTGCCTAACTCAGCTGGTCCCACTTGCCTGCGCATGTCCCACTTGCCACTGAACCTTTCCTATCCATTAACCTATCTCAGTGTCTTTTAAATGTTTTAAATTGACCAATTTCTTCCATTCCACTGGCAGGTTTGTATCTGTGACCCCCCCCCCCAAAGGTTCTCCACCCCTTAGCCCACAAGGACCCCCTTCCAATGGCCACGCTGTCCACGCCTTCATGGGTGTGAATGAAGGCCAGGTTTCATGTATGGTCCCAGTGTGTACGGATGTGGATGAGAAAGTGGGATATCATAGAACTAATGTGAACGGGGTATCGATGGTCGGCATGGACTCGGTGGGCCAAAGGGCCTGTTTAAATGCTGTATCATTCAATCAATCGACCATCCCTTGCCACTGTTTCAACCAAAAACAGGACATGGCTTCAGGCCCCCAGCACATCCATAGCCATGTGCCTATTCAGGAATGTCTGAAGAAGGGTCCCGACCCAAAACATCACCTTTCTCTGTCTTTCTCCAGAGATGCTGCCTGACCCGCTGCGTTACTCCAGCGCTCTGGATCTATCTGTCATGTAAGGTCTCCAGTGTACAAACTAGTTAGAATGCGTCATGCAATTTGCTCATGCCACATGGTATGTAACTGGAGAGTTCAAATGTATAACTGGCATGGGGAATCTGATGGCCAAATGGTTCTTTGCAGAACATGCCATCTGTGCTTGTGGCTAATTGGGCAATTGTATATGACTCGAGCTAGTTGCTGGGTTAGGGGGTTTGATTGCTAGGTTTTGGATTTGGTTACCTGGTTAGGGAATTGGTTGCTAGGATAGTGATTTGGTTGCTAGGTTCAGGAACGGTTTTAATCTGTTTTCATTATGTATGGATATATATATATATGTATCTGTTTGTGCATATGTGTATATATATATATATATATATATATATATATGTGTGTGTGTGTGTATGTATATATATATGTGTGTGTGTGTATATGTATATATGTGTGTGTGTGTAGATATATATGTGTAGATATATATATATTACAAAGATATATATATGTACATAGATATATATATATATATGTACATAGATAGATCTAATTATGTATGTGTAGATAGATATATAATGTATGTGTAGATGAGATAAAATTTGTGAATTAATTGATGAGCAACGGAGAAAATGTGGGAATAAATAAGTGTATACTTCCTCCTACTTTTCGAACATGTAAGATTTAATTTGTGCTATTCAATGAGTTGTGTAAAGGTTTATTGTTCATTTCATTTTATTGTTATTTTGTTTTGTTTTTAACGTTTTCTTTTACATGTTCAAAGTAAAATATATACTATCAGATTTGGTGGTGAATCTGAGGAATTCATTGCCACAGATGGCCGTGGAGGCCAAGTCAAAGGATATTTTGAAGGAGGAGATTGACAGATTCTTGATTATTTTGGGTGTCGGGCGTAATGAGGAGAAGGCAGGAGAATGGAGTTAGGAGGGAGAGATAGATCAGCCATGATTGAATGGCAGAGTAGAGTTGATGGGCCAAATGGCCTAATTCTGCTCCTATCATTTATGAACCGAGGCTGAGGTGAAGACTTTACAGATCAGCAGTGAGTGGTCGTGGGAACACTCACGATCAGTTTGCTTCTAAGCAGCAAATGTTTAAGTGTTGACCTCGGGCATTCGTGCCTCTTCAAAAATGCTTGGGTGGAGTTGGAAACTCCATCTTGACACCATAAGTGGCCATTTATTCCGTCTCAGGTCCAATTATGCACAGGGTGTCTGCTGCAGGGAGAAAGTATGTGAGTGTTGATGGACTGCGTGCAAAATAACAAACTGCTGACGGAACTCAGAGGGTCAGGCAGCATCTGTGGTGGGAAACGGATGATAAGCATTGCCTCCACAGAGAGACACAAAAAGCTGGAGTAACTCAGAGGGACAAGCAGCATCTCTGGAGGGAAGGAATGGGTGACGTTTTGGGTCGAGATCTTTCTTTAGACATTCTTCATTTCACTGCACATCTCGTATGTGTATGTGACGAATAAACCTGACTTGAAGAGTTTGAGCATGTGAACGCTAGTTGCTGGAGGGGTTTTGTTTCAGTATCTGGGTGTCACTGATAAGCCAGCATTTAATGGGGGGTACACAAAAAGCTGGAGAAACTCAGCGGGTGCAGCAGCATCTAAGGAGCGAAGGAGATAGGCGACGTTTCGGGTCGAGACCCTTCTTCCTCTAAGGAGCGAAGGAGATATCTCTTATCTCCTTCGCTCCTTAGATGCTGCTGCACCCGCTGAGTTTCTCCAGCTTTTTGTGTACCCTCGATTCTCCAGCATCTGCAGTTCCTTCTTTAACACAACAGCCAGCATTTAATACCCATCGCTAATTTCCATTGAGTATGTGGTGATGAACATGAATCACTAATATCCTTCTGGTGAAGGTGTTTCCTCTGTGCTGCTGGGAGGGTGTTTCAGGATTTAAGCCCCATGGATAATGACAGGCCAGTAATAGGACATCCAAGCAGGGATGTAATGCTGGTGCTTTTTAAGGTGCTGGTCAGACCACATTTGGAATATTGTGAGCAGTTTTGGGCCCCATATCCGAGGAAGGATGTGTAGGAAAGAAGTGCAGATGTCGGAGGTAGAAATGCTGGAGTAACTCGGCAGGAGAGGCAGCATTTCTGGAGAGAAGGAATGGGTGACGTTTCGGGTCGAGACCCGAAATGTCACCCATTCCTTCTCTCCAGAGATGCTGCCTGACTCGCTGAGGAATTATGTGCTGGCGTTGGAGAGGTCCAGAGGAGGTTTATGAGAATGATCCCAGGAATGAGTGGGTTAACATATGATGAGCATTTGACGGCACTGGGCCTGTACTCGCTGGAGTTTAGAAGAATGAGGGGGGACCTCATTGAAACGTACAGAATAGTGAAAGGCTTGGATAGAGTGAATGTGTAGAGGATGTTTCCACCAGCGGCAGAGCCTCCCTTACAAAGGAAATGAGGAATTTCTTCAGCCAGAGGGTGGTGAATCTGCGAATTCATTGCCACAGACGGCTGTGGAGGCCAAGTCTTTGGGTATGTTTACGCCAGGGATTGATAGATTCTTGCTTATCTATCTAAAAGCCTTTTAAACGCCACTTTGGTATCTGCCTCCACCAACACCCCTGGTGTCAGTTTATGCGGAGAAGGCTGGAGAATGGGGTTGAGAGGGAGAGACAGATCAGCCGTGATTAAACGCCATCCTGGGTTTGAGGTTGTTGAAGGTGTTTGACGGGGGCTGACAGCTCGGATGCACTGGTTAAACAAGGAAGGTCACAGAGGACAGTGTGAAGGATGAAAGGCAATGTGCAGTTTGTTTTGGAACAAACACCCATCCCTGGTTTTGGCACACAGGCAGCAGGTTTGCTGTACACACGCAGGAACTCTAGTGACCTGTTTAATGACAGCTTCCCGTGACTAGGCTGCTGTCTTCACACATATTCAATCCCCAGCATTGGCAGAGTGATACAGTGTGGAAACAGGCCCTTCGGCCCAACTTGCCCACACTGGCCAACAATGTCCCAGCTACACCAGTCCCCACCTGCCCGCGTTTGGTCCATATCGCTCCAAACCTGTCCTATCCATGTACCTATCTAACTGTTTCTTAAATGATGGGATAGTCCCAGCCTCAACTACCTCCTCTGGCAGCTTGTTCCATGCACCCACCACCATCTGAGTGAAAATGTTACCCCTCAGATTACTATTAATTTGAGTTTAGATTATTGTCACATTTACTGAGGTACAGTGAAAAGCTTTTGTTGTGTGCTATCCAGTCAGCAGAAAGACAATACATGATTACAATCGAGCCATTCACAGAGTACAGATAATAACATTTAGTGCTAATAAAGCCAGTAAAGTCCGATCAAAGATAAGCCAAGGGTCTCTGTGGTAAGTGGAGTTAGAGTGGTTGGTGGACCAGCTGTAAGTGGTACACGGGCGCAGTGGTAGAGTTGCGCCAGAGACCCAGGTTCCATCCTGACTATGTGTGCTGACTGTATGGAGTTTGTACGTTCTCCCCGTGACCTGCGTGGGTTTTCTCCGGGTGCTCCGGTTTTCTCCCACACTCCAAAGAAGTACATGTTTGTAAGTTAATTGGCTTGGTATAAATGTAAATTGTCTCTTGTGTGTGTCGGGTTGTGTCAATGTGCGGGGGATTGCTGGTCGTTGTGGACTTGGTGGGCCAAAGGCCCTGTTTCCACGCTGTATCTCTAAAAATTAAAAATTAAACTAAAGTGGATTTAAGGTACATAGACAGGACAGGTTTGGAGGGATATGGGCCAAACGTGGGCAGGTGTGAATACTGTAGCTGGGACATGTTGGTTGGTGCAGGCAAGTTGGGCCAAAGGGCCTGGTTCCACACTGTACGACTCACTGGTGGTTGGTGGTATAGATGGAGTCAGTGTTGTTGGTGTGGATGAGCACGTTGCCTCCAGTCGCAGTCTGCCTGCCGACTGAGGTTCTGTCTGTTGCATCCTCAGGGAGGGCGGACGAGGTCCTGGACGACATGCGGCCTCTCTGTCGCAGGTGCTGCGCAGCTGCATTCCTCAACCAGGTCTGCAGCGAGCTGGAGATGCAGGCGAGCCACACTGCTCAACTGTTGCACAACAAGGTAAGGGGTGGTGGGGCCCGGCGGTGGGGGGGTGGGGGGGACAACCAAGTGTGGGCCCCATGCTGGGCCAGGCTGGAGGGGGGAGGTGGGTGCAGTTTTCCTTTGGTCGGGATAAAGTAAAACCTAACTCTTGGGAATCAGTCAGGTGGGCTCTCTCTGTCTTTCCACAGGCGTGGGCTGGGCTAGAGGGGCCAAATGGCCTGTTTGTTCTCATTGTACCTGGCCTCGCTAGTTGCCTTTACACTCTGTGCCCCTAGCTTTGTACTCCGTACCCTTGTGGTAAAGCATGACAACTATTAGTCTTCCTGAATGCTTCCCTCACCTGCATGTTTACTTTCTGCTCCTCCTCAGCCTGCACACCCTGATCCTTCTGTACACAAACATTTACCGCTTTCTCACCATTTAAAACATATTCTTCTTTCCTATTCTTCCAAAGTGCACAAACGCATATTTTCCCACATTATCACCCTGCTATCTTCTTGCCCGCTCCCATATGTTGTTGATGTCCTTTCACAGATCGGCTTGGTTAAGTTTAATTTAGAGATACAGCATGGAATCCACAGAAGCCGCCATGTCCATGCCAACCATCCGTGGCCCGTTCGCACTAGTTCCATATTAAACCACTCTCACTCCCACTCCCCACACACTGGGGACAATTTACAGAATTAACCTGCAAACCCATCTGTCTTTGGGACATGGGTGGAAACCAGAGCACCCGGAGAAAACCCACACGGTCACAGGGAGAATGGGCAAACTCCACACAGACAGCAGCTGAGGCCGGGATCAAACCCGGGTCTCTGGTGCCGTGAGGCAGCAGCTCCAACCACTGCACCACTGTACTGCTACGATTTTACACCCGTTGCCTGGTTTTATGGTCACGCTTGCTCAGATCAGCACTAGTCCCAGATTTATTATTTGAATGTAAATTACCCAGCTGTGGGATTCAGACCCGTATCTCTGCACTATGATCATGAACTCAGGCAGCTTGTCCGTGTGTCGGAAAGAACTGCAGATGCTGGTTTAAATCAAAGATAAATCGAATCACGTAATAATTACTTAGACTGTCTCCCCCAACTTAAGAGAACATAGAACTGTACACCACAGGAACAGGCCCTTCGGCCCACAATGTCTGTGCCAAACACAATGCCAAGTTAAACTGAAGGTAGATAAAAATGCTGGAGAAACCCAGCGGGTGAGGCAGCATCTATGGAGCGAAGGAAAAGGTGTCGAGACCCTTCTTCAGTCTGATGTGGGGGTTCTGTGGATTCCATGCTGTATCTCTAAATTAAACTTAACCAAGCTGATCTGTGAAAGGACATCAACAACATATGAGAGTGGGCAAGAAGATAGAGTGATAATGTGGTAAAAACCAAGTTAAACTGAAGTCATCTGCCTGTACACGACCCATAACCCTTAATTCCCTGCACATCCATGTACCTATCTAAAAGCCTCTTAAACGCCACTATGGTATCCTGCCTCCACCGTCACCCCTGGCAGCACGCTCCGTGAAGTTTCTGTGTAAAAAAACTTGCCCCGCACGTCTCCAGTAAACGTTCCACCTCTCGCTTTATGCCCTCTACTGTTGGACAGTTCCAACCTGGGAAAAAGGTTTTGACTGTCTACCTTGTCTATGCCTCTCATAATTTTATATTCTTCTGTCAAGCATTCCCTCAACCTCTGATGTTGCAGAGAATTGTCCTCAACATTCAGAGGGAGATATTGAACCTGATACTTCCAATGAATAATATAAACTGGCCTCTCTCTTCAGAGTCTGAAGAAGGGTCTCGACCCAAAACGTCACCCATTCCTTCTCTCCAGAAATGCTGCCTCTCCCGCAGAGAAACTCCAGCATTTTGTGTCTCTCTGTTCTTTCGCCAGGAGTCCAGAGGTACTGACCAAGTGATATCCAGTGGCTACATCATGCAGTATGTGGAACACAAGAGGAAGTGGAAGGAGAAATACTTTGTGATGAAGGCGAGCTACCTGTTGGAGTGTTTTGAAACTGAAGAGGTAATGATGTTACCAGTTGCTATTGGAAAGGTGTCATCAAGCTGGAAAGAGTGCTGTGAAGATAGACACAAAAAACTGGAGTACCTCAGCGGGACAGGCAGCATCTGTGGAGAGAAGGAATGGGTGACATTTCACGTCGAGACTCTTCTTCAGACTGAAGAAGTGTCTCGACCCGAAATGTCAATCATTCCTTCTCTCCACAGATGCTGCCTGTCCTGCTGAGTTACTCCAGTTTTTTGTGTCTAGAGTTTAAACCAGCATCTGTAGTTCCTTCCTACACAAGAGTGATGTGAAGATTTACAAGGATGTTTCCAAGACTTGAGGGGCTAAGCTGTAGGGAGAGGTTGAGCAGGCTGGGACTTGGAGCGCAGGAGGATCTTATAGAGGTGTATAAAATCATGGGTAACAGATAGATTTCGCTAAAGAAGAATAGATAAACTAAACTAAACAAAACGAAGGTGGCTGATGAAATACGAGATGCATCAGTAGTACCCTTCCAATATTCCCTGCCTTTCTCATCATTCCCAGCAACTTCGACAGTGGCTGGTTTCAAAACACTTTTCCAGGCAGCAGAGAAAGAAAAAAAATTGTAGAGCAGCTAGCCAGACAAACACTTGCTCCAGCATCTTGTGCCTATCTTCGGTGTAAACCAGCATCTGCAGTTTCTTTGAGTCTGAAGAAGGGTCTCACCCGAAACGTCACCCATTCCTCATCTCCAGAGATGCTGCCTGTCCCACTGAGTTACTCCGACTTTTTGTGTCTATATACGGTTCCATTTGTCTGCTCCACTGCAAAATCTCCTCTAGTTATGCCTACTTTGAAGAATTTACTTTCAGGCTGAAGAGTCCCGACCCGAAACGTCCCCTGTTCCTTTTCCCCAGAGATGCTGCCTGACCCGCTGAGTTACTCCAGCACTTTGTGTCTATCTTCGGTATAAACCAACATCTGCAGTTCCTTCCAACACTATCAGCAGAATGTGTAGGAAGGAACTGCAGATGCTGGTTTAAACCGAAGATAGACACGAAGGAACTGCAGATGCTGGTTTAAACCGAAGATAGACACGAAGGAACTGCAGATGCTGGTTTAAACCGAAGATAGACACAAAATGCTGGAGTAACTCAGCGAGACAGGCAGCATCTCTGGAGAGAAGGAATGGGTGACGTTTCAGGTCAAGATCCTTCTTCAGACTGATGTCGGGAGAGGGAGATATGTAGATAAGGAAGTGTAAAGTGTGAAAATAAGACAAAGGGAATGGACTCACAGCTGCAGAAGGGCCTCGAACCGAAATGTCACCCATTCCTTCTCTCCAGAGATGCCGCCTGTCCCACTGAGTTACTCTAGCTATTTCTGTCTATCTTTGGTTTAAAACAGCATCTGCAGTTCCTTCCTACACATTAGAAAAAACCAAAGCCTGACTTATGGACTGCATAAGCTAGCCACATGAGTAGTTATCTTTAATTATTATCGAGCTGCCCTCCACCACCAGATGGAGCTATTGCAAATATAACCACATCTTCACTCAGACCACAGGCGTGAGAACAATCAGCTATTACACAAACCATTCTGAAGAAGGGTCCATTCTCCTTCGCTCCTTAGATGCTGCTGCACCCGCTGAAACCTAAAAGAAAGGCTCAGAGGATTCCCACAGAGTGGGAGAGTCTAGGATCAGAAGGCACAGCCTCAGAATTAAATGATGTTCCTTTAGGAAGGAGATGGGGACAAATTTCTTTAGTCAGAGGGTGGTGAATCTGTGGAATTCTTTGCCACAGAAGGCTGTGGGGGTCGTGGAGGCCAAGTCAAATGGATATTTTTAAGGCAGAGATAGATAGATTCTTGATTAGTACGGGTGTCATGGGGTTATGGGGAGAAGGCAGGAGAATGGGGTTAGGAGGGAGAGATAGATCAGTGGACTTGATGGGCCAAATGGCCTAATTCTACTCCTGACACTTATGAACATGAAAGATTGGGGAAAATGACATGCATGGAAAGAAAATTGTTTAAAGCATAGAAAACAGAATCTTGAAAGAATGCATCCTTGACAAGGATTGTAACATCATTGTTTAATACTCAGCATAGTTGATCTTTAAGAATATTTGTTTAACTTTGTATTCTGGTGGCAGGCTTGTTGGTTTTGTTTTGTATTGCACATATTATTCTGAGGCTGCTGAGGCCCTGTGTCCTGTAACTGTGCCGCCCTGTGCTACAGGCAGCCCAGAGAGGAGCGAGAGCAGACAGCGAGGTACGCCTTTCGGGCTGCATCCTGCTGAACGAGGTGTCTGCCTACAGGGAGATGCTGAGACAAAGCTGGCCTGCGCTCAATGGTAAGCAAGCACGGGGGCGGTGGATCGGACCCGGGGCTGCGCCTTATCATCCAGTCCCTGGCGGTACTGACACTGACATCTGATGAAAGAATGGATCGACTGGGCTTATATTCACTGGAATTTGGGAAGGATGAGAGGGGATTTTATAGAAATTAATGTCGACACAAAATGCTGGAGTAACTCAGCGGGACAGGCAGCATCTCTGAAGATCAGTCTGATGAAGGGTCACGACCCGAAACGTTACCTATTCCTTGATGCTGCCTGTCCCGCTGAGTTACTCCAGCATTTTGTGTCTACCTTCGATCTAAACCAGCATCTGCAGTTCTTTCCTACTCATATAAAATTATTAAGGGATTGGACTGGCTAGTTGCAGGATAAATGTTTCCCATGTTGGGGGTGAGTCCGGAACCAGGGGTCACAGTTTAAGTATAAGGAGTAGGGCATTTAGGACAAAGATAAGGAAATACTTTTTCACCCAGAGAGTTGTGAATCTGTGGAATTCTCTGCCACAGAAGGCAGTGGTGGCCAATTCATTGGATGTTTTCAAGAAAGAGTTAGATTTAGCTTTTAGGGCGAACGGAATCACGGGATATGGAGTGAAAGCAGGAACGGGCACTGATTCTGGATGATCAGCTATGATTTTATTGAACGGCGGTGCTGCCTCGTAGGGCCAAATGGCCTACTCCTGCACCTATTTTCTATGTTTTCTATTCCTCACCCGTCAGTGTATGGATACACCAAGGAATGCTAGCAATTATTTTTAATGACTAGAGTATATCCACACTGTGTATCTATACACAGTGAATGGCTCGATTGTAATCACATATTGTCTTTCCGCTAACTGGTTAGCAAGCAACAAAAGATTTTCATTGTACGTGACAATAAACTAAACTATAAAAGCAAGGATGCAATGCTGAGGCTTTACACGGCACTGGTTGGACCACATTTGGGGTATTGTGAGTAGTGAGCGCCATATCTGAGCAAGGATGTGCTGGCCTTGGAGAGGGTCCAGAAGAGGTTTCCACTCTGTATCTCTAAACTGGAACTAAACTAAATGCTGGGAGTGTGTGACTGTGAAAGGTGCCTCCTAAATGTAGTTGCTGCTTTGCAGGTGTGGCAGACTCTCACTTGGAAGAACAGCACATGAGCTTTCCGACAAGGCACCAACTCTTCCTGTGGCACGCCTACAGACCTCACCTCCTTCTCAGTTTCCGCACTGAAGACAACTCTCACACCTGGGCCATGCTGCTTGCTGATGGGGTTCAATGTCTAAACACTGGTAAGAGCTTTCTTCCCCACCTCCTTCCCCCCTACTGAGGCGGCAGCAGTGGAGTTGCTGCCTCACAGCGCCAGAGACCCGGGCTCAATCCCGACTACGGGTGCTGTCTGTACGGAGTTTGCACGTTCTCCCCGTGACCTCGCGGAGACCTTCAGCTTCCTCCCACACTCCAAAGACGTACAAGCTTGTAGGCTAATTGGCTTGGTGTAAATGTAAAGATTGTCCCTAGTGTGTGTCGGGTAGTGTTAATGCGGGGATCGCTGGTCGGTGCGGACTCGTTGGGCCGATGCGCCTGTTTCCTCCCTGTCTCTTTAACGATACTAAACTAAACCTGCAGCTCTTTGTTTCTCCGGTTCTTGTACAACTCTTGCATGTTGTAACCCCTACTGTTCCTGAGCAGATTTGCAAAGAGAAGTCTCTTCTCGTGATAATTCAAACCAGTGTGCATTAGTGCCTGTGTCTTCCTTGCAGTGCTCTTTGGCAGAGACTCCTTTCAGGCCCGTGTGTTCCTGGAAGCGGTACGAGGATACAGGGAACAGAATGGACGTTACGGCATCTGTGACTTGTACTTGGGTTCAGAGACCGAGGTAAGGTTCTGACGGCAGCCTTGGTATTTGCCCCTACTGACAGTAAAAGGATGAATCGGCGTCATATCAGAGTCGCCAACAGATTTTGAACATTTCATAAACCAGCGGCAACAAAATAAATGTTGCGACACTTGAAAAAACGCCGCGCGTCATACGTCATCACGCTGCGTCACGTTGCAAATTTTTTGGTGACCTGATCCGTCAGTCACTGATGCCGGCAGTCGCCGAAAAAATCGGCAAGTGGGACAGGCCCTTTAGACAATGAAGATTGGTGCAGCGGGTAGAGCTGCTGCCTCGTAGCGCCAGAGACCCGGGTTCGATCCACTCCGCCACCCGTATGGAGAAAGAGACCCATGGAACAAAGGGTGCGGATCCAGAAAGTCCGGAGACCTTTCAAACCTGGTTCTGCCTCTGACCCTGGCTGGGGTAAACGTCAGGAATGTCCATCGGATCAGGATTAGTGTTTCTACCACTATCAACAGGATGCAAATAGAGCCAGGACATTGTGACCCTCAACCTTGTGTGGCCTTTTGTTAATCTTGGAGATCCCCCATTCACCTAGTTTGATACCATAACTCTTAATACCTCATTTCAGTTGAGTTTATTGTCACTTGTACTGAGGTACAGTGGAAATATTTTGTTGCGTGATAACTGGTCAGCGGAAAGACAATACATGATTACAATCGAGCCACTCACAGTGTACAGATACATGATAAGGGAAACACGGTTAGTGCAAGGTAAAGCCAGCAAAGTCCGATCAAGGATAGTCCGGGTGTCACCAATGAGGTAGATGGTTGTTCGTCACTGCTCTCTGGTTGTGGTAGGATGGTTCAGTCACCTGATAACAGCTGGGAAGAAACTGCCCCAGAATCTGGAGGCGTGCGTTTTCACACTTCTGTACCTGTGATGTATTTGAAGGGGGGGATCTCTGGCACTCTTGCGGGCTGCTCCAGTAAGAAACTCCCTGGCTATGAGGGTTATATGAATGAAGACCCCCTGGTAGAGGGTGAACGTGTGTCCTTCCTCATGGACAACCCACCAACGAGGAGATCCTCCAGCGATACAAACCAAGGGAAGGCTGCGTGAAACCACGTTAACAGCCCCCCCCCCGACAGACACTGAGAACCAGATCACAATGGATGGACACCACCCAAAGTATCTCACAACATTGCCCCCAGCTCTTCAAGCCAAAGGAAGCAATGAGTAAGCTGACCCAGAACAGCTCTCCGTTCATGTGGAGAAGAATTGATTTCTGATCTCTTCTCAGATCCTGAGTAATCTGGTGATGGAAGACTTGTGTCCCGTGTTGGAGTCTCAGCTCATTCCTCATATCAGAGGGCCAGAGAGCAAGCGGAAACAGACCTGGCTCAGGGTGAGTCTCATCTAAAAACAGCTTCAGAAAAATCATGTGGGAGTTTTCAGTTCTCATTTCTCTACCTCTCTCCCTCCATCTTTGTGCCAGTGCCTCTCGTTTCCTCTCTCTGTGTCCCTGAGGCATTGTGTGTGTGTCTCTTGCTGTGTTTCTCGCTGTGTCTTTTGCACGCTCTGTCTCGCGCTCTGTCTCGCGCTCTGTCTCGCACTCTGTCTCGCGCTCTGTCTCGCGCTCTGTCTCGCGCTCTGTCTCGCGCTGTGTCTCGCGCGCTCTCCGTCTCGCGCTCTGTCCCGCGCTGTCCGTCTCGCGCTCTGTCTTGCGCTCTCCGTCTCATGCTCTCCGTTTCGCGCTCTCCGTCTCGTGCTCTCCTGTCCCTCTCTCCTCTCTCTCGCACTATTAGGGTATTTTTAAAACAGTGATTGATAGGTTCTTGATTCGTAAGGGCGTCAAAGGTTACAGGGAGAAGGCAGGAGAACGGGGTTGAGAGGGAGAGATAGATCAGCCATGATTGAATGCTGGCCTAATTCTACTCCTACTGTATGTCTTACAGTCATGGTCTCTGCCTCTCTTTGTGAAAAGGTTTATAGTAAAATATGCTAGACTTGTTCATGCATCAGCACCAATTCTCTTGACTTCTCTTCCACGTCACTCCTCAATGTTTCCTGTCACATGACTTGCAACGTCTTGTGTAGTTATTAAACGTTGCCACGCTATTGATATTTTCACAAGGCTCCCTCGCATTCCAGAAAGAATAGGCAATTTCCTTTCTCACCCACTTTCGGGAGATCTGATTTCTGATTTTTCACGTGCCGGTGCCGTTCTCTGCAGTTCCGTTTTATTGCCGACTCCGTCCTTTGTCAGCTTGGGTAGAGTCACAGACGGAGCGAGGGTTGGTGTGTAGACGTAAGGCCTAACAAAAACACTTCAATTCATCCATCTTTCGAATAGCAGTCTCCCTCTATGTTTAAAATGCAGACATTTATTATTTCCATTACAATTTGGATGAAGTGAATGAAATTAGAATTCTTCACGCACACACAGACACTCACACGCACACATGCACATGCATGCTTATGCTCATGCTCACTCTCACTCACACTCTAGTGCATGGCATTGTACATTTGGTTTAGTTCAGAGACACAGCATGGAAACAGGCCCTTCAGCCCACTGAGCCTAACGTTTACACATGTTCCATCTAATCCCACTTTCTCATCAACTAGGAGAAATTTCTACACACTAGGAGAAATTTGCAGAGGGCAATAAACCTGCAAACCAGCACGTCTTTGGGATGTGGGCGGAAACCGGAGCACCCGGAGGAAACGCATGAGGTTGCAAGGCGAACGTACAAACTCCATACAGACAGCACCTGTAGTCAGAATTGAACCTGGTGGTCTGGCGCTGTGAGGCAGCAGCTCTACCCGCTGCGCTACCGTGCAGCCCCTCGTAGGTTGGTGTTAATGTGTTGGTCGGTATGTGTTGCTCTCAGCACGGTGGCGCAGCAGGAGAGTTGCTGCCTCACAGCGCCAGTACCCGGGTACGATCCTGACTATGGGAGCTGTCTGTACGGAGTTTGTACATTCTCTCTGTGACCGCGTGGGTTTTCTCCGAGATCTTCGGTTTCCTCCCACAGTCCAAAGACGTACAGGTTTGTAGGTTAATTGGCTTGGTGTAAATGTAAAAATTGTCCTTAGTGTGTGTAGGCTAGTGTTCGTGTGTGGGGAATTGGTGGTCAGTGCAGACTCGGTGGGCGGAAGGGCCTGTTTCCACGCTGTATCTGTAAACTAAACTAAATCTACCGTGCACCCGTGACGCTCCAGGCCGGCAGACTTGGCAGAGCTTGCACGGGAGTTACCGTTCAGAATGGCACAGGGTGGAACCCCAGTAGCAGCATGGCTAAGTTGGGCCGATTGGCCTGTCAGTGATGTGAACTGGATATGTAGTTGATGGTTGCCTGTGTTCCGCAGATGCTGGGGGCAATGTTCGGCGTAGTGGAAGGACGCGTGTCCGAGAGGTTCCAGGCTCTGGTCCAGGACAACGAGGAGCAGAGGCAGCGGCTGGAGCGGGCAGTGCGGCCGGACCTCAGCCAGATCCTCACCTCCAAGAAGCAGCTCGGCCACAAGCTCCAAGGTACATCCACCCAGGTCACGACCCCAGCCAGGTCATGACCCCAGGTCTGATCCCACCCAGGTCATGACCCAAGGTCTGATCCCACCCAGGTCACGCCCGAGGTCTGACCCCACGTAGGTCACGACCCCAGGTCTCACCCCCAACCCCCCGTCTGGACACCAGACCTTGAGGAACATAGACACCGCACTCTGAAACACAGTTCAGGGAGCCCGCAAACTGAACTGTACATGTCCTCTGCGTTGATCCATCCCATGAACATCACCACCAACATAATCCCACCCCTCCTGGGACACCCACTCGCTCCAGGGGATCTTGGGGCAGGGTCTCAGATCTCTCTTGAGCTCCAGTTGTTGTGTGTCACAATGACATAGGCATGGTGTCTGTTCCCAACCATCCCGGCCGGATGTGATCGTCAAGATCAGCTCTCCGCCCCATTCCAGAGGGTAACGTGGGAATCATTCCTGGAGGAGCCGGTGGTGGTGGGATGCTCATCCTGTCCACTCGTTGTGGAGTGCATGACCTTGACGGGTCAGGAGATGAACTTGAGCGGGAGGTCTATATGTACGGGGAATATATCTATAACCTTATGTTGAGGTACAGGGGGAGATGGTGACAGTGTGTCTGAGTCTTGATGAGAAACATGTTCACCATCTACCAGGAGTGTGTTTCAAGGAAAGGTCCTTGTGCACATGGTGTATCTCTAGTGAACAGGGTAGGGTGTCCCTGTGGGAGAGGGAGTCAGTTGGAGAAGGAACCCAGGCACGTTCCATGTTTCCGGGGGTGGGCTCCCCCTCTCCAGGGTTTCTGTGAGAATGGGACAGGTTGAAAAGGCGAAGAGTTGTGACGGGTAGAATTGGAGTCAGGGTGGGTCTGGGGTCCAGTTGGGTCGAGAGAGGGACAGAGCAGGGAATAAGGTGGGGTTGGGGTTTGCTCCAGGTGGGGTTGGGGCGGGAGTGGGAAGGGGAGTATGAAGGAGAGAGGCGGCAAGGATAGTGACGGCCCGATGGTTGGTGCTGGAGTGGGAAAGGGAGTGGGAGGCGGCCAGGATTGCCAAAGGCTGAGCAGTAGGGGCTGCAGGAGGGCGGGAGAGGGAGAGGGCCAGGATAGTGATGGGTCGAACGGTTGGATTGGGAGTGGGATGGAGAGAGGGAGTCAGGATTGCCAAAGGCCGGGCGGTAGGGTTGAGTTGGGTTGGGAGTGGGTGATGAATGTTGTCTCCACAGCCTCGGTGGGGGAGAGGGTGCGGGACTTCTGCCGAGCGCAGGTAGAGCCGCAGCTTGGGTCAGTGTGGGACGCAGTGGCAGCATCAGTCAGAGATCTCCTCGCCGAGACACGAACACTCCTCTCGCAGGATGTCGGTGAAGTGATCAACGCGGTGAAGAGTGGAGGAGACAACTGCTCGCTGCCTGAGGTACACAACCTTACTCCAGCATTTGGTGTCTATCTTCGGTTTAAACCAACATCTGCCGTTCCTTCCTACACAACTTGTCTAAATTAAACTGCATCTGCCATTTCTCTGCCCAGCCCTTGTGTTCCATCTTTAGTTCTGCTCAGAGATACAGCATGGAAACTCGGCCTACCGAGTCCAAGCCAACCATCAACCCCTCGTTCGCACAAGTTCTACGTTATCCCACTCTCTCATCTACTCCCCGCACACACGGGGTAATTCACAGAGGGCCGATCGACCTACAAACCCGCATGTCTTTGTGATGAGGGAGGAAACCGGAGCACTCGGGGGAAACCCACGTGGTCATGGGGAGAATGTGCAATCTCTGCACAGACAGTCCTCATAGTCAGGATGGAACCTGGGTCTCTGGCGCTGCAAGGCAGCAACTCTACCGCTGTGCTGCCCAATGTTTGGATTGTGAGGATGTGTGTGTTTCCGATGTAGGTACGTTGGGTCAAGGACCTGTTACATTGGGTCCAACCTTGGTTGAAGCTTCTTTCTTCCGTTTCCCCCCCACAGGTAAGCAGCCGGCTCCTGGAGTTTCCACATCACTCGGCACAGCTGCATCGCTGCTACAGGAAGACCAACGAGCTGGAACAATACCTGGGCAAACTGGCCCCACGTTTCACTTTCGATGGGGTTCACTTCCTGGTTCAGCGAGCTCAAAACATCGTCCAGCAGGTCAGCACTGCCATCAGGCCTGTCCACACCCATTGGGGCACCCGCACTCATAGAAACATAGAAACATAGAAAATAGGTGCAGGAGTAGGCCATTCGGCCCTTCGAGCATGCACCGCCATTCAATATGATCATGGCTGATCATCCAACTCAGTATCCTGTACCTGCCTTCTCTCCATACCCCCTGATCCCTTTAGCCACAAGGGCCACATCTAACTCCCTCTTAAATATAGCCAATGAACTGGCCTCAACTACCCTCTGTGCAGTGTGGCGCACGTGCATGCATGGACACGGCACTGCATGACTCCACCATGCACAAATTCAGTCAGTCAGATAGATATGCACGGACAGGCAGGCAGAGAAATTCTGAAACCAGGAATTAGAGTGCTGGAATAACTCAACAGGACAGGCAGCATCTGTGGAGAACATGGATAGGTGACGTTTCACAGAGTGCTGCGTCTCTGGAGAGAAGGAATGGGTGACGCTTCGGGTCGAGACCCTTCTTCAGACCTGACCCTTCTTCGAGATCCTTCATCAGTTGTCTGATGTTAATACTTGAATGAATGAATCAATGAATACTTTATTCTCTAATGTGACGTCACGGTGATATTCTTTGTTTTGCGTACACAAGGTGCAAAGAGGGCATTTGGATAGCAGTAAAAGGATTAGTCCAAGTCAACATGGATTAATGAAAGGAAAATCATGCTTGACTAATCTTCTGGAATTTTTTGAAGATGTGACAAGTGAAATGGATGAAGGGGAGCCAGTGGATGTAGTGTATCTAGACTTTCAGAAAGCCTTTGATAAGGTCCCGCACGGGAGATTGGTGACTAAAGTTAGAGCACATGGTATTGGGGGTAGGTGTTGACATGGATAGAAAATTGGTTGGCAGACCGGAAGCAAAGAGTAGGAGTGAACGGGTCCTTTTCAGAATGGCAGGCAGTGGCGAGTGGAGTGCCGCAAGGCTCGGTGTTGGGGCCGCAACTGTTTACCACATATATTAATGTTTTGGAAGAGGGAATTAGGAGCAACACTAGCAAGTTTGCAGATGACACAAAACTGGGTGGCAGTGTGAACAGTGAAGAGGATGTTAGGATGTTGCAGGATGACCTGGACAGGTTGAGTGAGTGGGCAGATGCGTGGCAGATGCAGTATAATATAGATAAATGTGAGGTTATCCACTTTGGAGGCAAAAACAAGGGGGCAGATTATTATCTCAATGGGGTTAGGTTAGGTAAGGGGAAGGTACAGCGAGACCTGGGCATCCTTCTACACCGGTCACTGAAAGTTGGCGTGCAGGTACAGCAGTAAGTGAAGAAAGCTAATGGAATGTTGGCCTTCATAACAAGAGGATTTCAGTATAGGAGTAAAGAAGTTCTACCGCAGTTGTATAGGGCTCTGGTGAGACCACATCTGGAGTATTGTGTACAGTTTTGGTCTCCTAATTTGAGGAAGGACATCCTTGTGATTGAGGCAGTGCAGCGTAGGTTCACGAGATTGATCCCTGGGATGGCAGGACTGTCATATGAGGAAAGATTGAAAAGACTAGGCTTGTATTCACTGGAGTTTAGAAGGATGAGGGGGGAAAAATGTTCCTAATGATGGGCGAGTCCAGAACCAGGGGCCACAGTCTTAGGATAAAGGGGAGGTCATTTAAGACTGAGGTGTGAAAAAACATTTTCACCCAGAGAGTTGTGAATTTATGGAATTTAAGAGAGAGTTAGATAGAGCTCTAGAGGCTAGTGGAATCAAAGGATATGGGGAGAAGGCAGCCACGGGTTATTGATAGGGGACGATCAGCCATGATCACAATGAATGGCGGTGCTGGCTCGAAGGGCCGAATGGCCTCCTCCTGCACTTATTTTCTATGTCTATGTCTAAGGTATGCTAAGAGTCGCCACATAAAAGACGGCAACAAGTTTACAAGTTTTCCCACAGTGGACTTCTGCCTTTGTTGTTGGTTGTGTTGTGATGTCCATGTTGATCTTCCACCCAGTGGTCCACATTACCTCCTCTCTCACTCTCCTTACAGTTGATGGAAGATGCAGTTTACACCTTTCAGCACATGCTCGCTTCTATGCAGCCCGCCATGGGACTCCCAGCTGAAACCAACCAGCTCCTTGATAATACCAGAGTCCTTGTCCTGAAGGTACTTGTCACCGTGACATGGAGGGCCGGGGGGTGAATGTTCCACATTGGGGGGAGAATAGGAAAGGATTCACAGCGCTGGAGTAACTCAGTGGGTCAGGCAGCATCTGTGGAGAATGTGGATAAGTGACGTTCCAGTTTGAGACCCTTCTTCAGACTGATTGTAGGGGAGGGGGGGAAGAGAAAGCTAGAATGGGGGGAGAGGCTGGACAAAGTGTGTTTGGGCCATGTAACAAACTGTGTGAGATTGAGTGGTGTGTACATCTACTGTGAGCACTGTGTAACCAACAGTGGGATTAAGGGGGAACTGTAAATTTGTTTGTTTGTTTGTGTGTGTGCGCATGTAAGAGCAGGAGGTGTAACAGACATCTGAACATGAGGGGTGTGGATAGGACAGGTTTAGGGGGATATGGGCCAAGCGCAGGCAGGTGGGACCAGTGCAGAAGGTGTTTGTTGGTCAGCGTGGGCAGGTTGGGCTGAAGGGGCCTGTTTCCACGCTGTATGAATCTATGACCATGACTCTGTTTAACTCCTGTTTTGTCCCTTTCCCTGTAGAAGTTTGACTCGGACAGCAATGCTGCCGGACGGCAGTTTGTTCAGGACACCCTCTTGGAGCTTGTCCTGCCCTTTGTGCTGAAGAACCTGGATCCTGTCTGCAAACCAGTGAGTACGGGTCCGTGTGCTGTGAGCAAGGACATCGCGTTCACACTGCACGTAAACGCGGCTGCAAGCATGGGGAAGGGCCTTCAGTTACAGCAGTTTATTGTCACGTGTACCGAGGTACAGTGAATAACTTTAGTTGCGTGCTGACCAGTCAGCGGAAAGACAATACATGATTACAATCGGCCCATTCACAGTGTACAGATACATGATGAAGGGAAGAGCGTTTAGTGCAAGATAGTGGTAGAAGAGTATGATTACGGCAATGCAATTTTATCAAGGAGTTTCCATTAGAAATATGGATTTAGGAGTTTGGTATGCACAATAGTGACTAGAGATATAAGAATTTTATAAATATTATGTGTAAATACAAGTAGCTCAGCTACAATGTGTATTTCCATATTCTGAAGTGGCCATAACACACACACGCACACACACACACACACACACACACACACACACACACTCACACTCACACTCACACTCACACATACACACACGCACGCGCGCGCAGGCACACACGCAGACGCACACATACACACGGACACATATACAGACACACGCGCGCGCACACACAAACGCACACACATGCATAGTCACACACACACGCATACTCACTCACACACACAAAAGGGTAGGATGAGGCGGGGGACTCCCTTCTGTAACACCGTCGCCCTGCAGCTGATGTAATTAATATCAAGTTTCAAACTGTTAAAATAATATAAAAACTGTTGGAAAGGCAGTAAGTCTTTCATGGCTTTCCAGCCTCATGGAGCGGCTGGAGATTTAAAAGCATCTGCAAGCCAAAGGTGCAACTGGTCTGTAAGTGTCCCCAGCAGCTGCCTTCTACAAAGCCCACTAGACCTTGAAGTGCCACGCTGAGTTACACATGAATTCATTTTTAGCAGCAGAGTAATATATTGTGCATTAAATAGCCTAATGGTCCAGCAGGTTGGTGTAATTTGTATCATATAGCAGTATTCCTCATGTTTATTTCGTTCAGTTTAGTTCTGAGATACAGCGCGAGAACAGACTCTTCAGCCCACCGTATCCGTGCCGACCGCGACCCCCGCACACTAACACTATCCTAGAAATACTAAGGACAATTTTCAACTATACCAAGCCATTTAACCCACAAACCTGAACTAATCTCACTATTGACTGATTGCTCTCAATTCTGCTGGCCTCGCTAAACCTTTAACTCCTTTGTGATCATCCTTCGTTAAAGGCAGAGATTTGGCCCCATGTCAAACAGCGGTAGATGTAGAAACAAAGACCTGCAGACACTGGTTCTTACCAAAGAAAGGCACTAAGTGCTGAATGAACTAAGCGTGTCAGGCAGCATTTCAGGCGAAAAAAGATGTGTGACGTTTCGGGTCGGGACTGAAGGTCGCTCTGAAGAAGCGTCCTGACCCAAAACGTCACTTATCCTTTTTCTCCAGAGATGCTACTTGATCCGCTGAGTTACTCCAGTACTCTGTGTCTATCAGCGGCAGATACACTTCTTCTTGCTTCAATATCGCACCGTGCTTCCGAATGTAACTTATTGGACACTTGACAGCAGAATGGAATGATGATTATATTCTACTCTAGGAGCTGCCTGCGTATGAGGCGGATGTGCCTGTGGATGACGAGGGAGTGATACAGATTGAAAGCATCTACAAGGAACTCGTCCTACATGTTGTGTCTGAGGAAATTAACAAAGGTATGTCATAAGGTTATAAGTATTAGTAGAATTACGCCAATTGGCTCATCAAGTCCACTCAGCCATTCAATCATGGTTGATCTTAAGGACAAAGGGCTTAATTGGGAAAGGGAAAATGGATTATGAAAGAAAACTGGCAGGAAACATAAAAACTGACTGCAAAAGTTTTTATCGATATGTGAAGCGAAAAAGATTAGTTAAAACAAATGTAGGTCCCTTGCAGTCAGAAACAGGTGAATTGATCATGGGGAGCAAGGACATGGCAGACCAATTGAATAACTACTTTGGTTCTGTCTTCACTAAGGAAGACATAAATAATTTGCCGGAAATAGCAGGGGATCGGGGGTCAAAAGATGGAGGAACTGAGTGAAATCCAGGTTAGCCGGAAAGTGGTGTTAGGTAAATTGAATAGATTAAAAGCCGATAAATCCCCTGGGCCAGATAGGCTGCATTCTAGGGTACTTAAGGAAGTAGCCCCGGAAATAGTGGATGCCTTAGTGATAATTTTTCAAAACTCTTTAGATTCTGGAGTAGTTCCTGAGGATTTGAGGGTAGCTAATGTAACCCCACTTTTTAAAAAGGGAGGGAGAGAGAAAACGGGGAATTACAGATCAGTTAGTCTAACATCAGTAGTGGGGAAACTGCTAGAGTCAGTTATTAAAGATGGGATAGCAGCGCATTTGGAAAGTGGTGAAATCATTGGACAAAGTCAGCATGAATTTACGAAAGGTAAATCATGTCTGACGAATCTTATTGAATTTTTTGAGGATGAATCTGTGGAATTCTCTGCCACAGAAGGTAGTTGAGCCAGTTTGTTGGCTATATTTAAGAGGGAGTTAGATGTGGCCATTGTGGCTAAAGGGATCAGGGGGTATGGGGAGAAGGCAGGTACGGGATACTGAGTTGGATGATCAGCCATAATCATATTGAATGGCGGGGCAGGCTCGAATGGCCTACTCCTGCACCTATTTTCTATGCTTCTATGATCTATCTCTCCCTCTTAACCCCATTCTCCTGCCTTATCCCCATGACCTCCAACACCTGTACCAACCAAGAATCTCTCTATCTCTGCCTTAAAAATATCCAGTGACGGCATCCACATCCTTCTGTGGCAAAGAATTGCATAGATTCACCACCCTCTATTGTGGATGGTTGGCATGGACTTGGTGGGCTGAAGGGCCTGTTTCCATGCTGTATCCCTAACAGAAACCCAAGCAGATGTTCTTTCTCTCTCCTAGCCATGAAGGTGTCGTCCACAGGGCCAGAGTTCAGACTGTACAATGAGAGTGCGGGTTCCCTATGGGAGGGTGAACCGCAGCATTCCATTGCTCAACACTCCAATTCCACCCGGTCTACAAGTCCGACGGATTCACCAGCACTTGGGACGAGTGAAGAACACAGGGGTGAAACTGAGAGCACGTCACCGTCGGGGAATGGCACATCGGCTGGCACAATGTGATCATCACCATGCCTGCTGGAGACGCCGGACTATAGTCACTAGGGTGACGGATGCAAGACACCATGAGGGTGGACAAGCAGATTGGAAAAGAAAGTTAAAAGGAACCTGCAGCTCAGTTCAAAGAGTCAATGTCATTTGGAGATATGGGCCAAATCCTGGACATTCCCAGATGCAGTTGATGTGGAGGACTTCAATCATCCTTCTACATAACTGTAACCCTGAACTGTAACCCACAATGATGAGCTGTTGAACGTTGACATGTAGAAACAAAGAACTGCAGGCTCCGGGTAATACAGAAAAGGACACAAAGTGCTGGAGTTACTCAGCGGGTCAGGCAGCATCCCTGGAGAACAAGGATAGGTGATGTTTCGGGTCAAGGCCCTTCTTCAGACTAATTGTGTTGAATTGTGCTGTACAACATAGAATTCTCCAATTTTAGGGAATCTCTAACACCCCCCTCCCCTCACCCCTACACTCCTCCTCCTTGTGCCCCACCTGGACTCTCATCTATTTCTCCCCTCCTCCTCTATTTCTTCTTCTGGCTTCACAATTCACAATTCTTCAATCCTATCTCACAACTTCTGCTTTTATCCCGGGCCTTTGTTCCAACCATCTGCCTATCAAACACCCCCTTCTCCCGCTACACTTTCTTCTGCCTCTCCTCTCTTCTAGCTTTATTTTCCCCCGCCACCCGACCACTTACAATCAGTCTGAAGAAGGGTCCCGACCCGAAAGGTCACCTATCCATGTTCTCCACAGATGCTGCCTGACCCGCTGAGTTACACCAGCACTCTGTGAAACGTCACCTATCCATGTTCTCCAGAGATGCTGCCTGACCCGCTGAGTTACTTCAGCACTCTGTGAAACGTCACCTATCCATGTTCTCCAGAGATGCTGCCTGACCCGCTGAGTTACTCCAGCACTCTGTGAAACGTCACCCATCCATGTTCTCCAGAGATGCTGCCTGACCCGCTGACTCTGTGTCGTTTAACACAGTGATTATAGTGGGGCCATTATAGGTGGAGGCAATTGATTGTAAAATTATCTATTTCAATAGACGAATATGATGGAAAATTAAGATGTTAAAAAAAATTATTATTAAAATTATTTAAAAAAAAATTATGATCTTATTCAGCTTAAGTTAAAAGTATTTTTGTCATTTTGGAGAAGTGGAAGCTGCAACCTTGGTTTTGTAGTATGGTTGGTGTCACAGTGATCATTGATTTACTGTGTTTTACTAAATAAGTGATTTACTAAATCACTGTGATTTAGGCAAAACTGCAGTTGTAAGGACCATTGCTGCTCTACAGAACACTGTTGTATTCGTTCACACTCACTAGCCTGACTACAACACATCGCATTGACTTTCATTTTTTATTTGGAATCATTGCATCTGGGTGGCACGGTGGAGCAGCGGTAGAGTTGCTGCCTCACAGCGCCAAAGACCCCAGTTCCCCGGGTCTCTTGTGCTGCAATGATTTTCAAATAACTGAAGACATTTTTATCTGAAGAAATTATAAGGATGGAACTGTTACTTAACTAGCACTTCTACGCTGGTACAGTCCCCATTGAATCCCTTCTCTGATTTTTCCCTTGCAATTTTCCCCTCAAAATATACTTGAATTGTGAAATATGGAGTTACATATTCCAGAACATTGCATTTTCTTTATTCATTGTAAAACGCATATCACTATGTTTAATTACAATATTTACATTGAGTCAAAATGGCATTGGATTTTTCTTTGATGTATTGAAAGATGCAGCGTGGAACAGACCCTTCGGCCCACAGTGTCCAAACCGACCCTGTAGTTGCGCTTGGCTCTCTTGTCATCTTTGTCTGGTGATGCCCCCCTTGTGGAACCCACTCAGCCCTAACCCTCCTCATTCCCCCCCCTCGCTCCTCAGTCCCTCAAACTATCTCTCCCTCATCCCCCCTCCTTCTCCCCCATATTTCCCTCCTTCTCTCCTTTATTCTCTCCCTCCCTACCATTCCCCCCTCTCTCGTTCCACCCCTCCCTCATTCCTCTTTTCTTTCACTCCATCTCTCATTCATTCCTCCCTCATAGCCTCTCTCGTTCCATCCTTCCCTCCGTCTCATCTCTTCTTTTATTCCTTACCCCTCACCCTTTCCCAGGCCATGTGGCTCTACCCAGGGTGGGGCCTGTTGGAGGTGGGGCTTGTGAGTGGTGGGAGGGGCCTGTGAGGGGGGAGGGTCTGTGAGGGGGGAGGGTCTGTGAGGGGGGGGTGGTACACAAAATGCTGGAGAAACTCAGCGGGTGCAGCAGCATCTATGGAGCGAAGGAGATGGGCAACGTTTCGGACCGAAACCCCTTCTTCAGACTGATGGGGGGGGTGAGGAGGAAGCCGCCTAGCGGAGTTGGTCCGTACCCTCAATAACTTATCGTTTGACTCTTCCCATTTCCTCCAAATACAAGGCATAGCTATGGGCACACGCATGGGCTGCAGCTACGTCTGCCTCTGTCGGGTACGTCAAGGCGTACCAGAGCCCCATCCCCGACCTCTACCTCCGTTACATTGACGACTGCTTTGGTGTCACCTCCTGCACCCACACACAACTGACTGACTTCATCCGTTTCACCACCAACTTCCATCCGGCACTCAAATACACCTGGACCATTTCCGACATTTCCCTACCTTTCCTTGACCTCACCAACTCTCCTCCTTCCTCTGTGACCCCGGGGGCGGGACCTGTGTGGTGGGCGGGGTCTATGCTGGGCGGGGCCTGCGTGGTGGGCGGGGCGGGGCCTGTGTTGTGGGCGGGGCCTGTGGTGGGAGAGGTCTGTTGTGGGTGGGGCGGGGGTGTGTGTGGGAGGGCGGGGCATGTGGTGGGAGGGGCGGGGTGTGTGTGGGTGGGAGGGCGGGGCCTGTGTTGTGGGCGGGGTCGGGGTCTGTGGTGGGAGCGGCGGGGCCTGCATTGTGGGCGGGGCCTGTGGTGGGAGGGTACACAAAAAGCTGGAGAAACTCAGCGGGTGCAGCAGCATCTAAGGAGCGAAGGAGATAGGCGACGTTTCGGGTCGAGACCCTTCTTCAGACTGGTCAGGGATCAGGGAAACGAGAGATATAGACGGTGATGTGTGGTGGGAGGGGCGGCCCTGCATTGTGGGCGGGGCGGGGCCTGTGGTGGGAGGAGCGGGCCTGCATTGTGGGCGGGGCCTGTGGGGCGGGGCCCTGTGGGGGCGGCGCCTGTGGGGGCGGCGCCTGTGTGTGGGGGGCATGTGGGGGCGGCGCCTGTGGGGGCGGCGCCTGTGGGGGGGCGCCTGTGGGGGCGGCGCCTGTGGGGGGCGGGGCTGTGGGGGCGGCGCCTGTGGGGGCGGCGGGGCCTGTGGGGGGCGGGCCGTTGGCGCTCGCGCTCCGCAGCCTCCGAGCTCGGGGCTGTCCGCCGGCCGTTACCCGCCATGTCGCGCCGGCCGCTGCCGCTGCTCTTCGCCGCCGCGCTGGGCCTGGTGCTGGTGCTGGTGCTCGCCCCCGCCCCGGGCCGCGGCTACTTTCCCGAGGAGCGCTGGGCCGAGGAGTCGCCGTTGCTGCCGCCCCGCGTCCTGGTCGCCATCCTCGCCCGCAACAGCGCCCACGGCCTGCCCGCCTTCCTCGGCTGCGTGGAGGCGCTCAACTACCCGAAGGACAGGGTCGGCCTGTGGTGAGCAGAGGGGAGGGAGGGGTGGGGGTGACGGAGTGGGGTAGAAGGGAGGGGGGGGGGGGGAATGAGGGAGGCGGGTGGAGAGAGGGGGGATGGGGAGGGAAGGATAGAGAGGAGAGAGGGATGGTGGAAGGGAATGGGGGAGCAACCACCGAAGAAAAGGGGGGAGGCAAAGGGGGGAAAAAGGTCGGAGCAGATGGGAGATGAAGGGTTGGGAGAGTGGAGGAAGATCAAGTGGGAGAAAAAGTAGGGATAAGAAGAATGAAGGGTAGGGATGAGGAAGAGGTGAAAGGAGATTGAGTGAGGGAAGGTGGGGAAGAGAAAGGAGGGAGGGGAAGAGGTTAGAGGGGAGTAGGAGAGAAGGGAAGAAAGGAGGAGGAGAGCAGGATGGAAGGGAAGGAAGGAGGCAGTGGCTGAGATGCATCAGGGTGTGGATTGAAAAGGTGCCAGTTTGATTTTTGCAAGATTTCTACATATGGTATTGTATTCAGTCATTCATAATCTTTATAAACAAATTCTGTATTTTAAGCACGTCTTTGTAAATGATATCAGAAAGAGTAAACTGCACTGGAAATTGCCTTTAAAGTCAAAGTCATATTTATTTGTCACATGCACCATCTAAGGTACAGTGAAATGAATTTGCCATGTATTGATACGGTTGAAAAAAAGAACACACAATACACAATAGAATTTAACATAAGTATCCACCACAGCATTCTTCACTGTGGTTGTCCATTTACCTCCCATCATGATGACTTTGTGGGAAATCTTGTGTTGATGCACACAGACTTTAATTGTGGCTGGAGTGCTTGAATTCTGAGTCAAAATGGGACACCAGAGTATAAAGTAAACAAAATGGACCGGGCTTTTCCTGGAAGGCTGGGTGTGTGCTGGCTCTCTATCTGCAGAACACGGAGGCTGCAGCGATGGAGTGAGTGGGCAGTGGAGAAGCAGTGGGGCAGTTCCCATAGCTATTCACCCCAACCATCACTGGTGATAAAATGGAGGTCTTCTATAAGCATGAAATGTGATGCCTAAAGTGAACACTGTTGCCTAAAAAGTATATTTGGAGGTTTTTTTTGGTCTTCGAATTGATCCTGTTCAGCTGTATTATCAGAGTGCTTGACAAATCACAAAATGATGGTGTAATTCAGCAGTAGAAACAAGGAACTGCAGCTGTTGGTTTGCACAAAAGGACACAGAGTGCTGGAGTAACTCCGGGTCAGGCAGCATCTCTGGAGAACATGGATAGGTGACATTTTGGTTCGGGACCCATCTTCAGACCAAAGAAGTGACTCGACCCAAATCTTTGCTTATCCATTGCCTCCTGAGATGATTGCCTCCTGAGATGATTGCCTCCTCGATCAGCCATGATCACAATGAATGGCGATGCTGGCTCAAAGGGCTGAATGGCCTCCTCCTGCACCTATTTTCTATGTTTCTATGATGCCTGACTCGCTGAGTTACTCCAGCATTTGGTGCTGTCTACTCATGGTTCCAGCTGTCCTCAAATGGGTTGAGTCTGTGCAGAGTCCCCGCTCAGACAACATGGTAATCTTTTACAGTGACAGAGTTTGGGGAGCATGCTGCCAGACGTGAGCCGGGGAGTGTAACTTGATCCCCTGCTGGAGAAGTTGTCTGAGTGAAGGGGGTAACTGGTTCACTTGTCCTACACGTGCATTTGAAGGCTTTTACCGTGACCCTCTTTGGTGGTATCTCTCCAGTGCTTTTACCGTGACCCTCTTTGGTGGTATCTCTCCAGTGCTCCAGTGCATATCTAAAGAATACAGGGGAAAAGGTATCACTGCTCCGTGGAACATTTAAGGTTGTAGTCATACAGTACAGCACAAGAACAGGTCCTTCGGCCCACAATATCTGTGCTGAAATGGTGCCAAGACCATCAGCTATCTACCTGCAAATAACCCACATCTGTGAAGATCTTTCCTGGTCCGAGAGCACAGATGCAATTATTAAGAAAGCTCATCAGCGCCTCTACTTCCAGAGAAGATTACGGAGAGTCGGTTTGTCAAGGAGACTCTAACTTCTACAGGTGCACAGTAGAGAGCTTGCTGACTGGTTGCATCGTAGCTTGGTTCGGCAACTTAAGCGCCCTGGAGAGGAAAAGACTACAAAAAGTAATAAACACTGCCCAGTCCATCATCGGCTCTGACCTTCCTTCCATCGAGGGGATCTACCACAGTCGCTGCCTCAAAAAGGCTGGCAGCATCATCAAGGACCCACACCACCCTGGCCACACACTAGAAGATACAGGAACCTGAGAACAGCAACGACCCGGTTCAGAAATAGCTACTTCCCCACAGCCATCCGGCTATTAAACTTGGCTCGGACAAAACTCTGAACATTAATACCCCTCCATCTGTTATTTGCACTTTATTAATTTATTAATTAATGTGTGTATTTATGCATATAATTGTAGACAATGCCTACTATGTTCTGTTGTGCTATGCAAATAAATAATTTCATTGTCCTGTCAGGGACACATGACAATAAACTCTTTTGACTTTGACTTGACTTTGATATCCCTCCAATCTCTGTGTACCCTTTTGCCTGTCCAAAAGTATTTTAAATGCCACTAGCATATCTGCTTCAACCACCACCCCTGGCAGTGCGTTCCAGGCACTCACCACCCTCTGTGTAAAAAAAACTTGCCCCACACAGATATCCTTTAAACCTTGCCACTCTCACCGTAAAGCTTTACACTTCAAAAGACACTTGGATAGGTACATGGATCGGATAGGTTTAGAGGGATACGAGTCAAACGTGGGCAAATGTGACGGTTGGATGGGGCATGTTGGTCGGCATGGACGAGTTGGGCTGAAGGGCCTGTTTCCGTACTGTATGACTCTAGGACTCTGAGCTCTCTTTCTCTGATGGCCATGGTGCGGACTGACGGCAGTGGTGAATGTCATCAGTGTATGTGTAAGAAGGAACTGCAGATGCTGGAGTAACTCAGCGGGACAAGCAGCACCTCTGGATAGAAGGAATGGATGACGTTTCGGGTCAAGACTCTTTTCCAGACAGTGTATGTGTTCGCTGACAAGTGGTTGGTGACACATGGGTAGCAATCCCTTTCAACAGGTCTTGTCATCAACCTTTATTGCCGTAGAGAGTGTTGTACAGCAGGAACTATGAGGGAGGACCTCTGAATGACATCCAGCCACAGATCAAAAATAGCCTTTACCACAAATATCTTTGCCTTTTTTTTGCCAATAACTTTGTTTGTGCTGTCTGGTTCCTTACTTATTCACCAGTGTTTTTAGAATAACCCACATGTCTTAATTACCAGTGAAGTTAGTCAATTAGTTAGCTTGTCAATTAGTTGGCTTCTGTGGCACCCACAAGTGTGTTGCAATTTCTTCCAGTGGAACTTATGAAGATCAAAGCCATCATTTGGTGAGTTTGTCATCGTTTCTGGAAGTGGATTGGCAGGGAATGGAGGGATATGAATCATGTGCAGGCCGATGAGATCACTTTGTGTGGAAACAAGGAGCTGCAGATGCTGGTTTACACCAAAGTGCTGCCTTAACCCAGCGGGCAGGCAGCGTATCTGGAGAACATGACAGATAGAGGTCATGACAGTCAACCAGGTGGCAAGCCTAACGAGCAAAAATTACCACATAGTATATTGCCGGAATAGGCCCTTCAGCCCACAATGCCAATGGCAATGTCTGTGCTAAAAACAATGCCCAGTTAAACTAAACTCATCTGCCATCATATGATACCTCCCCTACATTCCCTGCATATCCACATGCCTTTCTAAAAACCTCTTAAACACTACTATTGTCCCTCCTCTACCACGACCCCTGGCAGCACGTTCCAAGCACTTGCCTCACTCTGTTTAAAAGAAAACTTGCCCAGCACATCTCCTTGAAACTTCCCTCCTGTTGTTACAGCTATGCCTTCTAATATTAACATATCCACCCTGGGGAAAAAGGTTCTGACTGTCTACCCTATCTATGCTTCTCATAATTTTATATACATCTGTTAGGTCTCTCCTCAGCCTCCGGCGCTCCAGAGAAAACAACCCCAGTTTGTCAAACCTCTCCTTCTAGCTAAAGCCCTCTGATCCTTGCAAGTCTCTTCTGCACCCTCTCCAACGCCTCCACATTCTGCTTGTAATGGGGTGATCAGATCTGCACACAATACTCCAAATGCAGCCTGACCAAGTTCTCTCAAGCTGCAACATGACTTCCTGACTTGTACTCAAAGCCCTGACTGATTAATGTTTTGAGAAAGGGTTTTGGGGTTGAAACATTAATTGTTTCTCTTTCCATGGACGCTGCCTGACCTGCTGAGTTTCTCCCCGACATTTTCTGATTTTACTTGTAAAGTTTCAAGCCCCAAAATACCACCCTTTCAATCCCATGCCACCGACACCAGCTTGCTCACCCATGCCAGCAAGTATTCAGGCTATTGAATTGGCCTGGCCTGATATCTATTTCTGTGCCGTAATCTTGGATGTGGATAGAGCAACTCGTAATTTTATCCTGCACTTTCCTGGCTTCACACTTCTCATCTTTCAAAGTCAACAGGAGAGCACTGCAAGGAATTTGTGGTGACTTCAAAAATATAATTCTTGTACTTCTTCTGCACATGAAAGGAAGTTGCTATAGTGTCAGTCTTTTTTTTTTTTTTTTAGCTGGAGATTTTTAATGCACTTGCACGCAAATACATTGACACTTGTGCCCTCTGTCACTGCTTGTCGTACACTATCCTCCAATGCCACGTCCTTTACAGGAAACCCTCTTGTTTAGAGAACAGAGATTCGCCCTTACAGAATTCACGCATCCAAACTTATAAAAGTTATAAAAGTTGCCGTCACGGTATTTATGTGGGGGAGAAAGAAAATAAATAGTCACCTCTGATGCTGGGCTGCTGATTGTCCTGTTGAGTTACTCCAGCACTTTGGGTCTTTTTTGTAAACCAGCATTTGCACTTCGATGCTTTTACACAGGACTAATACGTTTAGTTGCCAATAAGATTGAGAACATGAGTTGTTCTGCTTTGTGTGGGAAAGAACTGCAGACGCTGGTTTACACTGAAGATAGACACAAAAAGTTGAAGTAACTCAGTCAACAGGAGAGCACTGCAGGGCATCATCTCTGAAGAAAAGGAATAGGTGACGTTTTGGGTCGAGACCCTCCCTCAGAGCCAGTACTTCAGCATTACTGCATCTCTTTCTTCCTTTGCAAGGCAAAGCTTGTAATGTTCCTCTCCCACCCCTCCCTCAACTCGACTTCCAAATTCCTCTTGGAGTTTAGCTTAGAGATACTGGGCGGAAACAGGCCCTTCAGCCCACCAAGTCCGCACCGACCAGCGATCCCCGTGCACTATCCTACACACCAGGGACAAATTTACAGAGGCAATTTACCTACAAATCTGCACGTCTTTGGAGTGTGGGAGGAAACCGGAGCACCCGGAGAAAACCCACGTAGTCACTGGGAGGACATGCAAACTACATACAGACAGCATCTGTAGTTAGGATGGAACCCGGGTCTCTGGCACTGTGAGGCAGCAACTCTACCGCTGTGCCACCGGGCCTCTCTTTCTTTAATTTCTCTCCAGTTTCTTCTCGTTCTTTGTAAATTCAGATTGAACCACACCTTGCGCATCCTTGCGACTGACTTGAACTACATCCGTGCCTGTGATTCCCACAAACATATTTACGGCCCGCTCTGCTTTTCCTCCTCTCACCTGAAACATCACCTGTTCCTTTTCTCCAAAGACGTACAGGTATGTAAGTAAATTGGCTGGGTAAATGTACACATTGTCCCTAGTGTGTGTAGGATAGTGTTAATATGCGGGGATCGCTGGTCGGCGCAGACCCGATGGCCTGTTGCCACGCAGTATCTCTAAACTAAACTCAACTCAACGTGTCACCCTGGTCCCTGCCTTTGTTACATCTTCATTTCACTGTTCTGACACTTTTCCCGCTCTCCTTAAACCTGGAATTAATCCAAAATTCTTGTTTTAACTAGTACCATCTACATAGAAAATCTCCACCGGCTATGCTGTTCATATCAGTTCCCAATTGTCATTTTAAAATACTTGTGCTAAAATATTTGTGTTAAAATTGATTCATGTACAAGAACACCCAGGGCTTTATTGAAAGGGACAGGATTGTGAGAATTCATCTTTCTTGCTCCGCTTTTTCTTGTGTGTTAGTGATGTGGAGCAAAGCAGAGGGATTCAGAATGAGAATTCCAGATATTTGTGGACAAACCCAAATCTTTGAGCTTGTCAGAGATTAGTTCATGGTTGCGAGTGTGGAAAGTAAACTATTTTGGTATGAAATTATGTGTATGGATGGAAATGGAAAAGTTGGGTGGTGAGTGAAAAGCCATTTTTCAGTGAAGGATGTGTATGAAGGAACTGCAGATGCTGCTTTACACCACAGATGGACACAAATTGCAAAAGCCCTGTCCCACGGTACGAGTTCATTCCAAGAGGTCTCCCGAGTTCTCCCGAGGTCTCAAACTCGTGGTGAGCACAGAGAATGAACATAGCAGGTTCGTCGGAGCTCGGGGACGTCTCTTAGCACTAATGGCAGGTACTCGGGAAGACTCGCTAACGGCAGGTAAGCACAGGCAGACTCGTGAAGATTTTTCAACATGTACCAACGAGTGGCCATTACCGTAAATCTCCGAGTTCGAATCAGGGCAAACTCGGGAGAACTCTTGGAATGAACTCGTACCGTGGGACAGGGCTTTTACTCAGTGGGACAGGCAGTATCTCTGGAGAGAAGGAATGGGTGATATTTTGGGTCAACCCAAAACATCACCCATGACTTCTCTCCAGAGATGCTGCCTGTTTCACTGAGTTACTCCAGCATTTTGTGTCTATCATGGACATTGAAGGATGTTCGTATAAGGACACCCCAGACCTTTAGTAAACTCTTCTGGGACAGCATACCAAATGCATTTTTAATTATCACTCATCCAGTGTTTACTCTGAGGGAGGTGCAGCGCCAGAGTTGATGTCTTACAGCGTCAGAGACCCGGGTTTGATCCTGACTACAGGTGCTGTCTGTACAGAGTTTGTACATTCTCTCTGTGGCCATGTGGGTTTTCACTGGGTGCTCCAGGTTCCTCTTCACACTAAAGAGGTGCAGCTTTGCAGGTTAAATGAATTCTGTAAATTTGTCCTTAGCTTGTGTACGGGGTGATCACTGGTCGGCGTGGACTCGGTGAGCTGCAGGGCCTGTTTCCACGCTGTATCTCTACAGTCTAAAGTTTTGTTTAGAGTATTAAGATACAGCATGGAAACAGGCTATTCGGACCAAGTTCACACCAGCCATCGACCACCCATTCACACTCGTTCTATGTTATCCCACTTTCTCATCCAATCCATACCCACTTGGGGCTATTTATAAAGGTCAAGAGCATGAAGAGTGTTTTATTGTCATATATATGCGGAAACAGAACAATTAAATTATTATTTGCAATTAAGCTACAAACCCGCACGTCTATTGGGATGTGGTGTGAGGCCAGCGCACCCAGAGGAAACCCACACGGTCATGAACAGACAGCACCCGAGGTCAGGATTGAACCCGTCTCTCTGGTGCTGTGAGGCAGCAGCTCTACCAGCTGCGCTACTATGCTGCCCCTTGTCTATTCAGCTTGTTATTGGCTCAAAGGAATTCCCTTTCTGTCCTGCTACTATAGTGAAAATGACTGTTAGAATTCAGTAATCATGGATGCAGCATTTTCCATAATACTAATGTCAAGCTATCTGTTTGTTACCTCCCTTTACCCTGCTATCTCCTTAGTCTCTTACAACCTTACACAATCTATTGATATCTGCCGCCTTCTTATTCCAGCCTCTAGTGAATCCCAAAATGTAATCCTCCCATAGTTGGCTGCAGTCCTTTCAGCTGTTGTTTCACATCTCTGGAATTCCCATTCTGAATCCCTCTGCCTCGCTACGTATAATATTGTGAAAAAAAGTAAGCAGGAAATCTGAACCCTCGCAGTCCATAAGCCATTCAATAAGGTCATAAATGATAGCCATTCGGCCCATCAAGTGTACTCCGCCATTCAATCATGGCTGATCTATCTCTCCCTCCTAACCCCATTCTCCTGCCTTCTCCCCATAACCCATGACACCCGTACTAATCAAGAATCTATCTATCTCTGCCTTAAAAATACCCATTGACTTGGCTACCACAGCCTTCTGTGGCAAATAATTCCACAGATTCACCACCGTCTGACTAAAGAAATTCCTTCTCATTTCCTTCCTAAAGGAATACCCTCTAATTCTGAGGCTATGACCTCTGGTCCTCGACTCTCCCACTAGTGGAAACATTCTCTCCACATCCACTCTACCAAACCTATTCAATAAGGTTATGGCCAATTTTCAAACTTCAATGTCACTACTTTCCTGCACTAATCTCAAACCCTTTGATTTTATTTTAATGTAATAAAGTATAATAATATCTGTTGAAGTTTCGTCAGAGAATGAGAATGTCAAAGATTCACCACTCCAGCATTTTCCATAATACCAATGTCAACGTAATTAGTTTAGATTTAGTTTAATTTAAAGATACAGCGAGGAAACAGGTCCTTCAGCCCACCGTGCCCACATCGACCAGCGATTCCCGCACACTAGCACTAGCACACTAGGGACAATTTACAATTTTTACCGAAGTCAGTTATTCTACAAACCTGTTGGTCTTTGGAGTGCGAGAGTGTGCATCCCTGGAAAACATGGATAGGTGACGTTTCAGATCAGGACCCATCTCAACCTGAAACGTCACTAATTTACTACAGCACTTTATGTCTTAACTAGGCTAATTGGTACCTGCAGTTCCTTGTTTCAATGAGTTAGTCCAGCACTTTGTGTCTTTCCTTGGCAAACTGGTATCTGCGGTTCCTTGATTCTATGAGTTACTCCAGCACTTTGTGTCTTTTCTTCCCCACTGTATTTTGGCAATGACTAGGTGATTGGTTTTAGCGATGCTGATTTGGAGAATATTGTCCATTACTTTCGTACCTCGGTTGTGGTACCTTTTTATGCCCACGTAAAAAGGTATGGGAGGGCCTCAACATAACGACCCATTGGAAAGATGGAACAGGCAAAGCAGCACTCCATCTGAAACGGACTGGCGTGTCGAGCTGGGAAACATGCCCAAGTCACTGAGAGTGGGAGGTGAACTTCAGAGTGTCGTCTACAGAGTTGTGACCAACAAGTCAATTTGTGTTAAGAGTGCACTTTCTATCTGAATCTAATCACAGCCAAATGTCGTGTGTGTATGGAAACTGTGACCAGCACTGTTTACATATTAAACCTTCCATATCTCTCATTTCCCTCTCCCCTAACTCTTAGTCTGAAGAAGGGTCTTGACTCGAAACATCACCCATTCCTTCTCCCCAGAGATGCTGCCTGTCCCGCTGAGTTACTCCAGCAGTTTGTGTCTACCTTCGATTTAAACCAGCATCTGCAGTTCTTTCCTACACTGTTTACATACGTGGATTTTCTATCGGGCATGTGCCTCGTGTGCAAGGCAGCAACTAGTAGCTGCTCAGATCATCAAGTCTTATAATTTAACATTTGAAAGCTGAAAAGTGTTGCAGTTTAAATAACTTTGCTCCTGCCTGGACATGTTTCCTCACAAGCACAGATTTCACTCACTCTGTTGCCATTAATCTTGATCCTGTTTATTTAGTGTTGAGTTATATTAATGGTGGTGTGTGTGTCCAGTCATGTTCAAAGAATTCCGTGACACTGATTGGGGCCCCATTTACGTAGAACTTCCCTCAAAGAGATGGAGCAGTGACATTTGATCTCAGCAATAGAATTTGGTAAGTGGATTAATCCTAAATGCATTAACTCATTCCATGCCAGTACTAGGGTGATGTGTAGGAAGGAACTGCAGATGCTGGTTTACATCGAAATAGACACAAAATGCTGGAGTAACTCGGCTGGAAAGTCAGCATCTCTGGAGAGAAGAAATGGGTGACATTTTGGGCTGAGACCCTTCTTCAGACCGAGAGCCAGGGGAGAGGGAAACTGGAGGTATGGAAGGTTTAGTTCAGAGATACAGAGCGGAAACAGGCCCTTCGGCCCACCAAGTTTGCACCGACCAGTGAAGCCAATTAACCTACAAACATGCACGTCTTTGGAGTGTGGGAGGAAACCAAGTTCTCGCAGAAAACCCACGCAGTCACGGGGAGAACGTACAAACTCCATACGGACAGCACCCGTAGTCAGGATCAAACCCAGGTCTCTGGCAATGTAAGTCAGCAGCTCTACCGCTGCGCCACCGTAAGGGTACAAATAGAACGTAAGGTGTGAAAACGAAAGATCAAAGCAGACGATGATGAATAAAATGTAGAATGGTGTATCTTGGAAATTCAGCGGCCATGCACTATGTATCACTTCTGTCACTTGAGAGAGTGTCATCATGCAGTTTACAATAGTAACAGCTGATGCCAAATTGAAATGAGTGACATGTAAGAGGGGAGAGAAAGAGAAGGAGGTGGAGAAGCGAAAGAGAATGCAAAGGGAGGTCATTGAAGGAATAAAAGAAAAGCACAAAAGAAAAATAGTATTAAAGACTAAGTCTCCAAAAACTTACAGGTTTGTGGTTTAAATTGGTTCCGATAAAATTATAAATTGTCCCTCGTGTGTGTAGGATAGTGTTAGTGTGCGGGGATCGCTGGTCGGTAGCGCAGCGGTAGACTTGCTGCCTTACAGCGCTTGCAGCGCCAGAGACCCGGGTTCAATCCCGGGTGCTGTCTGTATGGAGTTTGTACGTTCTCCCCGTGACTGAATGGAATTTCTCTGAGATCTTCAGTTTCCTCCCACACTCCCAAAGACGTGCAGGTTTATAGGTTAATTGGCTTGGCATCATTGCAAATTGTCCCTAGTGTGCGTAGGATAGTGTTAGTGTGCGGGGATCGATGGTCGGTGCAGAAACGGTGGGCCGAAGGGCTTGTTTCCGCACTGTATCTCTAAAAACTAAAACTAGAAACATCTACAGTTCCTCGTGTCTCTGTAAAACAAGGTTGTGATAGACCGAGTGTGAACATATGATTTCCTGTCTCTTCCTTCTATGAGGGTGTCTGCCATCATTACTTGCTTTGGCAGAAGCCTTGCCTGGAGTGTCTGACTCACTGTCTCCTGTACTGGGCCTACCAGAATTTGTAGATGGCTGGTAAATGTGTCCTTGCCAGCAAATCTTATATTCAAGGCTGGGTATTTTACTCTGCAGTATGAATTTTGTCGGCACTGGGCCTGTACTTGCTGAAGTTTGGAAGAATGAGGAGGGACCTCATTGAAACTTACCGAATAGTGAAAGGCTTGGATAGAGTGGATGTGGGGAGAATGCTTCCACTAGTGGTGGAGGCTAGGACTAGAGATCATAACCTTGGAATTAAAAGACATTTCTTTAGGAAGGTGATGAGGAATTTATTTTGTCAGAGGGTGGTGAATCTGTGGGATTATTTGCCACAGAAGGCTGTGGGGGCCAAGTCAATGGATATTTCTACAGCAGAGATAGATAGATAGTACGGGTGTCAGGGGCTATGGAGAATGCAGTTAGGAGGGAGGGATAGATCAGCCATGGACTGGATGGGCCGAATGGCCTAATTCTGCTCCTATCACATGACCTTATGAGATGCTTTGAATCCCTTTCATTTAGGGGTGTATGTTTTTAGCTTGTGTGTCACAGTCATACAGCGTGGGAACAGGCCCTTCAGTCCAACTAGCCCATGCCTAAACTAGTTCAATTTGCCTGTGTTTGGTCCATATCCCTCTAAATATTTTCCGTGTACCTGTCCAAGTGTCTCTTAAATGCAGTTATGGTCCCTGCCCCTTCTCTGGCAGTTCATTCCATATACCCACCACCCTCTGAGCAAAAAGGTTGTTCCTCGTGGGTGTGTGTGTGTGGGGGTGTGTATGTAAGTTGGGATGTGGTCATCGGACGGCTTCACAGTTTGGATACATCTCCTCCCTTGACCTATAATTTTAAGAAGGAAATGTTTCATAACTTGGAAACACACTTTGCCTGGCAGCAGGCATGTTGGGGTTTTGTAGTGTTGGTTAACTTCTCTGAGACACTCGCTGGGCCTAAAAGGATTCTTTATTTCTGTGTTACTGCCTTGTCTCTATAAATAGTCACTTGCATAACTGCCTGGTTGGCAGGCTAGTTTTGGGGCAGGGTGAATGCACTCACATCTCAGAAAAGCTTCTGGCCAAACCTAGCTGATTATCTTGCCTCTCAATGTTCCTCAGAACCGGGTGAAAAGATGTGTAAGCTCTCAGCCAGAAAGCTGCTCGTGAGGGACACAGTGCTGGATTAATTCAGCAGATCAAGCAGCATCCAGAGATGTCAGACTAGTCGGAATAAGGGTCCCCACTCCAAACGTCACCTATTCACCTTCTCCAGAGATGCTGCCTGACCCACTGAGTTACTCCAGCACTTTGTGATCTATGCAAGATTCCAACATCTACAGTTCCTTGAGCCTACAATGAAATCAATTACATTTACAGCAGCACCAGCAACCAGTTGCATTTATATAAGCACTTTTAAGGTAGTAAACCTTTCCAAGCTTCTTTGGTGGAGCATTATCAAGCAAACATTTGTCAAGGAATAAGGCTAGATCATGGGTGGTGGCCAAATTGAAGGGTCGAAGATAGACACAAAAAGCTGGAGTAACTCAGCGGGACAGGCAGCACCTCTGGAGAGAAGGAATGGGTGACGTTTCGGGTCAAGACCCTTCTCCAGACAGTGAATGTGTTCGCTGACAAGTAGTTGGTGACACATGGGTAGCAATCCCTTTCAACAGGTCTTGTCATCAACCTTTATTGTCGTAGAGAGAGTTGTACACGGGAACTATGAGGGAGGACCTCTGAATGACATCCAGCCACAGATCAAAAATAGCCTTTCCCACAAATATCTTTGCCTTTTTTTTGCCAATAACTTTGTTTGTGTTGTCTCCAGCTGAGAGAGGGAAAAACGAGAGATCTGGAAGGATATGGTGTGAAAAACGGGAGAAATGGGTGGAGGTAGATTTAAAGGAATGCTTTATTTCGGGGAAAGGGAAGTGGTGAGGCCAAGGGATGAGGGTACAGTGTGGAGTGGCGGACAATTCTGGGGCAAGATGGTTTCAGTTTGTTTATGTCCGCAGGGCTTGGGGAGTGCAGAGCTCCCAGATTCTCTCACCGGAGGATTTAGTCACCAGGAGCACTGAGATCATGGAGGCATTTGAAAAATATAGGAGAGTTTTTTGGCAGAGTCCAGGCCTCTTGCACTGTTCATTCCATTCCACGTATCTAAGGCCTTCTTGTTCAGCCCTATAACAGGAAGGTAACGTGGCTGTCAAATTGACGCAGTGTTCATATAGGTTTTACCATCTGCTGCCCTGGTGTTTGCTTAAGCTGACTGGGAGCATGTACTTTCCCCTAGATTGACTTGTTTGAAGTGTGCAACCACAAGCTGCTCGGATGCGGAGAATCCAATGGGTTGGAAAAATTTGTGCACTGAAAGTGGGAGCTGGCATTCATGTGGTGGCTGCTGGAGGCCACAGTATCTACCGCAGGTCCACACACAGCTCTGGACACACCAAGCAGTCCTGTGTCTAAACATCTCTCAAATACCAGTCTAATTGCCCGTTAATGTCTTCTGTGATGTTTGTTGTGGAATAAATAGTCAACAGGATACTGTGAGAACTTCTGACCACTTCTACTACATGGGCTGATAGGGTGTCAGCCACAGAATGGCACTACTGACGATGTAGTTCCTTCTTGGGCTCTTTCCTTAGAATAAACCCAAGGCCTTTCTTTACTTTTTTATAACTTTAGAAATACTTCGACCCACTAAGGCTGTGGATACCAGCGATCGCCCGTACACTAGCACTATCCTACGCACCCGGGACAATTTACGGAAGCCAATTAACATACAAACCTGCACGTCTTTGGAGTGTGTGAGGAAACCAGAGCATCCGGAGAAAACCCACGCTGTCACAGGGAGAACATACAAACTCCGTACAGGCAGCACCTATAGTCTGATATCACAAAGACACACAGGTTTGCAGGTTAATTGGCTTTTGTAAAAAAGAACAAAGAAGGGAGAGATTTAACTTTTTTTCGCCTTCCATCACAGTGAGGAATGTGGAGGAGTCACTGTGGTGGATGTTCATGTTAAAATGTATTTTGTGTGTTCTGTTGCTTTTTATTGGTATGACTGTACGGCGAATGAAATTCCTCATGTTGTAAACATACTTGGCTAATAAAGTATGATTATGATTATGATAAATTGTAAATTGTCCTTAGTGTATAGGATAGAGCAAATGTACGGGTGAACAAAAGCCATCCTTTCAGAGTGTCCGAGCATCACCCTATGGAACCTGTGACCAGGTGAGGCCAACACAAATGAACCGGCTCTTTCTGCAGCTCCGCTGGGCTGGTGCGGCTGTGTTTATTTGCACGCACAGCGCAGGGAGTTGGTTTGCGCAAGAACGTGCATTAAAGGTGCCTTTGTGTGCGGGCCTGGTGCGGTCCAGAGACACTGGCACCACTGTACCACACATTCACTGCTCTCTCTGGTCAAGCACCCGGCCTCTTGACATGTGCAAGCTGGCTGATTGATTGCTTTCGCTCTGAATCGGATACTGTGTTCAGAAGCACAAGTGATTCTGCTCGAGAGCTTTTAAGGCTTTTAAAATATTTCACTGATTAATGCCCCAAACACAGACGAGCCTTAAAGGGTCTCAAGTCATCTCCACAACCCAGTTTCCTGCAACTTTCTTTACGCCGACTGTTGAATGCTTCCTGTGTGAATTTCCTCGAAATTCGGAACACTTGGAATAAAAAAGAAATGTAGATTTGAGTAAGTAAGGAGCTGCTTACACGGGTAACCAGGCTGGATATGTCAAATTCTAGAGAGCATAGCTTTAAGGTCAGAGGGGGGAAGTTGAGAGGAGAACTGCGGGGCACGGTTTGTCATGCAGAGAGTGGTGCTGCCAGGGGTGGTGGTGGAAACAGGTAAAATAATGTTTGTGAGGCTTTTATAGTCTTTTGGAGGCTTTTAGATAGGTACATGAATATACGGGGAATGGAAAGTTATAAATCACATGCAGACAGAAGGAATTAATTTAATTTGGCATCGTATTCGACACAGACATAGTGGGCATTGGAGTTATAGTCATACAGCATGGAATCATGCCCTTTGGCCCGACGTGCCCATGCTGCCCATTGCCCCATTATTGGCCCATCTCCCCAAACCTACAGATCCACGTATCTGTCTAAGTGTCTTTTAAATGCTGTTGTAGTACCCGCCTTAACTTCCTCTCTTGGCAGCTCGTTCCATACACTCGCCACCCAGACATCGTGTTCTACATTTGAACGTGGCTCACTGGAACGGCAAGCTTTTTCCACCGCTGTACCGACCCAATTAATGCCCACAACCATGGGGGAGCTTCTCCTTGTCACCAAAGGCAGTCAATATCACAGCAAGGTGGCACAGCGGTAGAGTTGCTGCCTCCAGTGCTAGAGAACCAGGTTTGACCCTGACCACGGGTATTGTGTGTACGGGGTTTGTACCTTCTTCCCGTGACCATGTGGGTTTTCTCCGGGTGCTCCGGTTTCCACGCTCCAAAGACGTACAAGTTTGTAGGTTAATTGGCATCAGTAAAATAAATTGTAGAAGGGTCTCAGCCCGAAACGTCACCCATTCCTTCACTCCAGAGTTGCTGCCTGTCCCGCTGAGTTATTCCAGCTTTTTGTGTCTATCTTCAACAGAAAGACTATTCATGATTACAATTGAGCCATCCACTGTGTACAGATACATGATAAAGGGAATAACGTTTAGTGCAAGGTAGAGTCCGATTAAAGATATTCTGAGGGACCAGTGAGCTTTATAGTAGCTCAAGACTACTCTCTGGTTGTGATAGGATGGTTCAGTTGCCTGATGTCAGCTGGGAAGAAACTGTCCCTGAATCTGGAGGCGTGTGTATTTTACACTTCTGTACCTCATGCCTGATGGGAGAGGGGGTGTGGGCCAATCGCAGGCAGGTGGGACTAGTGTAGATGGGGCATGTTGGTCGGCGTGGGCAAGTTGGGCCGAAGGGCCTGTTTCCACGCTGAATGACCTTGCGATTCTCATGTCCCTTCACCCCATGGTGTGCTGCCTGTTCTCACCACCTCGCCATTTGCTGCTTGTCCTGCCCCGGAGGTGTGTAGCCTGCTGTCCAATGTGTGGGGGGGGGAGAGTGTTGTTGAATGTACAGGCAGATCGGCCATGCTGGGGCATGTCTGTTGAATGCTGAGCACCCGTTGAATAGCTTCAATATCTTTATCCAATCTTGTTAATTATAAGTTTCACTGAGAATTGCCTACAATTGGCCCTGTAAATGGCAGCAAGTTCAGAGCTTTGCCGTAAGCATATCTAATTGCACCAGCTCCCGACCTGCAGGCACATTCCACCCAGTAAACTCTACATTCCCCATGAAATCCAGCGGCAGACAACAAACTAGCCGGCATTCACCGGCATTTGTGCGCATCACACCGTTATTTTGAAAGGCGATTTCACCAGCTCTAAACTAAATCTCTAAACAACTGAAAGCTGCGATTAAAAAAAGGTAAGATAGATCCCAAAAAAGCTGGCGAAACTCAGCGGATGAGGCAACATGTCTGGGAGAAGGGATTAGCGATGTTTTGGGTCGAGACCCTTCTTCATAACGGTCTGAGGAAGGGTTTCAACCTGAAACATCACCAATTCCTTCTCTCCAGTGATGCTGCCTCACCCGCTGAGTTACTCCAGCATTTTGTGTCTATCTTCAGTTTAAAGCAGCATCTGCAGTTCCTCCCTACACAATAAAAAGGGTAATATTTAATCCAGGCAGCATTCAGGTAAATCTCTTCGTTTTAAAACACTTTTTAGAAATTAATGCAAACAAAAATAATTTTTAAATTGCATAAATGGCAAGTTTCTTTTTTAAAATCATTTTTGTTTGCAGTAATTTTTTTGTAAGTATTTAAAATGAAGATATTTACCAGAATGCTGCCTGGATTAGAGATGACCTATCTGAAGAGGTTGGAAAGACTTGGATTGTTTTTGTTGGAATGTTGGACGCTAAAGGGAGACGACAGAAGTATATAAAATTATGAGAGGCATAGACGGGGTAGACAGTCAGAACCTTTTACCCCAGGATGGAAATGTCAAAGACTTGAAGGTGTGAAGGGGCAAAGTTGTAAAGGAGATTTGCGGGGAAACTTTTTGTTTTACAAATATTGGTGGGTATCTGGAATTGTGTTGCCAGGAGTGGTGCTGGGGGCAAATGCAATGGTGACATTTTAGAAGCTTTGAGATAGACACCAGGAGATGCAGGGAATGGAGGGGGATGTATCATTGGCCATATTTAATTGGCTATAGTTAAGAGGGAGTTAGATGTGGCCTTTGTGGCTAAAGGGATCAGGGGGTATGGAGAGAAGGCAGGTACGGGATACTGAGTTGGATGATCAGCCATGATCATATTGAATGGCGGTGCAGGCTCGAAGGGCCGAATGGCCTACTCCTGCACCTATTTCTATGTTTCTATGTATCACGCGCAGGCAGAGAGATTTGTTTATCCTGGCACCATGTTATGCATGGTGATTGCATGCCAAATGGCCTGTTACTGTATCGTTCTATGTTTCAGCTGATTTTTTTTTAAAAGAAGTGTTTAATAATTAATATATGTAGGAAGGAACTGGAGATGCAGGTTTAAATCGAAGATAGATACAAAATGCTGGAGTAACTCAGCGGGACAGGCAGCATCTCTGGAGGGAAGGAATGGGTGACATTTTGGGTTGAGACCCTCCTTCAGACTGATAAATTGGTAATTAATATAATTGTTTATTTCAATTTCTAATGATGTACGAATGTTCTGTACAATCTTTAGGACTTTGATAGCCACTGTTAGCAATCTAATCAAAGTTTGAATGGCATGGTGTATCTAATGCTTGGTAATTGGCAAAAACTGGTAATGACAGAATTAAATGGAGTTATTCCATGAAATGGGAGAGAAAATAAAGATGACGGGAATGTAAATTCCTGAGAATGGAACAGCTGCAGGGTGAAGCTTAACAAAGGAGCTCCAAGTGAAGTGAAAATCCAGCCTGACCTCAGTCAGCGGATGATGAAGGGGGTTTGCAGCGAATTTTCAGCTTTTCATAATCCGTCCCCTGAGGTTGCATTCCTCTCTCCTTCTGTCTGTCTGTCTCTCTCCTTAGGAAATACTGACTGTGCAATAACTAGCCATTCAAAGTTCTTTAGTTTTGGAGATACAGCGTGGAAATGAGCCCTTTACGGACGTTCATTTAGGAAGGAGATGAGGAGAAATTTATTTTGTCAGAGGGTGGTGAATCTGTGGAATTCATTGCCACAAGTCTGGATATTTTTCAGACAGATGTAGATAGATTCTTGATTAGTACGTGTGTCAGGGGTTATGGGGAGAAGGCAGGAGAATGGGGTTAGGAGGGAGAGATAGATCAGCCATGTTTGAATGGCAGTGTGGACTTGATGGGCCAAATGGCCTAATTCTACTCCTATTCCTTATGACCTTTAGCCCACAGAGTTCATGCCAACTAGTGATCACTCTGTACACTAGATCTATCCTACACACTAAGGACAATTTACAGAAGCCAATGAATCTACAAATCTGCATGTCTTTGGAGTGTGGGGGGAAACTGGAGCACCCGGAGAAAACCCACGCAGGTCACGGGGAGAGCGTGCAAACAAGCCATCAAACCAAATATAGTGCATGACCTCGGACTACTCCCCTTCCCTTTCGGAATTCTCATCGGTAGAAGAATTAGGCCATTTGGCCCATCGTCTGCTCTGCCATTCGATCATGACTGATCTATTTTTCTCACTCATTCTCCTGCCTTCCCCAGATAACCTTTGGCACTTTTACTGTTCAAGAAACTATCAATTTCCACTTTAAATTTAATGACTTGGCCTCCACTGCAGTTTGTTGGAATAAATTCCACAGATTCGCACCCTCCGGCTAAAGAAATTCCTCCTTATCTCTTTTCTAAAGATACGTCCTTTTCTTCTGAGCCCGTGCCCTCTGGCTCTAGACTCTCCCACGAGTTACAGCCGTCACTGCATTGCAGAGCATTGTCTACATGCAGCACCTCAGTCCTACAGTTCATTCAGAAACCCAACTCTTGGCAACAAAGTGTGGAGGAAGGAACCGCAGATGCTGGTTTACGCCGAAGATAGACACAAAATGCTGGAGTAACTCAGCGGGACAGGCAGCATCTCTGGAAAGAAGGAATGGGTGACGTTTCGGGTCGAGACCCTTCTTCAGACCCAAAATGTCACCCATCCTTTTTCTCCAGAGATGCTGTCTTTCCCGCTGAGTTACTCCAGCATTTTTGTCTATCTAAACAACAAAGGACTGCCTGTTCCTGTCCCACAGCCTTGTAAAGGGATGACTTTGTGCTCATTCAAGTCAAGAGTGTTTTAGTGTCATATGTCCCGGATGGGACAATGAAATGCTTACTTACAGCAGCACAACAGAATATGCAAATATGTAAACATAGTACATACTGGGGAATAGAAAATAAAGAAAAAGTTCAATAAATAACAAATATAGTGCAGATAACAAATAATAATATAGTCTTTTGCAGTTCAGAGCTTATTCGTTGTTATGTTTAAAGCCTGATGGCTGTAGCCTGATTCCTGGACATGATTGGATTCAATATCTTGTGTGAAGGTGCACAAACTATCACATGTCTGTAGAGCAGAATGTTTTAACAGAGCCATTGCCTCACAGCACCAGAGAACTGCATTTGATCCTGACCTCAGGTGCTGTCTGTATGGAGTTTGCATGTCATTATGTTGTTTTGGTAGAAGCCTCCTGTGTGCGTGTGAGGTTGCTAGTCTAGATCACATTATGCTTTAGATGGATACAGAGAGCTCGATTAACTCAGCGGATTAGGCAGCATCTCTGGAGGACATGGATAGGTGAAGTTTTGAGCTGTGACCCCTGTTCAGAATGAAACTGGGAGGGGGTTAGTGGTGAGAACTAACGGCGGTCACAGTGGCGCAGCGGTAGAGTTGCTGCCTTGCAGCGCTGGAGACCCGGGTTCCATCCTGACCACGGGCGCTGTCTGTACGGTGTTGGCACGTTCTCCCCGTCACCGTGTGGGTTTTTTCCGAGATCTTCGGTTTTCTCCCACACTCCAAAAACATACAGGTTTGTAGATTAATTGACCTGGTGTATGTGCAAATTGTCCTTAGTGTGTGCAGGATAGTGTTAGTGTGCGGGGATTGCTGGTTGGTGCGGACTCAGTGGGCCGAAGGGCCTGTTTCTGTGCTGTATCTCTAAGCTAAACTAAACAGGAGGTGAGAAAAGGCCAGGACAAGTGGGGGCCGGCAGCAGGGTGACCTCGGGCCGGGTGGTGCCCAGGTAGACTAATAGTTGACTTAGGAAGGTGTGATCTGAAGAGGGTTTCATGGTGGCAAACGGTGGAAGTGGTGAAATGACTGGGATGGAGGAAGCGGGCAGGGGTGGGGAGTGCCCCACTGTGTAATCTCCGTTTGGTTTTCACATTACGCTTTGTTCCCTGCAGGGTGGCCACGGACCACAATGTGGACAACACCACCGCAGTACTGCGGGAATGGCTGTTGAATGTACAAGGGTTGTACCATTCCGTCGAATGGAGACCCATGGATCAGCCCAAGTAAGTCCAGCTGCTGCCTATGCACAAGGACAACAGTAATTCTGGCCAGATATTTCCAATGGGCAACATTCTACGTTTAGTTTAGAGATGCAGCGTGGAAACGGGCTGTGTGGCCCACTGATTCCCTGCCAACCAGCGATCACCCCGTACACTAGTTGTGTCCTACACACTAGGGGCAAGTTACAGAAGATAATTAACCTACAAACCTGTACGTCATTGCAATGTGGGAGGAAACCAGAGCACCCAGAGAAAACCCACGCAGTCAGCACCCGTGGTCAGGATTGAACCCGGGTCTCTGGTGCTGTAATGCAGCATCTCTACCACTGTGCCCCATGCCACCCCTTGCCCTTGTCACTCGTGCCCTGATGTAGGGTCACAACCCAAAACATCAATAATTCCTCTCTTCCCCCACGGATGCTGCTCGACCTACTGGGCTCCTACAGTTTGCTTTTTGCTCCTGATTTCCGCATCTGCAGTCTCTTGTGCCTCCTAATCACATCAGACCTTGTCTCTGCGACTTTTTATAATATGAACATGGAGTTGCTGACCATTTTGAGAGAGTCATAAAGAAATATAGCCAGGAAACAGGCCCTTCAGCCCATCAAGTCAGCATTGACCATCAGCAACCTATTTACACTGATCCCACCCTCATTTCTTTATCCAATAGAGAACATAGAACAGTATAACACAGGAAAAGGCTCTTCAACCCGCAATGTCTCTGCCATATATGATGCCGTTAAACTAATCTCCAAAGATAGATACAAGGAAATGCTGGAGAAACTCAGCGGGTGCAGCAGCATCTATGGAGCGACGGAGATAGAACGTTTCGGGCCTGGCAGCATCTCTGGTGAACATGGATGTGTGATGTTTCAGATCTGAACCCTTCTTCTGTTCTGACCCGAAATGTCACCCATCCTTTTTCCACTGAGATGCTGCCTGACCCACTGAGTTAGTCCAGCTCTTTGTGTCTCCATATCTCTCCTTGTTGTGCATATTCACATGCCTGTTATACACCACTGTCATATCTGCCTCCATCACTACCCTTGCCAGCATGTTCCAGGCACCCATCACTCTCTGTGTTAAAATAAAAAACTTGCCCCATGTTTCTCATTGCAACTGCCTTAAAGCTGTGCCGTCTAGTCTTTGGACTTTTCACCCTGGGAAATTATTTTTTATTTATTTTAACAGCCGAAATAGCTCAGTTGGGAGAGCATTAGACTGAAGATCTAAAGGTCCCTGGTTCAATCCCGGGTTTCGGCATTAATACTTATTAGGGCAGCTCGGTGGCGCAGTGGTAGAGTTGCTGCCTCACAGCGCCAGAGGCCCGGGTTCCATCCTGACTACGGCCACTGTCTGTACGGAGTTTGTACGTTCTCCCCGTGACCGCGTGGGTTTTCTTTGGGTGCTCCAATTTCCTGTCACATCCCAAAGACTAGCATGTTTGTAGGTTAATTGACTTCTGTAAATTGTCGCTAGTGTGTGGGATAGTTTTGTTTATTGTGGTCTCGTGAACCGAGGTACAGTGAGAAGCTTTTTGTTGCTTGCTACCCAGTCAGCGAAAAGACTATTCATGATTCCAATCAAACCATCCACAGTGTACAGGATAAAGTATACAGATAAAGGGAAAGAGCTAGTATACAGGGTGATCGTTGGTCGGCGTGGCCTCGGTGGGCCAAAGGGCCTGTTTCAGCCTGCATCTCTAAACTAAACCTAAACTAAGACCAGAGGGCATAAGTTAAAGATGAGGTGTAAGAGGTTTAGAGTGGGCCCAGATTGCAACCGCTCTCTGAGTGAAAAACTCTTCTGCAAAACCCCTCTAAAGCTCTTATTCCTCACCTTAAACAAAGGCTGTCTGTTCCTAGATACCTCTCCCATGTGGAAAGTTTCTCACTATCCACCCTATCCACACTGTTCATCGTGTTGCCCCTCTTAATTAATAGAAGCATAGAAAATAGGTGCAGGAGTAGGCCCTTCGGCCCTTCGAGCTAGCACCACCATTCAATGTGATCATGGCTGATCATCCAAAATCAGTACCCCGTTCCTGCCTTCTCCTCATACCCCTTGATTCCTTTAGCCCCAAGAGCTAAATCTAACTTTCTCTTTTAAACATCCAGTGAATTGGCCTCCACTGCCTTCTGTGGCAGAGAATTCCACAGATTCACAACTCTCTGGGTGAAAATTATCATTCTCAACCCTCGGTGTTCCATAGAAATTAGACCCTCCCTCTCCAGTCTCTGCTCATAACTGAAACATTCCATCCCAATCAACATCTTGGAAAAATCTCCTGCACTTCCTCTCCTGTCATCTCCTTCCATAGTGTGGTGAGCAGATGTGTGCACAACACTCCAGCTGTGGTCTCACCAACATCTGCCAGATTCATGAAGGACACTAAATCTGACCAAGTAATAGCAATGAGAATAACAGTTTTCATTTTAGAGATACAGTGCGGAAACAGGCCCTTCGGCCCACCGAGTCCGTGCCGACCAATGATCAACCGTACACTAGTTTTATCCTACACACGCGGGACAATTTACAGAATCTACAACTTTCACGTCTTTGGAATATGGGAGAAAACCGGAGCACCTGGAGAAAACACAAGTGGTCTGAGAGAGAACGTACAAACTCAATACAGACGGCACCCATAGTCGGGATCTAACCTAAGTCTCTGGATCTGTAACGCAGCATCTCTACCGCTGCGTAACCGTGCCGCTCTAAAGTCTTAGCTGATGCCAATGCTAAAATGATACAGTAACTAGCTCTGAATTTGGGGAACCAATGGGTAGAGTAGAAGTGGATTGGTTAATGCTCCCAATGAATCAACTGCGGGGGGGGGGGGGGGGGGACTGAAATGGAGGTAGATGTGTGGGCAAGATTGTGGAAGACTTGGTCATCTATTCAGTGTTGTGAAACACGGTTGGTATGCTGGCTCCTAATGTCCTGTGTATTCTTTGCAATGTTGGGTTCCAGATCTTATGCCGATGAGACTGGGCCAAAGCACTGGCCAGACTCCAGATACGAGTACGTGATGAAGCTACGACAAGCAGCGCTGAAGTCGGCCAGGGAGCGGTGGGCCGATTACATTTTGGTAAGGACAGTCGCGGTGGAAAGCACATGGTGTAGGAGCAACTCCCTGAAGCTGTTTTGGTGTTAATTGGTGGTGCTGTTTAACGGACCATTGGTTGTACATTGGTAGAGTGCTGGACCATGGTTGCTAAGAGCTCTGTGAGAGTTTGTGTAGGAAAGAACCGTAGATGCTGGGCTAAATCAAAGATAGACACAAAATGCTGGAGTAATTCAGCGGGAGAGGCAGCCTCTCGGGAGAGAAGGAATGTGTAACGTTTCTTTTTGTGTCTCACTCTGTGAAATTTGTTTTGTTCACAAGAGACATCAGCCATAGAATTGCAGGCAGCACTGAATGAGACAGTGGTAGGTTTGAATCTGACAGCAGACTGCAAGATCTAAGCCAATCATCACATTGCAGTACAGTGCTGCACAGCTAGAAGTGCCGAAACTCAGATGAGACTTCTAATCAAATCTCCCATTACCCAACCTCACTTGCCGCATCTCATTCCCATCACATTCTACCCTTATTATAATCGTGGGGATGGAATGTGGACTATCTGGGGGGGCCTATTATCCCCTGCTGGTTGGTTAGCTGGTGTCCAGAAACACTGAGATTGGAAATATCTTTGGAGCTGCTGCAGGAATTGGATATGAATGAAAATTCTCCTGCCACTCTGGGAAACCTTGCTTCCCCTCTCTCTCTGTCCCTCCCCCACCCTAATTCTCACTGCCCTACTGATTAATTTTACTGTTTGTGTACCTTCCCCTTAGCCAAAAATGAACTATTCCACATTTCTTTGAACATCGTCTGCTTTGATCTGTCCTCTTCATGCATGCTCTTTGTACCCTTCCATATCTCTAGTTTTTCCACTCACCTGACTCCCAGCCTGAAGAAGGGTCTCAACCCGAAATGTCACCCATTACTTCTCTCCAGAGATGCTGCCTGTCCCGCTGAGTTACTCCAGCAATTTGTATCTATCTGGAAGCTTAGATGAGCATCGAACTGGTCTGGAATTGAATGCAGCTCACTGCCTAGTATTGCTTTAGCTGTGTGAGGATTGGATAGAGTGGGCATCATGCATTTCCTCCAGTGAGATAGTCCTGAACAAGAGGACGTAACCTTGGTTAGAACCAAATTCTTCACTATCCAGCACTAAGCACCTTAACACACAAATGGCCTTGGATGTCTGGATCTTCCTCACAGAATGCTTTGAATCTGGTGGAATGGGAGCTAGTGAATGGAAATTGGGAGTGATAGATAGTTGTAGGAAGGAACTGTAGATGCATTTTTTACACCAAGGATAGACATGAAATACTGCAGTAACCCAGCGGGACAGGCAGCATCTCTGGAGAGAAGGAAAGAAGGAATGGGTGGCATCTCTCCAGAGATGCTGCCTGTCCCGCTGAGTTGCTCCAGCATTTTGTGTCTATTGATAGTAATTGGGGGTTGGAACCAAAATGGAGATGGCAGAACAAGCTCAGGTGTTGAATTGTCAGTGACTCTTCCGGTGTTTGTATCAGCCCCTCATCATTGCACTTTGGGAGTGTTCCCCAGCTGACCCTCTGTGGTTTACAGGCAGTGCCTCAACCTCTGCCCAGCTCTGGGGAGCGTTCTGGGCATTGACAGATGTGTATACACAGTGCAACTCACAGCTGGTTACCTGCCCTCTGCCACTACCCTTTGTGATGCTCTTGTTTCCGTTAAGTTTGTAGATGCAGATAACTACCTGACCAATCCAAACACCCTGACTCTGCTCATAGCCGAGAATAAGACGGTTGTTTCTCCAATGTTGGATTCTCGCTCCGCTTATTCCAATTTCTGGTGTGGGATGACCGCGGAGGTAAGGCTGGGCTGGTGTGTAAACAAAACTGCTTTGTTTTTTACTTCTGTTTTATGAACCGATTAGTTTTGAGATACAGCGCAGAAATGCGCCCTTTGGCCAACCGAGTCCGCGCCGACCAGCGATACCCGCACACTGACTCCAGCCTACACACACTAGGGACAGTTTACACTTATACCAAGTATACAAACCCAAGCCAATTAACCTACAAACCTGCACGGCTTTGCAGTGTGGGAGGAAACCGGAACACCCAGAGAAAACCCACGCAGATCACGGGGAGAACGTGCAAACTCCATACAGACAGCACCCGTAGTCATGATCAAACCCAGGTCTTTGGCATTGCAAGTGCTGTAAGGCTCTATAAGAGCTCTCCAATTAGTGCCCTTCTCTTGTTCCCTCCACCACAGTCATGTTTGGCATCTAACACATTTCTGTGCTGAGAACTGCGGATAGGCTAAGGTGCTGATGCAGGTATAGAGTCACAGGGTCATACAGCATAGAAACATAGAAACATAGAAATTAGGTGCAGGAGTAGGCCATTCAGCCCTTCGAGCCTGCACCGCCATTCAATATGATCATGGCTGATCATCCAACTCAGTATCCCGTACCTGCCTTCTCTCCATACCCTCTGATCCCCTTAGCCACAAGGGCCACATCCAACTCACTCTTAAATATAGCCAATGAACTGGCCTCAACTACCCTCTGTGGCAGAGAGTTCCAGAGACTCACCACTCTCTGTGTGAAGAAAGTCTTTCTCATCTCGGTCTTAAAGGATTTCCCCCTTATCCTTAAGCTGTGACCCCTTGTCCTGGACTTCCCCAACATCGGGAACAATCTTCCTGCATCTAGCCTGTCCAACCCCTTAAGAATTTTGTAAGTTTCTATAAGATCCCCTCTTAATCTCCTAAATTCCAGAGAGTATAAACCGAGTCTATCCAGTCTTTCTTCATAAGACAGTCCTGACATCCCAGGAATCAGTCTGGTGAACCTTCTCTGCACTCCCTCTATGGCAATAATGTCCTTCCTCAGATTTGGAGACCAAAACTGCACGCAATACTCCAGGTGTGGTCTCACCAAGACCCTGTACAACTGAAGTAGAACCTCCCTGCTCCTGTACTCAAATCCTTTTGCTATGAAAGCTAACATACCATTCGCTTTTTTCACTGCCTGCTGCACCTGCATGCCTACTTTCAATGACTGGTGTACCATGACACCCAGGTCTCGCTGCATCTCCCCCTTTCCCCAATCGGCCACGATTTAAATAATAGTCCGCTTTCCTGTTTTTGCCACCAAAGTGGATAACCTCACATTTATCCACATTATACTGCATCTGCCAAACATTTGCCCACTCACCCAGCCTATCCAAGTCACCCTGCAGTCTCCTAGCATCCTCCTCACAGCGAACACTGCCCCCCAGCTTAGTGTCATCCGCAAACTTGGAGATATTGCCTTCAATTCCCTCATCCAGATCATTAATATATATTGTAAATAGCTGGGGTCCCAGCACTGAGCCCTGCGGTACCCCACTAGTTACTGCCTGCCATTGTGAAAAGGACCCGTTTACTCCTACTCTTTGCTTCCTGTTTGCCAGCCAGTTCTCTATCCACATCAATACTGAACCCCTAATACCGTATGCTTTAAGTTTGTATACTAATCTCTTATGTGGGAGCATTGAAACAGGTCCTTCATCCCAACTTGTCCATGCTGGCCAAGACCTCACATACACTGCTCCCACCTGCCCACGTTTGACCCAAATCCCTCTAAACATTTCTTATCCATGTATTTAAGGACATTAGGTGATAGGAGCAGAATTAGACCATTTGGCCCATCATGTCTACTCCACCATTCAATCATGGTTGATGTATCTGTCCCTCCTAGCCCCATTCTCCTGCCTTCTTCTCATAACCCCTGAAACCCGTACTAATCAAGAATCTATCTCTGCATTAAAAATATCCATTGACTTGGCCCCCAGAGCCTTCTGTGGCAATGAATTCCAAAGATTCACCACCTAAAGAAATTCCTCCTCATCTCCTTCCTAAAGGAGCATCCTTTAATTCTGAGGCTGTGACCTCTGGTCCTAGACTCTGTCACTAGTGGAAACATCCTCTCCACATCCACTCTATCCAGGTTATTCACTATTCGGTAAGTTTCAATGAGGTCCCCCCTCATTAACCTACTTTGGTCTGCAGGGCTATTACAAACGGACTCCAGCCTACCCTCCTATACGGAAGCGGGACAGGCTGGGATGTTTCCCGGTGGTCATGGTTCACTCCACAATGCTGATCGATCTTCGCAAAGAAGCCTCCAATCAGCTGGCGTTTTACCCCCCACACCCGGACTACACCTGGTCCTTTGATGATATCATTGTCTTTGCCTTTTCGTGCAGGCAAGCAGGTAAGCTGCCATTCCTATTGAATATATCCTCTCTCATCCGAAACTAACTGCACACACAGTTGGCTTGTAAAGACACAAAGTACTGGAGTAACTCCAGCGGGTTGGGCAGCATCTCTGGAGAATATGGACAGGTGGCGTTTCGGGTCGGGACCCTTCTTCAGATCTGAAGACCCAAAACATCACCTATTCTTTTACATAATGATCCAGGCAAGATTTCACACTAATCCTATATTACTCTCCCTACATCCCATCAACTCCCCCTCAGATTCTCACACTCACCTACACCAGGCACAGCCTCTAATTTGTACCCTTCTCTCCACCACTGTTACATTTGACATTCAATACTTTTCTGTGCTGAGAACTATGGGTGAGCGGATAGCTGATGCAATTATAGTCATAGATAGAGTCATATAGCACGGAAACAGGCCCTTCAGCCTAAGATGCCACATCAACCCTAGTCCTATCTGCCCACTAAACCAGGGGCAAAGGAGATCCCGGCATGAGGGGACCGCTGTGAGGGTGGGGGAAGTAAAAAAGGGGACCTACCGCTGGGGTGGGGGAATTTGTGTCTGTCAGCGCCATTTATGTGTCCACTATTTGCATACCTTGGGTATGCAAGCAAAGAATTTCACTGTGACTTGTCACATGTAACAATAAAGTAATCAATTCAAGTTCCAGGCAGTATTGATCCAACATGTAATGCTGCAGGTAGTTTGTGGTGTGAATGTAACTAGTGATGACTGCTGCTTACCTGTGTTCCAGGTGTCCAGATGTACATCAGTAACAAGGAGCTCTTTGGCTTCCTGCAGGTGCCGCTGAAGTCGAGCAGCACCATGCAGGACGAGGTGGACAGCTTCATTCACGTCCAGCTGGAGGTCATGGGTAGGTCATTCACTTCAACACAAAACTCATTTAAAAGCGGGAGAGTCTAGGACCAGAGAGCGCAGCCTCAGAATTAAAGGACATTCCTTTAGGAAGGAGATGAGGAATGTCTGAAGAAGGGTCTTGACCCGAAATGTCACCCATTCCTTCTCTCCAGAGATGCTGCCTGTCCCGCTAAGTTACTCCAGCATTTTGTGTCTACCTTCGATTTAAACCAGCATCTGCAGTTCCTTCCTGCACAGGAATTTCTTTAGTCAGAGGGTGGTGAATCTGCGGAATTTATTGTCACTGCAGTTTGTGGAGGCCAAGTCTGTGGATATTTTTAAGGCAGAGATAGATAGATTCTTGATTAGTATGGTTATTAGGGGTAATGGGGAGCAGGCAGGAGAATGGGGTTAGGGAGAGATAAATCTTCTTGTGTGTGGCGTGCACAGCCTAAAGTTGTTGGACAACTTGTTCTATTTGATCTTCCGTTTGTGCACATTGAGTTCATTACATTAGTCGAAACAGGGCGGACCACGTGAAGGTTGCAATCTTCCTCCCCGGAGAGATAGATCAGCCATGATTGAATGGCAGAGTAGGCTTGGGCCAAATGGCCTCATTCTGCTCCTATCACTTACGTACTTGCTGAGCAGCTCTAGTCAGAGGTGTGGTAACCCGCTGAGTTACTCCAGCACTTTGTGTCCTCATCTGTCTTTAAGGCTGGCCGCAAAGTGGAGCTTGCATTGCCAATTCCAACATAAGGTTTTTGCATTTGGCTGTATTGACGTTGTGGTTGTGTTCAGGTGTGCGAGCTCTGTCACATGTTTACATTGTGGGAAGCCCACTTAAACCAACTGCAGAGAGTTGGGGAGAGACGGGGGTCACACTTCTCCGGAGAGGGATGTTATAATCTGAAACGCCCTGCCCGAGAGAACGGTATACTGCATAGCCCAACTCATCTTTATCCACCAACGTGTCTTCCTAAGCTTAGTCCTGTCTGCCTGCATTTGGCTCGTGTCCCTCTAAACCTTGATGGCAGAAGCAGATTCCACAGCAAACTTTGAAGTGATACTTAAAGTTGAGTGGTGTATTTAGAAGGATCAGGAATAAGACGAGTTAAGAAAACTTTTCCAAAGAGTTGGCCCAGATGCAGTAGACAGATTGGCTACTGTATCTTCCCTATTGCTCTGTCCAGTGTTATTATGTTTGATCAATGTTTGGTATATGTGCGGCATGGTGGCGCAGTGGTCGAGCTGCTACCTTACAGCGCCAGGGACCCGGGTGCTGTCTGTACGGTGTTTGCACGTTCTCCTCATGACCTGCGCGGGTTTTCTCCGGGTGCTCCAGTTACCCCCCACACTCCAAAGATGTACATGCTTGTCATTTAATTGGCTTGTTTTAATCGTAAATCATCCTTACTAGGATAGTGTTAATGTGGGGATCGCTGGTCAGCGTGGACTCGGTGGGCCGAAGGGTCTGTTTCCACGCTGTAACTCAAAAAAAAAAATCTGATCTGTTCGGATAACATGCAAAACAAAGTTTTTCCCTGTACCTCGGTACACATGTTGATAATCGACATCAACTGTCTCCGCTCCAGAAGAGGAGCACTAGGACTTTGTGAGTCTGATCTCCAGGGCGGGTGCTGTGGGTTCTGATGCTCTCTCTCTGTTTCAGTGAATCATCCTCCCATGGAGCCGTCCAAGTATGTGTCCGTGCGGCCCAAAAGCCTTGACAAGATGGGCTTCGATGAGGTGAGATTTTATTTACACTTGCTCTTGGGAAGTGGATGAAGACAAGAGGGGTGGGGGTTTGATGGTAATGGTCTTGGAACCACTGCCGATTGTTTGGGCAATGTACCCTCATCATATTCATGATTCACCCAGTGACCTGCGCAGGTTTTCTCCGGGATCTTTGGTTTCCTCCCACACTCCAAATACGTACAGGTGTGTAGGTTACTCGGATTCGGTTAAAAAAAAGTGAATTGTCCTTAGTGTGTCGGATGGTGCTAGTTTACGGAGATTGCCGGTGGGCCGAAGGGCCCGTTTCCACGCTGTATCTCTAAACTAAACTAAACTAAATTAGACTGAGTTTATTAACTGTGTCTGGTTGGTCTACTTGAGCTAAGTGACCTGCTGGAAGCTACTTCTCTTTTCAACTTACTCCACCTATTTGCCATTCAAACCTACCCTCACCACTATTCACCAGGCTTTATCCTGCCCCCACCTCTCTCTTTTCCAGCTTTCTCCCTCCCCCCACAATAAACAGTCGCAGTTTGCACTAACGGTTATTCACCTTATACATTATCATGCATTTGTACACTCAATTGTAATCCTGTATTGTCTTTCCGCTGACTGGTTAGCACACAACAAAAGCTCTTCACTGTACCTCGGTACACGTGACAATACACTAAACCCAACTCAACTCAGTCTGTAGAACAGCCTGGCTTGAAATGTTGCCAATCTATTTGTTCCACAATACTGCCTGACCTACTAAGTTACTCCAGCACTTTGTGTTATGCTCTCCTTTTAAATACTCTTTGACTCTACAATTTGAGAGTGGTTCTTGCCTTTCAACTCCATAGGTGTTTCTGATAAACCTGAAGCGTCGACATACCCGCAGAATGCGAATGCTTCGAACGCTGTATGAGCAGGAGATCGCAAGTGAAGTGGTTGACGCGGTCGATGGAAGGTAGTGGTTTTATACTAAGTCAAATGGGAAATTCAACCCTGCCCGAGAGAGGTTTACACAAAAGTTTTATGTGAACTTATTATGCACCTTATGCTACATGATGAACATTTCTAGCCTCCATATTATTAAAACTATGCTGGAGGGGTTGCAAGAAAGGTTACACGAATTACACCAG